>BGZK01000633.1:0-332012 GCA_005406025.1 Eumeta japonica | reverse complement strand
AGACTGGAAGGTTCTATTGTTTTGATTACCAACAATACAAACACTAAACATTTTCTTTGGGCAATTTGATAAAAAAAATGGAAAAAGGGGTTCTAGAATGAGTATTTCATTCTCAAAATGTGAATGTCTTTTATTATTGCCTTTTAAATTAATAGATATTATAGTAATTAATAAAAAAAAATTTGGTTGCCTGTAAAGTCGGTATACGGGCGAAAGTTTTACGTGACAACGACTTTGAATGGTAAAATCATTTTAATGTGAATATTCATTCGTATAGTAGGAAGAAGGATGAAATAATAGTAACAATTTAAAACATTTATTTATACAAAGAATTATATTTAAAACATTAATTTATACAAAGAATCTCGCACTGAATTTCATATTAACAAAATTTTATTTTACCTTTACACATACATACGTATTTATATACAAATATACATACAATAACTTGCAATACATTTGCAAGCTATGCACTAATTCTCTAGTGCTGCGCGCGCGGCAGACCGATCATAGTTGAGTGGGAGAGAGACGCAAGGCATTCGGCGGGCCTCTCTCTCGTTCGGTGACTCATCGTTACGTTACCGAGCGTTACACTTTTTCATAAGTGACTCCCAGCCGCAACCTAATTTAAGACGTTGTCACGTCAATAAAGAAATTAAATATTGTCTACACATTTCTATTTTTCATTTAGTCCACATGTACATTAGTATGTATGGTATATATCATTGGCGTACTGCTTGAAATTATTTGATTGAATGGAAAACAGGTAAAGTAACGCTGCGCATATTAATTAATGATTTCTTTTTTATTTATATAAGTATTTATCACAGGTCACAATTATTCCCTACAGATGGCGTTAGTCTTCAACAACACACAACCACAACATACTGATTGCTCTGTTAGAGCACACGTAAACGGGGCGTTACGTCGGGGCTCGCAATTTTGTAGCTCATTGGAAATACATTTTTATCTGTTTCTCGCGACGCGCTTAAAGGACTTCAAAAACTCCAGAAATTCAAAAACGCTAGCTAGCAAAGAGAAGTGAATTTAGCACATTTTACATGAACGTTGCGATGAAGATACACAAAAAATGCCACCGTTTAGTGAGTTCATGTCATAATTCGCGCATGCGTAGAATTGGGACCGCCATTCCGAGGAGACCAGTCAGACGACGGGCTCCGAAGAGCTGTTCCCGAGTCGGTGAGCACCGATACACGAATACGAGACCCTAGCCGTCTTCCGTCGCTTCTCTGTAGAAATTGTTGTTATATTTTATAATTTAAACTATTCTAGGTCATCCTGACGATTCTGAATTATTATTTTTCTGATAATTATACAAAAATAAAATTGACTGTGTACTTTTGTACACACGTAAGAAGTTATGCTTCTTTGATGTAAATAAATAACAACTTTTTTAGTGGCAATTATTTTTTATAGTATACGCCACATTCGATTAGTTACAAAATAAATGTTGTTTTATTATTTCTTACGTGTGCTGTTCGGGTTGAACGTAAATGGACAATCGGACCACTTTATTCCCTTTGATGCGTAACATCTTTTCTCCCGCTTTTTTGCAGTCTGGGCGAGTGATTTCGTGAAAATGGACGGAAGTAACTAACGGGAAGCCCAGGAAGCGCGCGCTATTTGACCACTTTGACCGCTGAGCGCGCGCGGCGCCACACCAGTCGGCCGTCAGGTGGTCCGACGCACTCGCCGAGGGGTCGGTGCAGTCAGCCAGTGCAGCCTGTTGCCTGTCGTACGGTTTAAATTGTATTTATACGATTTTTGTGGCTCTCGGACGATGTACGACCGAGTGTTCCAAATCGTGCGCTAAACATGCGACCCTTCCAAATTGTATATCCCTCGTAACAAAATAAAAAAATTTGACCCTAAAGGCCAACTCTGCAACTTCCCGCTAATTTTATCCGTTTCGTAGTTATTTCAAAAAAACGGTTTGTTTCGTTTTTTTCAATAACGATTTCTCGCAAACGAATCAACCGATTTTGACCCGGTTTGCGGCAATCGACGTGTTTTTAATATGTTAAGAGCTGATTAGATTTTGGAATTGATCGGTCAAGCCATTTTAAAGTTATTTTGAAAATACTACTTTAAAAGAATATTTTTTTCTTAGTTTTTTGAAAATTTCTCAAAATTTACCGGTCCAAATCGACCCAAACTTTCAGGAAATTTAAGTTTGGAGAAACTCTTTGGAACGCCGTTTAGTGGGCTCGATTCGGTCAAGGCGTTTAAAAGTTATGAGGTTTACATACATCCACATATACACACACACAGATGCAGAGAGATCCACACAGACATACGAACATCATCTCAGGGATGATCAGGGAAGCTTCCTAGACCCTCAGAACGTCGAGATCTGATGAGAACTCGATTTTTGCAAAATGGGGTGAAACCAATAACTTCCCGAAAATTTTAGAAAATTTTCAATTTACTTAACGAGAAGTTAAAAATGATATTGTATTACAATAGGTTCATTTTATGGATTTAAAAAAAAAAGTAATAACCCACTGATATTTTTCGAAGTTTTAGAAGAGTTTTAGAAGAGAAAATCACTCAATTAATAATTGTATTACATCTTAATGCCAAATGTTAATTGTTCAAAGTTATAACTACAAAAAATAATATTAGATTTCGTGCTTTTACCATACATCAAAAGTAGTTTCCTTTAAAAAACTATCACTCTCTTCTCATGATTGTAAGTGACGGTTTTAACGTAAGCTTCAGTTCACCAGAAGTCGCGCCGCACGATGGACTCGAGTTCGAAATGAACACAGGTCGAAATTGTTCGACAGCAGTGGTACTGTTTTTGGGCAGTTTTCAACGGTCTTTAAATATTTGGAAGTCACAAGTGAATGTTTCATATTTTGGTTATCGTAAGTGTAACGTCCGACTCGCCTCCGAATGGAACAAAAATAACAGTCTTCAACAACAACTCGCGTTACTCCTAATGCCAATTAAATAAAATACAATTTTTATTAAAAACAATTATTCATCGTTACGATAAATCATTTCAAATAATACTTGAATCATTTTTGAGGATATAACGTTAACGTTGCTTATTACCGAGGTGAGGTGTCCGACGTCACACGTCTTGTGCGAGTGCTTACTCACACGCGAGGCTCGCTCATCTTTGGTCAGAGTACGCCATATACAATTAGTTACAAAATAAATGTTATTGTCTTTCTTCATGCGTGTGTTGTCCCGGTAGTCGCACCGATTCGACTTTGCGTTACGTAAGCATGTCACATGCTTGATCAGATATGATAATGCGCCAAAAGAAGTATAAGTTCATGATGTCGTGTAAGTTGCGTAAATTGGGCCTGGATTTATTGTAGGATGTAGAGGTCCTTCTGACCCCACGCTTCGATTTTCATCACCTTACATAAGAAAGGCCACGGGTGGTCGCGGGATACTCCCTCCTGCTAGTTGCACTTATCTGAATTCGTGTTACGTCGGCGCGCCGCATACTCGAAATTACACCCCGTCCACATTTTCTTAATGCGCCAAAAGAAGTACAACTACAAAAATATTTATTTTGTAAAAAAAAAGTATTCCATTCGAAGACATAATGTACCTCAATGCAAAATTTGATTACAATAATCTGTTTACGACAGAGAATTTATTGTAAGCAAATGTTTTTGTACAATATAATTTTTTTGTATAAACCAGACATTTGATTTACCTTTACATTAAATGTATAATATATATACATAAAGACGTGATTAATCTGCCACTCATTATTTAAGACAAATATGTTTGATATTCTAGTTTTATTCGTAAGATATACATATCGGTATTTAATTTGAATAGCACATTGAACCTTCCGGATGCGCCTCAATCCGAATGGCCCTGCTACTGCAGACCACCACATACATAATTCTATATAAAAATGCTGTTTCTCTGCACGAAACGGAACGGACGACATATTGCCAGAACTTCTCGAGTGACTTATTTATTCAGCTTTCCTTTTACCGTAAAAATTCTTAGAAAATTTACTTTTCTGACGAAATAAATTCGATGCTATAGGATTTATAGAGCTTTAAAAGTATAAATGGACAAAAGGCGCCTACAAAACTGTAAAAGGTTTACGCCAAGAAGAAGATTATAGCAGTGATATAGAAGATTACGAAATACGAAAATGAAAAACGACCATGCCAGTCCGTGAGTGAGTGAACAAAGATTAAAAAGACAAAAAAAATTGTGAGTGTGTCAGCTCCGACGCACGACTGGAGTTTACTCCTTTAAGATGATGTCGTACATATAGATTAGTATAGTGGTAAATGAAAGCATATATTATATTATTCAAAGCATACATAATACACAATTCATTTATTTATGTTAATAGTAAAACAATTAATTCGTCATTTAAGAAAATATTGAAAATAATTATGTTATACAATAAAATTTTTAGTAAGATTGATTTTCTCTATCATTGACGTTATCTTGCGTAATGTTTATCACAGGAACAATAGCGGTATCATCAAACACTGAAACAATTGGTTTATGGTAACTAAAATATGATACATGAATGTCGGAAGATACATGTGTGATAAATCGTGAAAAAATCGCATCAATAGTTGTACCATATCTAGTTGTCCCTAGCGTTCTGTCAGAAATTAAACCTAAGTTCAGTTCATCTTTCAGAAATTGTACTAAATGGAAACCATCTTCTTTATTAAAATCAATATTAAAATCTCCACTAAGTATAAGGAAGTTCATGGTAACGTTTCTTCAATAGTTTTGAACCCTTTCTGTATACACTAACAATGATGCGTGGAGAAAATCTATTATATTTATCACATTCTGATCGATTGAAATGTAAACAGTAACCATGACGATTTATTTATTTCAGTAACCATGACGATGGCGTAACGTCATTTATCTAACACTTGATTTTACTCCCATAAAATTCCATACCCCGGGCCTAAATATGAAATCGATTCTTGAGGAGTAAACTCCAATAAAAAAAGAAACACGAATAAAATTCCTTGCAAGTCAACACCGGTGACCGCTATTAGTATGCCGTTTAAACGACACGGCGGGATGTATAACGGAACGCCCGAATTTATAACTTCGGGTTGAGTTTGACCTCACGCAAAAGTAACTAACAGCACGACGATGGCCTTCTCGCCACTGATAACGCTTCTTTGGTTGAGGAGTCAGAATATCGCTTAGAGATGCAGAATATTACTCGGTGATACAGAGCATGTACAAATGGCGTGTTCTTAGATAGGTGCAAATAACCGACTCTACAAAGCCTGCCAAGTCCTTGCTCTTCACCCGTAAATTGTTCGCCTCCGAACCAACATTTACGATGGTTCCTGTCTTTCAAATGATACTACATACATACCCCCAAAATACAACTTAAAAAAGACGGACACTTCTGACAATTTATATATTATCAAAAAATTGAGTTTTTAATGTTTTGTAATGTAAAGTGATAACATATTTGCTTTATAAAAATGTTAAAATTACACAAAGCATATTTATGTAATTTATTACTACCAACATCATCACGAAATAAATTAAATCAAACTTGTTCAACATTCACTTAAGCACTTAATTTAAAAAATATTCATTTTTAATCATAATCACATTAAGTACATAAACAGGTACCTCATACTTAAAGATATGTTTGTGAATGTAGTAATGAGTAGGATTTCGACTGAAGTATTGTCAGAATTGACATGTTACTACTACCTGTTGCGAGAAGCAGTTGCCAGGAGTTGTTTACTCATCTGTAACAATACCTAGCAGCCCTACTAGGGATTGTATCAAACCTAGCGCTCCCGAGAGGACAATACCGTCTAAGTAGGGCGACGGGCGCTGGGAAAGTACTTTTGATTCAAATCGCTCACAAATTAAAAGCAATCCCTTAAGTTACAGGCAGACGCGAAAATAAGGTAAAGATAAAAAGTCTTTGATTGCCTTCGTATAATGTTAAAAAATCAAATCATTTCATTACATGAAAAATATATAAATCTATAATAATAACGAATTATTTAATAGTGTGCCCTCTATGGTTAAGTATCTTTAGTATTTCATTATCATATATATATATATATATATATATATATATATATATTAACGGTGAGGCACTATCGTTTGCTTCGATATAATAATTTATGGGTGCACATTTACAGCACCCAGACACAATTTTAGGTTCTGCCTATTTATAGTAACCGACAAAATTAATAAGTTTGTAATCTGAACGCTTACGTGATTGTCAATAGCGTTTTACAACAAATACATGTACACGTCATTACTACTTTAGCAGTCACGACGCTCTTGTTTTTGTGAACACCACAATTTTGATAGTTTTATATTAATTATGATATTTTGACGTTTAATAAGCAGTAAAACTATTTAGTTACAGTTGCGAACTTTGTAATATAAATGTTCGCTTACTTAAATTAAACAGTAGTATAAACGTATACAATCAGTTTTCTTATACAGAAAAGTTAACAAATTCAGCAAACCGGCCGGTCGTTATCAATTGTTCCTCAAACACGGACTTGACTCAAAAAATAGGAAACGCAAGTAGAAAATTTAATAATAAATATATTGAAATGTTTAGTCGGCTTACTGCGTGACTGACACACGAATACTTTTTTATGTTTTGCATATATTTTATTCGCAACTACGAAATCAGTTTGGAATAGTCACGGATGAGCTATTTGCATAATTTGACAAGTGCTGTTAAAAAACTCGATTAGTCAAAAAAATAAACCCGTGCTTAAAATTATGTACTTTTGACAAAATCACTTCCAAACAAGTTTAAGTAGTCAATATAAATTAGATATTCAGACACAATTTAAAACAGAGGGAATTATTTAGAAATGTTAGATTTGTTGTTGAAATATGATGGTATTTTGAGCAGTCAGTTATTCGTACAAACTTCCACTCAGGCTTTTGCGGGCTTATCCAGTAAAGTTCAAAATTATTTACTTTCTAGTATTGCCTCAGGCACACTGAGCATAACTAACAATCAAATAAAATTACTAAAACAAAATGTTTCAGTTAAACGGTTTTATTGAAAATAATTATGCGAAGAATGTGGTAAACGCTAATAAATAATTAGGTAGATTTTAGGTACCAGTCAACACATCAGTCTTCTCATCGATCTAGGGCATTGATCAGACAAAAAAAATAAAATCGTGAGGTGCATGAAATTTTCATAAACAATCATCCGCTCATATCAGTACAAATGCTACTTATTCAGGTTACGATACGCCGCACGCGCTTATTGCCCAGCGCACGACTGCACATCACCAGAGGGGGCGGAAGCGCATCTGTCGGTTGTTTTACCTCCTTACGCCCTAATAGATGTGACGGTCTGCATTTACCTGAGGACGTGCCTAGGTGTACGAGATGTACGTAGAAATAAAATATAACTATTTAGCAGACTAAAAAAATAAACAATTAACACTTGCTTAGGTGTTCGATATCTGTTAATATTTTCTGTAAATTCAATTCGTTCAATAGGGATTCGTTGTGAAAGAACAAATTCGAAGGTCAGCGGCGGGTTGCGTGCTGCATATTACAGGTAAGCGCCTGCACACTTATTTATGCAATGCGGAGGAGCAGCCGCGGTTTACCGAATTGTCGATGGTTTCTATTGAAAAAGCACTATTGAACGATTTAAAATTTTCCTCAATATTTTATGATGACCTTTTCAAAATATAGAATTTATAGAGGGTAGATTTGACATACAAATAATATACTAGATATTAGTTTTAAAGGAAACATTTGCAGTTACAATTTCCATACTATTATTATACATTTTACGTAGTTGCACACGAAAACGATACCGTAGTGATAACAATGGCCTTTAAATGGCCGTTTTGGTTATCAAGTGGTTCATCTGGTTGTCCAGCACTCGGTCATTAATTCAATACTGGGATATCTGCTGTGGCCAAAGGTTCTAGGACGACGACCTGCGGGAGCGACTTGATCGTGTAAGTTTTTTCTTATAAGATATAATATAAGTTATATCTGAACGCTATATAGGATTTAGCTCTTTCTTGACTCAAATTCCTATGACTTACGAATATAAGGCATTTTTATGTGTCCAATTTGATGTCTATTGGTGGGCAAAACTCGCCAACATCTTTTAAAAAATGTATCAAGGGCTTTCTCTGTTCGAAATAGAATTTCAAATAGTTAGCCTTAATAAACAACGTTGTTAATTTCTATAATCGTAAACTAGAGTGTAGAGCCATGCCGTAGATAACTGAAACATCAAAATGAATCGGCTCGACCGGTGAAGTAATAAAGTTTCGCAGAATGTACAGACGCGAAGGAACAGCTTCCGCTGTTGTGTTCGTCCAGCGAGTAAGAGATTCGGTGGCCCACTCCCTCTCCATCAGATATTGTTTTCCTACCTAAGACGCCGGAAATTCACTGGTGACTCTTCTACGGCGACAAGAGTCCATGGGCGGCGACGACCACCTACTCTAATAGCTCGCAAACTTATCTTCCCCTTAAAATGCTATAAAAAATTCGTTCCCTTTATTAATATTTCCAATACGCTCAATACCGTGCATCGATCCCGGTACGGCAGTGGGTCGCGTCTGCGAAACACGCGGCAAGCGGATCAAACGCCGCGAAAGATCTTCAGCGACAGATTTATTTATTTAATTTTATTGACGCGACGCGACATCAAAGCGATGTTGAGCGACGAGAGCCGTCCGCGCCGGCCGCGCCCGCCGGCCGCGCACGGCGACCGCCGCGCACGTTATAAAAGTATTGATGTCGGGCCGCATTTGCTGTCACCGACAAATTTTTCCATCGACCATTTTATAAGGTCTACTTGTAAACATCTTTACTAAATCATGTAATTTTTTCCACTCGTGCCCCGAGGGTTCAGTACTACATCACTTGATATTTATGTAATGTGTTTATGAAAATTAATAAAAATAACGTACTTATACGAGGAAAGCCGGTGGTTTCTGTGATTTCGTTGCTTGGTCGATCAGTCAAAGCCGAATTCCTATGGCAACTTGTCTTTTGTAACGCGCTCAATTCTTTTTATGATTTTCTCATTACGCAACCATCACGATAACACGATGAGGAATTCTGAGATTTAATTGGATCCAGAATCACATGTGACGATTACATCACGGCGGCTCAATCCGCCTCCGACCCATCGTCACGATCGTGTCAGGACTCGGAGCCTACTCCGCCCACTCAGTTCAATACAAGTGATAGTCTAACTATAATTTCAGTTTTCAGTGTTAAAAACTAATTGATATTAATAAGAAATATGGTCCGTAAACTAATAACTGTCACAAGGTCGGTTATGGACCGGGCGTCACTCGCCCGGTCACGTAGAGACGTCGTCATATTGTTCCTTTCAGTTCGTATCACCTGGGACAAGTGCGACTTGCACTTCGTTGGTTCTTAATTTGCTATTATATTTTAGAATATTTACTACGAACACTCCAAATTTTAGGTTTTTTATGTATCGCCGTTTTCATGACAGAACAAAAAAAAAACTCGTAAAAACAGATTTCTTGTATGGGGATCCTTATTTTTTTATTAATGTTTGTTTATCTGTTGTAATACTCGTTAAGATATCGTCATCACAATACGTATTCTTTGTAAAATTTAAGTACTTTATTTATGGCAATTAAAAAGATAGCTTTTTAAGTATAGAACAGACCAGACAGCGTAGGCTTAGTAATAGGCTTCCGTTAGGAAATATAAAAAAAGAAGCAAATGCGACGAAAGAGACCTAACATTTCAAGAACAAAGTGACTTATTTTTATCTCCCAAGGCTCACTATTTCTAGAAATAACAGATATTAATTTCGTTAGTAGATGGCGCCATCTCTGACTCACATCACAGCACTACTTTGCTTAACAGTCGGTTGTCACTCGTATCTCGTTTGCGGCATAGGATCTGAGGCGCGTGACTGAAATAGCGATGCGATGTACCGATGGGGCGATGTCCAGTCATCATTTTTAAGTGTACTAGGGCAGTCTTCGTGTGTAAAGACTTGTATGATAATTTTATTTGAATAGTAAATATTTATGGCGACAAGAGTATTGGAGTCCGCCCGGCCACGAGCGTCTCGCGACCCCGCGCCGGCCGTGGCGCGGCGGCGTACGCTCGAGGTTCCGTTGTCAATAAGCAGTAAAACCATATGTGATCTCCTATAAAAAGAAATGGAAATTTCCCACTTGTATTGTATTTCCAAAGAAACTATGAAAATATTGTTTCGTTAAGATATAACCGATACCATCTCGTTACAACACGACGAAAGAAATAATCAAACTAAGTTTGTGTTTGTTTCCCAAAGGGTTAGACTGGTACAATAAATCCGTACTTGTTAGGATTTCGGATTAGGATACATATCTCTTTTGGTATAATGATTTTCAACAACAGTATTATTCATGGTCATCAATTTCAGGTGTTTTAAATTTATTCATTATTTAACGTATCACCAACTTGATCTGCATACGATTTCAGGCATCCACATTCCTACTATTCCATCACACATATACATGATACAGTCATTCTGTCGAGTCGATCGGCTCTGATTTCTCTAATGCGGGTGACCGTACCATCTCCAGACTCTTCCTGTTCTAGTTATTATATATTTTAAGCCCCAAGCCGCGTGTATTTCGTTTTCGAGCACACTGCACATGCTGTACAAGGACAGAATTTCCACAGCGGCACTGCACCAAACTCGCTAGCGTACATACACGACTACACCAGAACTTCATTACGTACAACTAAATACGCTATCCTCGAGATACTTTTTCTATTCACAGTAGCCCATTTTTTTTTTCATTTTCCAAATTTCTTCCCAATTCAATATCTCCATCATATTTACCGCTATTTGCAAACAAACAATATACTTCCCTTCTTCTTTAGTTTCATGTCTCTTTTGTGGGCAGAATCATTTTTTTAGTTAATTCCTCTTCTAGCACACGCACGCTGACGGCGCAACTGTTGCTTAGTCGTCGGCGTACAGGAAATGTTTGACGGATTATAATAGTATGCACTAATTACTCTCAAATATTATCGATAATCTATTTAAATTAAGATTTAAAACAACGTAGGAATATAAAACTACAATTTTTGACGTGTTAACGTCTTATAAATCGATGAACGCCGGATGCACGTACGATAAAGCATGATTCATTGTCACGTTCCGCCTGAGCCGAGCGTGCGAGCGAAAGCGCGTGCTCTCGCTTGTTGCGCAAAAAGCGGTAGAGAGGCACGATCGGTCCAAGCAGTCAGCTTGTGACGCATCTATGATAAAAAATAATGATAAATCAGTGATAATAATTCAATTCAATTCATAAAATTATGCAATTTTTCATCGATGTTTTCTTCTGATGTTATCACGTAAAATTATCGACTGTGAACCGACTTTACAGACAATTTTTTAGATGGAAATTATTTTTACACCTACGACGTATGTATATCACTACGAACGTTTGTACACCGATATAGTTAACAAACACAATGTTCCTCAATTAATAAAAATTAGAAAGGACGATAATTCAAATCAATATCTTGTCTATCTGTTCATCACCTTAATATTTATTTCATCAAAGAGTAGTGAAAAATGTCCACATCATTATTATATTTTTTGAGTCTCGCATATTGCTTTTTTTTGATGAAACCTAAGAAAAGAGATCGGCCGGTTTCATTATCACCACGAAAAAGGTGCCTACTGTTCATCATCATCATCATATCATCATCGCTCAACCTTCACCCAGTCGCAATGACTGAAAGGGACAAGTCCCGATACACCGAAGGGAGCGTAATTATAGGGGGAGTGCAGGTTCTAGTCTGGATTAGCAGTGACGGGAGTGTAGAGCCAGCCGGTATTCGTGCACCCTTTAGCCAGAAACTGGAGTCGGGATAGGTAATAGATACTATAGTGCGTCAATAAATATAGTGGGGAGGGTATGTTTCTTGTGTTTCTCTTTCTTCTTCGTTTTCTTTGCTTGGTGCAGGTTTTGACGTCCATTTCTGAGAGTTGGAACAGTTCAACTGCAGCCTTTCTAATTTCTACTGTACTCTATGCTAATGTTGTTTATTCTTCTTGATTCCTGTTGTAAAAACTATTGTCTTTTTAAGCGAGCCTCCCAAGTGTAAATAACTTTCTATTGTAGAAGAATTTAAAGCAGAATTGAGTAGATGATGTCGAGCTCTTAACCAAATCATTTCTAGATTTTTCTTCAGTCAATCTTTCATTGTTTACTTTCACAGTTTGGTGAAAATTTTATCTCTCTTAACACCGTTAAGGACTTGACGCATGTCATCGACAGCCATTTAAGTTTCCGTTTTGCTCTGTACTATGGTCGCCTCTTCTTCTTGGTTCCTGTTGTAGTAGCTCGGTCTACACAAGTCTCTCGTGTGTAACTAGGACGTATAATTTTTCTTTTTCTTTCTGTTGTAGTAGCTCTTAAGGCAGTGTTCATTAGGTGATGTCAGTCTTTTGTTTAGAAATAAATCCTTATTTCCTAATGTCTTTCTTCTCTTAATTCTTCTTTTTATTCGTTTAGTGCATATTCTCAATGTCCGTTTTTGAGAAATGGTAAAGATCATCCACAATTTTTTGTAATCTCTAGTGTCCTCTGCCATAATGTCGCTCGTTTTTCGTAGTTCTTGTAACAGTAACTCTTGTTTCGTCTGAGCGAGTTTATCGAGTATAACTACATTACTATTGTAGTAGATCTTAAAACGGATTCAAGTAAATGATGAAGAACAATATTTAATTTTTTTTTCTTAATTAATTTCTTCAACCAATCGATTCATTCTTCATTTCCTTCGTAGATTTTTAATGTTGTGAAAGTCAGCAAAGTTCAGCTACAACCTTGTTAATTTCGTGCAGCCCATTTAGTACTTACTACTGTCATAGCTCATTCTCGTCTTTACAATTCTCTCATGTGTAACTAGAGAGTCCAACTTATTTTTTTTTTGTATTTGACCTTAAAGCAATATGTATTAGATGGTGTCGAGTTCTTCTTAAAAGAAATTTTTTTTTCCTAAATCTTGTCTTCCTTTAATCTTTCATTCTTTATTTCCTTTACGAGGTGCAACATTATTATCATTTGGCGATACCTTGGTTCAGTAACGTAAATCAGGAGGGCTTCCCGCCGACTTCAATCTTTATCACTCCCATAACGCCGACTTCAATCGTTACCGAGTTCGGTCCTGTATGCGTACCGTAACTCCTCAAGTGTAAAAATCGAAACCTCTGTTGATTTGCTGCGTACGCCGAAGTCGTACTCTGGCGCACTCGCACGGCAGACAACTACGGGTGCAAAAGCCGAGTGCACTGTGTACAGCGCGCCCAGCTCTTGCCGAGCATAGGCTCAGTTCCATCTCGAGCACAACTCGACTCTACGATATTATTGTACAGGGCTTATTTGTGGTGAGCGACCCCGACAGCATATTACAAACAAAGAATACTCCGGAAGACTAAATAAGAGGAACTCTTTAAAAGTCATTTACATTTGTTTGTTTCTAGTTACTTTGAAGCTATAGTTCTCTCGTCAGAATTGTTAGATAAAGAGAAATGCAATCTGAAGAGATCCAAGTCGCTATGGACACTTATTAGATAAGCTGTTTAAAGCAGCGCATTCGTAAAAAATAGCGAAATTGACATTGAAAAAAAAAAGCTTGAGTCGAACTCTGAGAACTACAGTTGCTGTTTTAAACGGGGAGCATTTAGAACAGACTGTAGTTCTTTTAGATTATGTCTTTAGCGATATGGACTTGCTTATACTGTCACCGGATGGCCGGGAAGCTATCATCAAATCACACCTAAGGAACTTTAACCGGAGAAGCGACCTTTTAAAATAACCTAAATTGTTATAAAATGTAATGGATTTTAAATCGTTACTGTAAGCATGTCTCGCAGTGTTCGTAATATGTGTATAATGTACAAACGATATGCGAAAATCGTAACGAGTGGAGAGTTCCGGACGCTACCTATCTCTCAGGGATATAGATTGAGCTTACATTATTCCAAAGTCTGTTCCGACGTAAAAACGCGGCGCTTGAGTGGTAGTCTTTTTATGTGCGTACTTGTGAAGTTAAAATGTCAGTCATACGGGCATGTTGAAAAATCAGCACTTGCGCATGAACAACGGAAAATACTGTTCAAGTTTTTTGATGTTTGTCATTGACATTAAACTGAAGTTATTGGAACGAAGTTCTTTATCGCACGACACGTAGCAAGGAGCTAAGCAGAAAAATATAACGTTTTTTAAGCATTAGCATGGTATAGGATATTTGAGGTATAGTACAACTATCTTCGCTAGAGAATCAGTTGTACGATTTAGGTCAGCTGTTTAGCATTACCTCGCGCGCGGATTTGGAATCTGTCCTGGGATTTGGTTTTTTATATTTATTTAATTACCTTTGCACGATTTAATCAATTTCATTATAATTTTTGATAAAATTAGTAATACTTTTATATTGACAGAAATTACTATATAATAAATACCTTTTACATGTAACTTCGAAAAAATAGTTTTAAAGAACTTCAAAAAATATTATTTGTTGGAACATTTTATTTGTAAACGCAAATAAAGAAATATCTATGCAAAAAGAAAGACATACGATTAACTATTTCAACATTTTTGTACTGAAATTTTAAATATCATTATTTTACAATTCCTTATAATAATTCTAAGAATTTAAATATCATTGCATTTTCTCAGCATTTAATTTTTTTTAACAAGACAATGTTTTAACGTTTTATGTATTTTATTAATGCAAATTATACTACTTTTTGGTTATTATTCAAATAATATGAAACATAATAAATTGTATTTAATTAAATTTTGGGAAAACCCCATCTACTGTTTAAATATCGAACTATAGAAAAAAAGGACATTACTTTTGTAGCAATGCTCTCTATGTATAAATTACATTATTTATTTAATTCCAATCAAACGTTTTCATTTCTAAGAATTTAAATATTTTGTAAGAAAGTTTATAGTAAACATCGGCCAAAAAGCTAAAGGAACTTCGTTTCGACCGGGGTCTTCGTGACGTCAACTGTCCTTGTTGAATTAGTTTGGTATTTCTGATCCGATTGAGAAAACTTATACAACCCTTGATGTTTTTCATGTCGTTTTCATTTATCGGATGTGTAAAATGTTTATCCAATTTAGTGTAAACGTGACTCGTATGCGCGGGAGCATCGACACCGCTATTTCGGTAGGGCGGCATGCGCCGGCGCCAGCGACGGACGAGCGTTGTCGCCCGACTCATCTCTGAACATTCACTTCTATGATTAAGTCGAGCGAACGTGTTATTTCTACTACTCGTCCCCTCCTGCCTGCGGCTGGAATAACGTTTCATGACCGAAGGCGTAGTCGAGCGGTACTTAAAACATCATTTTGACTTCAACAAAATATAAAATTTGCGTGCACACATTCTAAGATACGAATATATGAATCTTTAGTGGCTCAACGCCCGACGCACTCGCAGGGGTCTAGCTGATGGGAGTAAGCAGTTTCTTGAAAACGTAAAGCTTTTCTCATAAGGATCATTCTTTATACTTCATGTAATCATTTTAATTATCGTATTGATACAACAAAATAACGTAATGAGGTTTTGTTAATAAATAAATGTAATTGCATTCCTTTGCATCCGATTCGTCGTCATTGTCCGCGGATCCACCTCTAGTACCGATTACGAATTGACCTGTCAAATTTTCAAACAAATGAATACGTCTCTCGTTTCTGAAGTCGGACCGATGACGACCGGCTTACGAGTAGGTTTAGTGCGAGCGAGATGGCGCTATATTAACTTTTCTCTGCAAATCGCCTATCATTCATAATCGATATAGTTTAATTTTACTATCCGAAATTCTATTTAAACTTCTTTATCTATTATTTCATTTTATTTCACTATTCGCATTAACAATTATAATGTAATAAGATTATGATATTATTTTCTAATCAAAGGTGATATGGCCTGTTGTAGATAACAATAGTACTGTATTTGAACGTTTACATAATGTTGGAAATTCAATTAACATGGAAGAAATCATGAAAGTAGTGAAGAGTATTGAGCAGAAAGATCTGTTGTATATAGTAGAGTTTAGTGATAGGGAGGGGTGGTGGGGAGGTGGGGATATCGCAGCAAGTCTGATGTACCCGCTTTGAAATAAATGCTGTAAAAGCGATAAGGTACTTAATAACTGGTATTACCTCTATACAAAGAGAAACGCTATCAGCGGGTTTGCGCTAAGACCATATCTCAGCATCGTTGGCAGTATATGCCAAAATTATAACTGACAGAGCTGTCATGAGACTGAAAGTAAGATCTAAAATGTATTTCCCTGGGGACGAAAAAAAAATTTTCTACGTTTACAGAAACCTGGAAAGAGTTTACAAGTGGAACGAAATGATCTACGGAAGACTCTATTTATGTCTGGTATATCAGGCTGGTGAGAAACTAAAACCTTTATACAATGCTTTTAGCGCGAGTGTCAGAAAAAAAGAAGAATAAAACAATTGATTTGACAACCGTGGAAGTGTTATTTAGAGACGTGTAGCGTCAACTTAGCTATTTAACCTTTTTATAGACGACACTCTGTGTGACAATAAGCGACATTAAACTGAAGGGAGAGTCAATGCTCATAATAAGGTGAAAGGGATTTTCCTTGTTTTATAAAAGTGTTTCGCGACAAACGTGTTTGGCTAAACACAGCTGACCATAATTCTAATACGCAATTATATTCTATTTTTTTGTTTTGGCCGACGAGATATAAATATGGTCTTACCACCGAAAAATAAGAAACAGCCGGACATCACTTATGCATAAAAAATGATGGGAATAAAAATATCGTGAGAATCTATAAGACAAACGAGGTCGTATAATAGAATCGAAACATAATAAGTAGCTCGCACGATCCACACGTGACTGCACAGGTACAAGACGAAACTAGGGGGTACGACAGGGGCACGCCAGATACGATACGCTCCGGAGCGTCGGCCGCAGTCGGTTAACGGCGCGGGCGGCGGCGCCAGCCGCGACAGACCACGCACGTCGGAGTATCGATCTTTTAATCCTTTGGAGCCGCGCTCTCCCCGCGCGTGACGCGCAGCGCCTTCGCTAAGGCGTGGCGATCGCAATACAATTATGATTGGCGTTTCGTCCACGGTTCGCGGGTCGGCTTAGACGTGTGTTTCATGATGGCCAAGGTCGCCGACGCCCAGCGGGGCCGCCGGGGCCGGGCCACTACCGAACGATCCGAATTCTACGACTTTGAAAAAATTCCATAAGCCGACCGCTCACGATTGTCGTCAGTCGTCGGGGTGTGGATATTGTAACCGATTCACTTATCGATTTTCTCCAACAGGATAACATTTAAAATTTAAATCTTTGATAGAATCAATGTTTGCGGGCCTGGGCGCGGAAGCCGGATGCCTTACATGCCGCCTGTAACTCAATTATCACAATATTCTTTCGAGCCACACTAAAGAGCTGCGAGTCTTTGACAAAAAAAAATCATATCTAAAAACAGTCTAATTTCTACAGCTATACATCAATTTTCGCTTTCACGAGCGCTCGCGCACGCCGTATGGAACGACCGTCTCACAAATGAGCTGCTCTCGAAGCCTCACAACAATCCGCGACACCAGGCGAAATCATAGACGAATGTATACACGACAGCTTAGTCTGTGACGGGACGGAAGGTATGGTGCGCGAGAGTTAATCAGAGATCTTATAGGACGGTCTGAAAAAGCTGCATTTGGTCGGGACTGAATTTTAAGAAAATAATGATGGTATTAAAGACTCGACAAACATTAAGCATTCTTTAGAAAACTAAACTGTGGTCGGCGCATGACCTCGTCTCGTCACACCTACCGCATCCTATTTTGTTTATCCAAATAACAGTCAATGGCTTGCTATCATTCACCACCCCGCACCATCACTTCAGCACTGCCTCTGCAACTAGTTTTTAATTTATCCATCGCCTTTCCAGAAATCGACATTAATTTATAGAACCCTAAATTATAAGCCGACGGGCGTCGTCTGGGCGGGGCGGGGCGACCTTCACGTCTTTATTCTTTGTCTTTATTCAATAATGTACTTTTTTATAATCTGAATGATATACAAAGAGAACACGCACAAAAACAATTATAAAAGATATTTTATTTCTTTATTAACTCTTGATTTCCCGTGTTGAGCGGGTATGTGAATCACCGGGTAACGAATATTTGCATGCCTGGTGTTTTATATAATAACATTATTAACAAAATTTTAAATCATACATATAACAAAAACACAACAATAATTATATTAGTTGGAAATTGTTTTTGTTTCAATAGAAAATAAATTATTGTTGCGTTTACCCGCCTCCTAGAGTGGTCCAATCAACACAGCATTAAATTATTTTTGTGTGCTTTTCCGTTTGCTAGTGGCATATCGGAGAAGCAACTTAACCATGCCCATAAATTAAATATATTAATGTACAACATGACATGGCGTTATAGTGATGCAAATATGTATTTTTTTGGCATAAATAAATTTAATTACAATATTATTTTGACATAGGATATTCCTATCAAATTATTTTAAGCGACATTTGGTTAAATTATTAGCCTTTAATATACGATCTGCTATATTACATAATACAGCAGGACTTAGTTCTAAGAACGACTGTGGCTCGCTTGAATCTGTGGGATCTGGTATTGTGCAGACTTTTACGGACTTAAACGGGCAGCTACGACAATGAGAAACCCTGATTCACTTAATTCAATAAATAAGAACAAACAGGATTCTCTCGGCAATAATGAATTTACACAATTAGTTTCAAATTACTTTAACAGTAATGATAAGATAACAGAGAGTGGTTTAAGCATTATGTCGCATAAAATTAGGGCAGCATATACAAATGTAAATGATAATAGCATATTTAAAAACAATAATAAAGATCAATGTATTCTCAACCTGGTGCATTGAAATATTCAAGGCATGCAAAATAAGGAGCTGGAGATTGATTTATTTATGAACTATGCTAATGTCGATATTTTGTGTATTACGGAACATTGGCTCAGGAGCTACCAGCTCCAATTTGATTTTGTCAATCACCAGGTTGCTAGCTCCTTCAGCAGAGAGAGATCAATACGTGGCGGATCCTTAATATTAATAAGAAACAATTGAAAGTTTAAGGAAAGAACGGATATTGTGGGCCTTTCTGTTGAGCGAGTTATTGAAATAGCCTGTGTGGAGCTCGAGCGGCTAGTTGTAATGAGCGTATACAGACCCTCTCATTCCTCCTATGTATTATTTGAGTCTGTAATGGATCAAGCTTTATGTAAAATTAGTGATAAAAGTAAAAAAAATAGCAATATGTGGAGACTTTAATATAGATTTACTGGATGCCTGTAATCGCGACGGTGAAATTTTGGAGTTTTTCGGTTGTTATAAGCTGTCTAATCTGTTTTTAGTTCCGACGAGGATATCTCCTACCTGTGAAACTTGTATCGACAACATCTATACAAATATTGAACCACAGGAGAAATCTATTATTCCAAATTTAAAATCAGACCACAGCGATCAATTCGCGTCTTTTAGAATATCGCTTAACAAAAATCTAAAAAGAAACATAATTTGTGTACCGGTGAACGAAAAGCACCTACTTTAATTTAGAGAAAATATCATACGGAGAGTTCCGAAGTTTCAGTGCTGTGATGATTCCGATAAGATGTATAATTTAATGTTTAACGTGATAAAAACGGAATATGATAATGTATTTAAAGTGAAAAATGTTAAAATAAATGAAAAATTGTCATTTAGCGATTGGGCAACAGTGGGAATTTATAAAAGTAGAAGAAGACTGTATGAGCTTTATGACGAGAGGACTTTTAATAACAGTGAGAGCTTTGCCAAATATATAACAAAATACTCAAAAATTTTTAAACGTAGTAAAATAAAAAACAGTAATAATGTTATGAAAACGACTTGTGTCATAAAGAATGAGACTGGAAAAATTAGGGGCCGAGTTATTGACTTTAAACTTAAGTTAGATGACAAAACCTTGAATGAAGACACAGAGGTTGCTAAGGCCTTCGAAACGTTCTTTACAGACATTCCTGTTTTAACTACCAGTTCTCTTAACTCATCTCCCGCTCTTGCCGAATCATTACTGAGGAATAATAGTCCGATTTGTAATATTAATTTGGAATTTAAATTTAAACATGCGAGTTCTGAAAAAGTTATCAAAACGTTTAAATCTCTAGATATGAAGAGAACTGCTGACATTCATGGTATTTCTATTATAAAATTGTAAATACCATTATAGATTATATTGCGCCGTATTTGGCGTTTATCTTTAATAAGTGTTTAGATGGTGGCGTGTTTCCCGATTTGATGAAAGACAGTAAAGTAATTCCATTATTTAAAGGCGGTAGTGCATCAAGTCCCAATAACTTTAGACCCATATCTATACTACCGTCATTTAGCAAAATATTCGAAAAGTTAATCCTATTTGAGTTGCTAGTACATTTTTTATACCAATAAATTAATATCTAATAAACAATTCAGTTTTACTCGGGGTCGCTCAACAATCGATGCCGGCGTTGAGCTTATGCGACATTTTTTGGAGCCTGGGAGGATTCGCGAGATGGAATTAGCATATTTTGCGATCTCTCCAAGGCTTTTGATTGTGTTCATCATGAAACTCTGATCGGGAAACTACGTCACTATGGAGTAACAGGCCGGACACTCGACCTTCTGAAGTCGTATTTGAGTAACAGGGTTCAGAGGGTTGATGTCAATGGTAAGAAATCGTCTGGATCTATAGTCCACATGGGAGTACCACAGCGATCAATTCTTGGTCCCTTTCTCTTTTTAGTCTACATAAATGATTTACCTAGCCTTGTTAAGGATGTTCATGAGATAGTACTGTTTGCAGATGATACTTCTTTGTTATTTAAAGTTAAAAGACAACAGCCCACTTATGACGATGTGAACAATGCTATCTCTAAGGTAGAGAAATGGTTTACTGCAATTAACCTACTTCTTAATGAAATGAAAACAAAATGTATAAAATTCTCACTTCCAAATGTAAGACATGGATCCGGAGCTATTTCAGTACGCAACAAAGAATTGGGAGTTTGTTAATTCTACAGTGTTCCTAGGAATTACTATAGATAACAGGCTTTAAAGGAGTCCTCATGTAAGTAAGTTGGCGAAAAGGCTTAGCTCTGCCGCCTATGCTGTCAAAAAAATGAGAAATTTATCGGACGTCGAAACTGCCAGATTGGTTTATTTTGGCTGTTTCCATAGTCTGATGTCGTATGGCATCTAGCTCTGGGAATCGCCGCGGATATTCATAGAATTTTCGTACTGCAGAAGCGGGCCGTTCACACAATTTACTAGCTCGGACCTCGTGCCTCTCTTAGAAATAAGTTTAAGGAAATTGGAATTTTAACCCTGGCATCTTAATTCATTTATGAAAATTTATTATATGTAAAAAAAAATTAGAAATGTTTAAAAGAAATAGTAGTTGACATAAACTCAATACCAGAAATAAAAATAAACTGATTTCACATGTTAGTCGACTAAGTAAAGTCATAAATTCATTTAGAGGGCTCTGTGTGCGCCTATTCAATAAGGTTCCTGTAGATATACAAGATTTACCCCTATATATATTTTAAGAGTGTTATTAAACAATCACCCAGTAAAAAGGGTGATTGTTTAATAACTATTTTTATTACTATGCAATTTCTGAATATTTAGAAGACAAATATCCATGAGCATAAGCGGCTCGACTTCTTACCGGGCTGTTTCGTTCTTAATGGTTTTGTATTTATTTTGGCTATGTATGTGCAAACTAGAAAAGAGCCACCCTTAAGTTTCTTGCTCGTTCTTCTTGAGGGAAAAGTGCCTTCCGAACGGGCGGTAAAGTGTAAAGTCGCAAAAAGTTATGAAGTATTTCAAGTGTTATTTTGTAACCTATGGAAAAGGTTTTTTGAATTTGAATATTCACCTCTCGGTTTGTATAACTTCATAACTCCCTAACGCGTGGACCGATCTCCATGCTTTTTTTTTAATTGTACGCTAGTTTCATAAAATCAATTATGCATGCATTTGAAGAATTGAGTCTAGCGGTTCACAAAACGAGTCTAGTGGTTCACAAAACGAGTCTAGCGGTTTACAAGACAAGTCTAGCGGTTTACAAGTTATGAGTTCTTTTCTGATTTGAAGTGAGAAATTTATATGATTATTTAGAAATCGATTTAAATGGAATAGTTTTAGCTGTATTTGATCAAAATCAGTTCAACAATTTAGCATTTATAAACACTATGATTCTGAAAAAAATATTTATATGTTCTTATCATACCCTTTCTGTTGACATCTCACACGATGTGATTGGAAAAAATTATATACATACATATTTTCAATTATCGTCCAAATATTCATAATCTAGTCATATAAGGTTTGAAACCAAAATTTTGGCATTCAATTTTGCATTTTTGATGTAATGTAATTTTAATGATACAAATACCACGTATAAATGTTTTTGTGTTTGCAAACCCCGGCAAGAGTTGAAAAAAATGTGTGACAGCTCCGACGCACGACTGGAGTTTACTCCTTAAGTACGATTGTCTAAACATACGCAAAAAGAGTTTATTTAACTGAAAAATTTTGTTTTGACTAAAAATTTAAGAAAACCACGTGTTTATTTGATATTCCAGCATTATTATCTACACCACTTTTTTCCATAGTTTACATCAATTGCACTTCACCAAATATAATAATGCATATAAAAATTCACGATAATAATAGTAATTATTAATAATAATAGTAATAAATCAAATGTTAATAATAAATATTTACATTGTAAAAGAACACTTTAAAACACAAACAAAACAGTGGTGACGATCCGTATTAGAATTGTATAACTGATACACAATATATATATATCTATATCGTTTGTAAACGTTGAACAATATACTTTTATAATATATATAGGTATACACACAATATATGCGTCAGCTGCCTCGCTGCGTTGGCTACACACAAGTATACAAGTACACACATACACGCGATTGAAAAGTGAAAGGTGCGCCAATAAGTTGCGCACCAAAAACGTAACGCGGATTCATCAGTAGATTTTACTCCTCAAATTTTTCTCAAACCGGGCGCCTTATATGAAAATCGATTCTTAAGGAGTAAACTCCAAAAATGTTTTTCAGCAATTACTCGAAGATGATAAAAGTTAGACAAAAAAATTCTAATTAAAGTGTGTAGAGCTCAAAATTAATTCTTTATAAAAACTAATCTTCAATTTTAGAGACACAGATTTTTTATTGTTAAAAACATAAATAACAATTCAAAATTTTCAAATTGAAATTTCAATACTTAAGAGTTAATGAATTATTTTTTTGCCATACATAGATTCCTTGTAAAATTTCCTAAATTGTAGGATTAAAAAAATTACCTGGTATGAATTTAGACAGTAAATATTTTTTTTCTACGCTGTCGTATTGAGTCCCGAGTTGAAAAGAGACGACTGTCGCTTACTCCCTCACTCGTATGGGTGCTCGACGGGAGCATTGCCATTGCGCATGCTCTGACATTGAGAGATTGGAGTAAGAGTGAGAAGGCATTATCGGGGAATCATAATTCATTCTATAATATACCAGGTATTTTTTTTTTTTTTAATCGTAAACAGTCGCTGTCCGGTCTCCGCGCTGAACGGTCGCGCTACAGCGCCCGGTAAGTGCAGTGTGCCCAGATTTCCGTGTTCTCATCTGTGTGTGTTTGTGTGTGCAGGTGTGCGCCGAGCCACATAGAGTGAAGTGCATAGTGACGAGCTACACCAATTTTGCCGGGGTAACCTAACGGTGTCAACAACCGGCACGTGTTATTTCGTTAACTCACACAGCGCCGCGACCCCTCGCCTGCGGGTCGCGCCGAGCGTGTGCGCGTAGAGTACCTCCGTACGTCGTTCGTATTGCGGCCTACCGCACCGCGATCCGCGTCCCTCGCGTCTCGCTTTTACCCTTCCGATTTAACACTCGGCTCGCGCACCGCGCGTCGTCGCGTCGCGTCACCCGCGGTGCTGCGAGAGCGTTCAGCAACAGCCGGGCACTCTCGCGGCTACCGCAATGGAGCGCAATTTATTTCTTAAAGGAACGCGGCCACCTCGACCTCCTGCGGGAGTTCGAGGAGTACTGCATCCCCAGCGTCCCCGGACCCTCACCCTCACCCTCAGGTAGTAGTCTTCGACCCCGAAATGGATGTCGAATTCACTCTACCTAGAGAGCCTAAAACGGCCAGCCACCGTCCGCCCGTCGGAGGGCACAACCTCCGACTCCGATTCGAGTGATATCTCTGATCACTCTGAATTCACCACGGTCCGGCGCCGGAAAGCGTCAAAAGCTTCGGAACGAAAACCTGAAGCATCATACCTCACGCAGGCCTCCGATGGGTCTACGTATTATAGAATAACACCTCTTCCAAAAGCCAAAAGGCTAATATTGCGGAAGCAACAGCTTCCACCAAAACTCGGTCGATCTACGACTCTCCCGTAAGCTGGAGGACACCTTCCCAGCCTACCACAGCCTCACAAGGGGCGGTGGAGGCTGGAAAGCGGCAGCCCCGCGGCCGCGAAAACAGCATAAGTGACGAGGCTGACGTCACCGCCCCCACCCGCACAGCGCGGCCGAAACCACCGCCTATGTTCGTACAGAACAAAGATCGGTGGACCGAGCTGCGCAAAAAATGTGCAGACAAAAACATTCAAATTTCGCAAGCACGTAATTCCGCTCAGGGATTAAAGCTGCAAGCGAAATCCATCGCAGATTTCAGGAACCTACAGAATCTGCTAGTGTCCATGAAAATCTCGTTCCACACCTACTCCCTCAAAGAGGAACGAGAAATCAGGGTAGTCCTGAGGGGAGTCCCGAAGGAAATACCCGTCGATGAGGTCAAGGAAGACCTCCTCTCCCAAAACCTCCCGGTTTAATCGGTTCGCCGATTACTGAACCGTTACCGCGAGCCCCTAGACTTAGTTCTGGTCTCCGGCACAGCCGAGGCCAATGACAAGGCGACTAAAGCCGCCTTCTTCAAAATTAGGAGCGTATGCTCCCTCTCCGGCGTCAAAGCGGAGCAGCCCCGCAAACGCGCCTTACCCGGGCAGTGTCATAACTGCCAGTCCTACGGGCATTCGTCCCGCTACTGCTTTCATTCAGCGCGTTGCGTTAAGTGCCTGGGCGACCACGGCACAGCGCAATGCACACGCAATAAGGACACAGACGGTCCACCCGCCTGTGTCCTATGCAAACAAAAAGGCCACACGGCCAACTACCTAGGATGCCCGCGGGCTCCTAAAAGAGCCCCACCGCCCGAGAAGGCCGCGCCGCGCGCGCGCGCCGTCTCGGCCACGCTAAGCTACGCCCGAGCGGCGGCCGGACCGCGCAACGCCCCGCCCGCCGCAAAAAATACCTCAACATCCGCAGCAGACGATCTGAGCCAGCTGATGTCGGTAATAACTGTTATCGACACCGGCGAGCTCACGATCCTCGCAAAAAAATTCCGCACCGCCGCGAACCCGACGGAAAAATTAATTTGTTTAATAGAACACGCCTCACTCGTTGAGGCGATTAAAAATAAATTTTAACCCGATTAATCAAATTACCCCTCTCTCATCCCATACTAGGCCGGTACGCCTAGTTAATAATCAATAATTCTTTTCCCACGCGACGCGAAGTCCCCAAACTTTGTTTGTTGTTTTCGCATCACCCGCCCGTCAACGCATATTGACTCCGGGTCGGAAATATACGCGTTACAGTAGAGTCACCCCAAGGGAGTGCTTTTTAGTGGGTAAAAATCCCACATAACCCGGTCTCTAGGTCGCGTGGCCGGGTATCTTTCGTCGTGAAGATTTTTACACTTCCTCAAACCAAAAAAAAAAATTTAATCGTAAAATTTAGGACATTTTACGCGGAATTTAAATATGGCAAAAAAAAAACAATTCATTAGCTTTAAACAATTCAAATTTCAATTTATAAATTTCATATTGTTATTTATGTTTTTGACAATAAAAAATCTATGTCCCTAAAATTGAAGTTTATTTTTTATAAAGAACTAATTTTGAGCTCCACACACTTTAATTAGAATTTTTTGTCTAACTTTATCATCTTCGAGTAATTGCTAAAAAACATTTTTTCAACTCTTGCTGGGGTTTGCAGACATAAAAACATTTATACAGGTATTTGTATCATTAAAATTACATTACATCATAAACGCAAAATTGTGTGCCAAAATTTTGATTTGAAACCCTACGACTGCATTGTAACGGCCTAAATGAAAATCAACTGCAGGTTTATATTTGGGTTACCAAAGCAAAATTCTGTGGCAATTTTCAATTCCCTCCAATCTTTTGGCCTTACATTTATAAATTAAAAGTAGCTAAGGAATTAATTTCAAACGCAACCATTTTATATTTAGAATAATTATAGGAGTATTAAACTTGAAAAAGGTACAATAAAACTTAAACAAGAAATTTAAAAACCTCCAATGTATAAATCGATCGCTTAAAAACCAAAAAAATAATAGTTTCACATAAGAAACAACAATTAAAACCAAAAAATCGAGGGCTACGCCCGAGTAGTGGATTGCTAAATGTGTGGTATTTACGTGCGATTTAAAACGTTGTCTATCGTGGTGCAGGTAGCCCACGTCCCCGCGGGCGGAGCCGCGGGCGCGGCTAGTCTTTAATAAATATTATAAATAATATAAGATGAAGTAGCCGCTTCCGCCGCTAAATGAAAAATAGATTTAAGCGATACAAAGTTTTAGTAAAGTACCACACGGGGGCGCGTTCGGTGTCCCCTTATAATCTAGTATTTGTACGTGATTACGGCGAGCGACACGAACTTTGGGCCTTTTGGAGAACCCGTACGTACGAGTGGTGAACGGAACACAAACCGCCAGCACCGGCTTCAAGTCTGGTCCTTAAAGTGCATTATCTGATAAGGCTCTCATATATGAATGCAAATTATTTTCTATACAGATACATCAAAAACATTCACAACGTAAGTTTATGTCGGCTGAGAGAACGTAAAGCGCTCGTAAACGTAAAATTCCGGACGACTGAGGCGGTGTGTCGGCACTCGCGGTCTGCGCGAGCTGTCGCGCCACCTCCGCTACGAGCGCCCGGCCCGCTGCGACGGCAGCCCGTCACTGGACCCTTCACATTTTGAGGTTTACGCGCGCGAACTCTCATCCTCGGATTACGCCGTCCGTGCGACGTCACCACCGTCGACGGTCATCCCGCGACGGATCTCGCGAACGGACACGCTACGCCGCGCGGGCCGGCCGCCGCGCGCCGGCATCGACCGCGCGACGTGCGTCGATGGTGCGGGCCTCCCCGGGGGTCCGACCTACTGCGAGGCGCGTTTTCGCATAGGAATCCGCTGTAGAGAAAGACTTTAATTTCTAACGGGTGCCTAATAGTTACTACGAACAGAAGCGACATCACCACATCGGCCGCCCCGGGCCGTAGATTCGTCGACGTCACGGCCGACCCTTCGGAACGAGTAAGTTTCCCTCGTGCATAGCGATGAAGTTCACCGAAAATCGTCCTACGGGGCGATATCGGCGCCAACCGGCGCCGGCCCGCGCATCGATCGCGCTCGTGTTCCCGCGGCGCGCCCGGCGGCGGCACGGCGGTGGCGCGCGAGCGGCGAGGTAGTGTGCCGGCGCCGGCCGCGGCGTCGGAGTCCGGCGAGGGCCGGGGTGTCGGCGACACTCACTCTTCGGAATGTTGTGACACGTCGTCCTTGTCCCTGTGCGCCTGGCCCGAGCTGCACGAGTTGCCCATGGCGCCGTCTACGGCGTCCCGCGCGCCGCACCGAGCGCTCCGGCCGTCCTCACGCACATGTCACCGGACGCCCCGACGGGGCCCGCGGCGCCGCCTCCCGTACGCGCCGTAACAGACGAGCGCTCACCGCGGCGGTTTCGCGCCGAATAATCGATGGTCGGTCGCGCGCCCGCGCCCTCGCCCCGCGCCGCCGCGCGCCCTCCCGCCGCCGGGCCCCGAATCGCGGAAACGGAACGGCGGCTCGTCTCGAATACCAAATGTCTCCACGACGCTGTCGGAGCCCGAACGTCGCAGGAGTGCGCCCGCCCTCGCGCCGCCCGCCCTCGCGCGCACGACCGGCGCTCGGGGCGCGCCCTCCGCCGCCGACGCACGGCCGACCGGCGCCTTTTGTACGAACGTGTACGATACGAGTATGATCCATTACGTGACATTTCGTTTTACAGACATGTTCTTCACTTCGCTTCGCCAGTTTTTCATTACCGACTATCGGTCACGCGCCGATCAAAATATGCAACATGAAGAGCACTTTATGCTGCAAGAAGATGGGACAAGACAAACGTAATGGTGGCAAATATTGACAAGAACGAATAGGTCTCGCGTCCTGAGGGTTCCGTACAAACTTAATTATGTATATCGATATTTCATCCACGGATTCTCGTTGATTTATTATTTTTGATATCGACGGTGATGACATATTGGTCCAAGAATACCAATATTTTATCTTGTTTTAAAAAAAAATTTGAATTTTTTCTAAGTGTCCAAATTTTTAGAAATCTTGAGTTGTCATAGCGAAAAATTGAATAATGTTCTCGCATATACTGGTTTACTTTACGGTTCACACTTCAACTACAAGTATAAGTTTGTAATCATATATTTTTTTTCATGTGATGCTACAAATTATCGATTTTCAATTTTGTCCTGCGAAATCTTTCTCCTTGCCAAATATTCAAATTCTAGGTCAATGAGAAAGTACCCTATGGGTTTTATTTTACGTGCAAGTTTCCAAATATGAGGCATAAATGACCGTATTTTTTGCTTACGGTGACTTAGGAACTTAATTTTTTACTGCTTCATATTTCATGATAATTTCAACTTGATATTTCCCCGCGTTCCCGAGAATAAGGGACAGACGTACACCAAAGTGATCCTACAGGGGGTCACCGAGTTGGTTAGATGAGCAAACTCTAAACAGCCGTGGTCGTGTAGATGTCGCCTACCTCGATTTCTTACTCAACTCAACTCAACTCATGGTGTTTAGCACAGTCGTTCGATATTGATCACGTTCGTCCGCGAAGTCCCAAAGCCTACTTCTGAAGTGCCCTCATTGGCACCAAACATCGGCAACCAGACTCAGTACGTCAGCCACGATAACGTCCGAACACTCCTGTATGTATGAGTATTGAGCGAAGACTCCCTCGCCGGCCTGTACAGCGCAAGCGCGCCGGCGTCCTCGCGCGAAGCGCGGGCGCACACGCCGGCCGCGGTGGTTCTACGTCCGGTTTTGTATCGACCACCCTCACACGCGTTTATAAATAAATCAAATCACTAAAGAATATTGTAGTATGTTGTGTATTTGTAAAGGTTCACCGCTAGTGTGCACACTCAACATATTATGATCGTGTAATACGAGTATCAGAGTTGAATGCAAAGCGATCACAGGAGTGTTTAGGACTCACAAAATTATTCAAGGGACATTGTGTGTGTTGTTATGGTAAGATCACTATAGAGATTCAAAATTGGCAATTTTACATTTCTTTAAAATAAACCCATATGACAAGGCCTGTTATACCGTGTCTGAATATATTAATGAGAAAAAGCTCATGGGGTTGAACAGCCCGGCTATCAGGTTGTTTCTTGTTATTTCTAAGTGTTGTACTACTTTTATTGATTATTTCATATTTTAACACTAAAGAGCGACACTTGAGTTTCTCACCCATTCGCCTCGAGGTGAATCTGGAATGGGTGGTCACGATCATGTCGAAAAGATTTAGTGAGATGTTTTTGTAGTGCTATTCCTACGAAATAAAGATTATTTTTAATTTGAATTGACATGATTTATTTGTTTTGTTTGGTCATGAGTCAAAAATTTTGTTGAGCACATTTATGCGCACATTTATTTTATGAACAGTAACTCCTGTACAAAGAAAGATCAGATAATTTTTTATCTGATCTTTATTTGTACGGGATTTATTTGTCTGTACTGTCTGTATCTATTCATTTGACCTAAAGATATGATTATGCAAAATTTCTATTTCAATCGGATACTTCATTCGAATAGAGTCTCGAGCGCTCGCATTAACAGCCGGACGGCACAAAGAGCCGGCGCGCGCACGGGGCGAACTCGTCCGTACTTATCCGTGCTCACCCGGTGCCCATCCCGTGCTCACCCCGTGATCATCCCGCGCTCATCTCTTGCTTACCCCGTGATCATTCTTACGAGTCTTCCGAGGAGGAAAATAAAACGCTCACAGGCCAGCCAGAGGATAGCCTTCTAATGCTACCATTACAGCAGCTCAAGTCCGCACACAAACGATATCGTTCTGACGTTAAAATTATGTCGGACGAGATTTGCCGCCGCGCGCCCTCGGTCCATGTGCTAACGGTATCGACAGAGGTTTAATATTTACAGAGCTGACCGCAGATCAGGCGGCCGTGGTCGCTGTGCAGTCGGCGCTTGTCGGATGAACGCCAGTTCACGACTAGACTAGGGACTCGCTCGACTCGCATCACCGACGCCCGCACACGCCCACGAACAAGCACATGGTGCTCATTTCTCTTTTTTGATTAGAAACAAATTCTATTATTGACTTATTACAAAGTGAAACACAAAACAATATAAAATATTTCAACAGCTAATAAGAAAACAACTTACAGTGACATCTGGCGTCGAATATCATTACAATACTATTAACCTTTTCATGAAGTCCGTGGTGCCGCCACTGCCACTTTCAATAGGAAATTACTTGCTGTAATTCTAAAGCTAATAAAAACGTCTAAATTGGAAATATTTTTCAGAAGTTATCGTGTTTTCAAGTTTCTCACGTCGTACGCTTCGATTGACGGGAAAGTTTTCTAAGCTACTTTTGTGTTTTTTTCGATTCTATTATACATAAATCATTTTCTGAAGGAGATACGATTAATATCCATTAAATTATCCGTACAATTGTATGCAAATTTTCCCATTTTTGTATATGATTGTACGGATATAAATAGTGAAGAAATATTTACTGAGAGGAAACGAAAACATGTTTTAATCACAAATCGCCCTCAAATGCTTCGCATTAATATCTCGTTCAATATTTGTAATCGGACGCTACAAATCCATCGTTTTAATTACTTGCTGCGTCTCTTGTCTCCGACTTTTAGAGATCTGCTCTGAAAAATTACAAGGCAAATAATAATTGGTGGCGTCGAGGGCCGACAGACGCCGCGATGCCGCCTGCGACAACGTTCAAGAAAAAAGGGAAACAGACACCTACATTCGACCTCGTGCGCTGGATCTATTAACAAAATACAGGCTTCCGGCCGCATAGACAGTATATTGTAGTAAGTAACAAGTAATTGCTCATGTCACACTTCTATCGATTTCGATCTTAATCTCGATTCCAATCACTTTCCCATTTCCGCCCCGGCCCCGGCCCCGTCCTCGTGCCGATTTGTCTTAGCCTCGATGCCGATCCCGTTCCAACTTTTGATTACGGATTCGACCTCGATCTATGTAGCTTATGATTCTAGTCCCGCTCATGCTCGGTTTAAAATCAAAAAATCAAGAATTTGTGAAAACCCTTTCTTTTTGGGCCCTCACATGATATGAACTATCACTTCATCAAATTTAATTTCGATCGGGCTTATAATTTCGCAAATCTCGTGGCGCATGAATCGATGAGCCGCTATTCTCCGATTATAAACTTAGTGTTTTCATTGTACGTTATTCAATAGACTCCATCAATTGATATACGGTATATACGGTAAAAAGAAAACTTCTTATCCATAAAATGTTCATAGTGATTGTTCGATAAAGCTTTATTCACCCCACTATTAAGGCGCGATACTTTATATTAATCCCACGTTATTTTATTTTAGATCGAGGCCGGTGCAGGTCCGCGCCGGTAGTGCGCGTTGGGAGCTCTCAAAGAGGACCGCGACCGTCAGTAATGTGCTCTGCGAGACACGGAGGGCGCAGATTGCGTGGATCTATTTGTAGAACTATTAAAGACTAATATTTTTGTGTGCATTTTATTTTATTTCATCTTGTTGGACAGCGTATGCTATCGGCATTTAACCAGGAGCTAGACGTCTGCGTACTCAACACGCACACGCGCGCGCGCACACACACACACACACACACACACACACACACACACACACACAGAGAGAGAGAGAGAGAGAGAGAGAGAGAGAGAGAGAGAGAGAGAGAGAGAGAGAGAGAGAGAGAGAGAGAGAGAGAGAGAGAGAGAGGAGGTGAGAAAACACAATTATTAATCATGTCCCCAATAGAATGCTAAAATAATATCGGCTTATGGTTAAGTAGTGCGCGGTGATCGAAATCACACGTAGCCACCACCGGCTCGATCACATGTTCCGACTCTGTACTGATTTACGTCAAGTCCCGTTAAATTTTTTCCCTCGACGAGCGCGCGCGCCCACTCGCCCGCATTACTGCCGCCCGCCCGAGGGCTTGCGCACAACATACACAAAATTTTTCGATTTACACATCAAGAAATTAAAAATATATCATATCTAGTTGCATTATATTTATTTATGACGGCCCAAGAACGTATCGTCGATTAAATATTAGTTTTGTTATTAAAAATGCCAATTTTGCTTTTAAAGAATATTTTAAATAAATAACCTCAAATATATCTTGATAAACAATTTTCACAATAAAAACTTGTATTTGGTACTAAATACATTTGTGTGTATGTGTGTGTGTGTGTGTATGTGTCTTAAAAATGATCAAAAAGTTTATACATATGTAAAGTTTTTGAACATGAACATGAATATGCACAGATACAATATTTGTATACAGAAATTCGTGTATGTAAATATGTATTCTTTGACTCAATGTACGTTACCATCACGTCACGTGCACACTCACCTGACCGCACCGCACCACTGACCGGTGCGCCGGGTGCTCCACTCGCGGTGACTTCACACCGTGATTACTTCACTTCGTAGCGTGTTACTTACACGCGTCCCCTTAGATTTGTGATTTTTATAACATACCAGGAGATGTACAACGTCAAGGAAATCCCTGGCTGGCTATATGCTCGATACGACCGTAAGTCTCGCGTGGACACGTCTACGTACAAAAGGAAACGAGGGCGATCGGAAGAATAACACGAATTTGGTGTTTGAAACTGAGTTTATTCTTTCAAATCGAATTTATCAAGTTTAAGGTTGGGTTACGAAAGTATGAAATATAACAAAAAAACAACATGGAATTATATAAATGCTGTGAACTACCCTCGAAGCTAAAAATTGAACGGCAAAATAATTCCCTTATATCCGAAAAAAAAATTCTACATAGATACTTCTACATATATTCTACAAAAATAGACAAGCCCCCCGCGCGCCGCGCAGCGATCTGTCTCAGTCGGCGCCTTTGACGAGTATTTAAATCTTCTTTTAAAAATGGATTTATTTTGTGCAATGGAGTTTTCAATACGCAATAAATCTTGTTTGTTTATGTCGGACTTGACATGTTTATGTCTTGTTTTTCCGTATAATTCGAAGATCTTCTGGAGGCTAGTCGGCAAGTATAAAATTAAATAGAGAAGTGCAGCGCGCAAAGGGGAGAATTTTATCTCTGCGGCGATCGGAACGACAACAAGTCAAGTGCGATATTAACAAGCGACTGACTGGTTCCATGGCGATTTATTGTGACTCTGTATTTCTATATATACGTCTTTTGCTGTTATACATGTTTCCTTTTATCTAATCTCAATCTGCGAACCCCCCGATAGGGTCTTTCTGAATACGTAAAAACGTTTGCTGTGACCGGTTTGTTATATACGGTCCGGTTATATATGGTCTTATGTTGAGGAAATTCATTATTAGATGCTTGCCTGCGATATGCAGTCACATGTAGCATGCTACCCACGCGGACGTTATTGGACGCTTGCCTGTAACAATTTGGGTAATGACTTGATGAAGGTTATTCTGTGACTACCGACAAGCATGTATTTCAGCGATTGTCTGTGATTGTTGGTGGAGAGGGCTTCCGTAGGCCTGTCACTCGTTATATGACGAGCATCAGGCGAGGTGTCTAAGAGCACATTCGTTGGTAGTTCTAATATTCCATACACCCTGGTGGATGTCATTGTCTGTATGTTCCGGAGGATGTGCCTGTTTGGTATGAAAAGTACGTAGAAATAACAATTTAATTATTTAATTGAATAAGAAAAATAAAATTAAAAACTTACTTACGTGTTCGAGATTTGTTAATCCTCTCGAATCGATATTCAGTTTATTGAATGAGGATTCATTGTGGAGAGAGAACAGATTAGAGAGTCAGCGGTGGGCTATATGCTGCATATTACTGCATGTTGTGGGCAAGCGCGTGTTTTGTTTATTTCATTAATCATTATGTGAAAAATATTGCATACGTCATATCAACCCAGGTCAACGCCCTAGTCAATTGCTGATATGGTAGATCCCCTACTAACTAACTTTATTCACTTGCACTAACATGGCGCTGGTTACAAATGAACACAATATATAGATTCATATTTACAAAACTGGTTCATTTATACACCAAAAATGGTGTTAGTTCTTAAAAAACATACACTCTTAATTACTGATTTTGTTCATTTATCCGCTAACAGATTGCATCATACGTAAGACTCTATTGACGAAATAGCCCCGAACACAAAAGAAAACATATACATATCTATATCCAAATATACAAAAAAAATCCTATATTTCTGGTTTTATGACAATAAATAATATTCACCTACAATTTTAATCATGTTTTTTGTATATCGACATACAACTGTATATTTGTTTAAGTGCTAAAGCCCAAACAAAACAATTCAACAAATGTTAAAAGAAAAAATAAAGAAGTATTTGTAATTAAATATTCTAATGACAATAAAAAGTACTAATTTAAAATAAAAGAAACCAAGACACGTTCTGTAATACGACACGTTTTACCCTCCACTCCCACTCACTATCAACCTAATACCTAAATATGTGAATGCGCCAATCAGTTCGTTGATGCTAATATAACTGCGCTAATACTTGCTATTAGTACCGACGTTGACTGGTTTGTGCGCGCGCAATTAGGCGTCTTTGACATTTATAATTTAACACCTGCTAGGCTTTAGGCACCAAAATGAGTTGCGTAAGTATGTGACATTTACACCTGTAATTGTATGTCAATTGTTTTTAATTTGTAAAGAGGCACATCGAACGTTCGAATAGCAGTTGCTTGATGCTTCTTCTACATTACATGACAGTGGAACTAATTAGTTCGAACAGGCTCAGGTAAATTCAGTGCAGTACTGCTGTTGCGCCGAGGTAACAAACACATCCTTAACAATGTGAGGTTATGAAGTGGAGGAAAAAAAAATTGGTTGTTTGTAAAGTCGGTTTACGAACGATAATTTTACGTAATAACGTCATAAGAAAACATTGATGAAAAATTGCATTCGTTTATGAATTGAATTGAATTATTATCACCAAATTATCATTATTTTGTATAATACAAAAAGGAGTTAATTGAAAATGACAATGTTTTTGATAAATTATCATTTATTTGTACTCGTTTATTCAAATGCTTATATACTTAAATTATACATAAAGAGATAAATGCGCCACCAGCCGAGCCCCACGCTCGGCTCAGGCGGAACGCGTCAATGAGTCTTGCTTTTTCGTGCGTGCAGCTCGCGTTCAAAGATCTATAAGACGTTATCACGTCAAAAAATGCTTAACTAAATAATGACGTTAATCTTATTACTTTAATTGAGAAATTCTTGTGTGTGTGCATGCACGCGCATGTATTACTTTGATAACTTTTTCTTTTTTTGGCTTTATCTATTTAGGTGTATTCCTTGGAAAAACCAGATTTAAAAAAATTTTTACACGTTGCTTTACAGTATCGTCTCGTAAAATTTTGAGATCACTTTGTTACTTTTCTTTTGGAGGTAGTGCCGAGTACAAGTAGCCTCAACGTAACGTCGTCAACGACAGACGGCACGACGTGACATTATTAACGCGACGGCGGGTAGCGAATAGACGGTTTTGAATATGTGGCGATCGTACGTGAACGAGCGGGCGTGAGCGGGCGTGAGCGGGCGTGAGCGGGCACGACGCTCAGGGAGATAGAGTAAGTACACTACGGCTCGAGCAAAAATTTGACACGGCCAAATGACGATCGCGGCGGTTTGCGGCGCGGCGAGTGCGGCCTCCGCGGGGCGCGCCGCGTTCCACGTTCAAAAGCGCGCAGACGGCGGCCGTCGCGCGGCCCGCGCAGTGCCCGCGCCGGCCGCGCCATGCCCCGCTGCTTCGTGAGGTCCGTGCGCGGCGCCGGCGCGCCCGCCCCGCCCGCCCCGCGCGCCCCCGCAGGTAAGCGAGCCGCTTTGGCGCCGCCGCCCCGACTTCACTTTGTGACGGCGTCCCTTCGGTGATCGTCTATTGTCACGGACAAGTCAATGGAAATGTTGTAGTGAATTGAAAGTATTCTTTATAATCACCAGTTATAGTTTTGTGATTAATTAATTAATTGTTCGATTTATAACAAATCACCTATTGTATGAATTCTAAGATCATATTATTAGCGACGTGGACGCCGGCGCGGCCGGCGTCGCGGCGGCTGTCGCTCGACGCCGAAACGATTTTCCATTTGACAGTTGCTGAAAACCACGCGCGCCCGCTAAGAATTGTAAAAATAAAACAGATCTCTGTTTTACAAAAGTATGTACATATAATACGTCTTCTTAGATTTCAGCGGGCATTTTAAATTGCATATATTTATTTCCTTAGTACGTCACATATTGGCAATGTCACGCACGTCCTTGAATCAAGTCTCTACTATTCCTTCCTATTTATTTAACTCTATTTAAACTAAATTCATATAAATTTATAAAGTATAGGTATTATTTTGCGAATCGACTCACATCACGATGTGTTTTTTTTGATCTCGATAATATTTCATTAGTGGAGTGCATTAAAATTCTAGAGGAAGCGAATGCCCGAGGCACGACGACGCCGGGGAGCGAAAAACGCACCAATTTACTGAAAAGTAACGAGACGTTGTACCACGACAAGGTCTCGATATCTACGAGGTTCTACCTACAGCTATTGAAGAAGAGTCAGTTCGTGAAACGCTTCGTGGAGGTGGAAACCTACAACTATGCACCGGAGGGAGGAGCAGCACCGGCGACGGCGCACGCGCGGGGCGGCGCGCTGTGACGGCGGCTGCGGGCGGCGGGTGCGGCGGGTACAATCTAAGGCCTAAGGAGTTTCAAAGGGAACGTAAAATTTATCATAACAGAATTAAATTACGAAACATAAAGGATTTTCTGGTAGACTCGAATAAAAAAAGAGAAACATTAGCACCCATTATAGAAGAAATAAAGAAGCGGGAAATTCAGAAACTGCCGAATCGAGGAGGTGGAGAAATTGATAAGATAGCCGAGAAACTCAAAAACTTGATTAAAAATAGCACAGACGAAAAATTGGACAAAGAACTATTGACTTGCCAGGAGTCGTTCGACCTGCACGATGACGTTGTACCACCGCTCAACTACAACGAAGATAAAGGTCAGCACTTAGGGTTCCTATGCTTCACAAGTTTGAATGAAATTAAATGAAGAAGAATGAAAGGATCAATATTAAGATTACAATCGCACAGCACAACTACCACCGATCCACACCGACTTCGTCCACACAAAATAATGGACTATATTCCATAATCATATAGTTTTTCCTCTCTTGAGATATTTTTTGGTCCTATGCAGTATCTATTTCCTACCCCTTTCAGTGATACACTCCTGTGCTCCTCTGTACCAGAGCCGACACTACCCTCGTCCACTTGCGCTCGCGCCCGCATAACGGTCTTTGTCCCTTTTAGTCACTGCGACTGGCCGAAGGGTGATGGTGATTCACAATAATGTAGTTTGATTAGTATTGACGTTGTTGTAGCGATGTAGTGATCCTCCTCGGAATTTGTATGGATATAACGACATTTTGCAGAGAACATTTGCCGGGGGCCGGTGCCCGAGGAGCGCGCCGGCGCGGGCGACGCGGGCGGCGCGCGCGCAGTGCACGTTTGCGTCTACTGCGGAAAGAACTTCGACAGGTGAACGACACGCCACCTTTTAATAGTGCTTCCTTTTCTTCTTTCCCTGTAACACCGCGACAGTCGACACCAGATGTGTAAATGGATATGTTATTATGTCTATATCTCCATTTTTTTTTTGCTATAGGTATTGACTCTTATTGTATGATGAAATGGAATGTGCATGTCGCATTCAGATCATCAGCATTATTGTAATACAGTGCGTGTCGTGCAGGCCGTGGGTGCTCAAAGGACACGTGCGCCTGCACACGGGCGAGCGGCCCTTCGCCTGTCCGCAGCCCCACTGCGGCAGGACCTTTGCCGACAGGTAGCGTACACCCGGAGGACTGGCACCCGGGCATCGATCGCGAGGAACACTGATAAGTACGTGGTTGCAGGTCCAACTTGCGCGCGCACCAGCGGTCGCGCGGGCACCACGCATGGGCGTGGCGCTGCGCCGCCTGCGGTAAAGCTTTCAGCCAGCGGCGGTACCTGCAGCGTCATCGCGAAGACGCCTGCCGCAAGTACAGGTACGGATCGGCAGCGCCCCGTCTCGCAAAACCATCCCTTCACCCACTGATCTGCCCGAGCATGTCGGTTCATTTCACAGTCCAGCATAGATTTTAGAAGGTTCTCTCATCAATCTACTACTATTAGTCGTTGATCTACAAAGAGAAGACGCACAGTCCCGTGCTTAAAGACGATCGCGGTAAAATAATGCTAAAACAGACAGTTACATTCAGTGTAATCATTCAACGCACCTTCCATTACAAAGGTTGAAGTATTCCGCCAAAAAAGCAAAAGTAGCACGTCAAAAGCTATAAAAAAGGGTGGTATTTCAAGCAAAATTAATTTATTAATGATAGGTGCTCGAACGTGTAATGAGTATTCGATATAGTATTTTGTATTTCTTCATTTAAAGTGGCATCAAAACCTGAGATGCAAACCGACTTAAAAGAAATAGACCTAAGCAACTCCCTTGTCGTATTTCTTGCGTTGTCACGGTATTTGGTCACTTAATAATAGAAATTTCAAAGTCTCAGGAGAGTGTAAGAATAGTCTTGTGCCGATAGAATCGCGTTTTTTTATTTATGTTTGTATAAGTCATCAGCATAACAGCGTTTTAATGTTTGTATAAACCTTAAAGTTACATCGAAAAGGAGATTGCACGGTAGAATAAACCTATCCCAAGAATTATAAGTATTATATTCATCAAAAGTATGTGAATTTTTGATAATATGAGTAATAAGAAAGATTTATATTACCATAATCTATACACCTTAGAAATTATTAAGTTATTTCATGTATATTTTCTCAATATACGATAATAAAATTTTATATTCATACTAGCTGTACCCGCGACTTCGTTCGCGTGGAATATAGTGGCTTCGGGTAGTATTTTAATTACTTAGGCTAATTATTATTATTTTATTGATATATAACACTATTTGAATTGTTTCATTGCAAAGAGTTTATTATCAATGTATTAATTTATGTTGTACATATTTATATTGTAGGTATCTATATTAAGTATTTATATTTATAAGTATTATATAATCTTATTATTTAAGTACATTTTTATAAACTATATTTTTTGTTTTCCCATCTTCTGCGAAAACAAAAAGATTTTGCGGATTTGATACACGTGAACATGCGACATACAGTTGTCCATGGGAAAAGCATTTTTTTTCTAAATAAACTCCTGCAACTTTAAGTGTCTGTCCTTGAGCTTTATTAATTGTTATAGCAAATGCTGCTTCGAGGGGAAACTGCATTCTTTTAAATTGAAATGCCAAATCAGTCGGAATTATTGGAATATGGGGAATCAAAACATTTTCTCTTTTCATTCCAGTCATAATTGTAGCTTTTATAATGTTGTGCCCCAGATGTGTGATTTGTAACCGTGTATCATAACATAACCTTGGCGTGTCAAGATTTGTTATTAATAGGACTGGAACACCAACTTTCAGTCTCAACTTATGGGAGGGCACTCCTGATAACTCTAAAGAGTTTAGGAACTCTATAGGGTATGATGTGACTTGTTCAGTGTCCATAACATTGTCAACTGATAGGTATTCAACACCCCCCTCTACGTCTGACATGAATTGTTCATTTATTTGCTTAAAAATGTCATTAGTCGGTGCCAAAATTGCCCTTTCGCAAAGCCATTCTCAATTGCCTATATTTATTGACAGATCAGGATAAACACTATTTTTTAGATGTTGTGTGCTATCGAAAACTTGATGAAATCATGACTCAGTATAATCATATCGTTACTGTCATGGCATACAATCTTCCGATTTTTAAAAGAGCTGCTGCATATTGCCCTGCTTGAGAATCATTATGAAGTTGTGCTTGCATATTTGTAGTGAGACAAAACTTTTACGTGTACCCATAATACAGATGCTTTCAAACAGGCATTTATTTCATCTGCCGGCGTACCTTATAATAATAACCGGAAGGGTCTGTCTAAAGTTACCAGCTGAAAGTACCACCATCCCTCCCATGATATGCCGGTTGCCTTTGATATCCTTGATTGTGCGATCTAGAGCTTCGATCGCTCTTTTGTGGGCCATGGTACATTCATCCCAAACCAACAGCTTACACTGCTGTAACATTTTCCGCGTTTTTCTTTAATGTAATGTTACTGGCATTTCCTCATGAGCTAGGTTTAATGGTAGTTTTAAAACTGAGTGCGCTGTTCTTCCCCACTGAATTAAAAATATGTTTCAAGCTTTATACGACGACTTCAATCCCCTTACAACAATCTTGCGGTACCTATTACTCGGTTTGTCATAGCGTAGTGTATTATGTAGGTATTATTTAAACACTGTGTAGAATATTCTATTATACACACAATAAATATTTCGAAAGATTATGGTTACGAAAATTAAACTTATCGAGAACTTCTGAATGAAGGAACTTCTTCTAGCTTAATTATCACTCTTTAACCCATTATTTATTTAACCCTGTTGAACTGACGAAACATGGAGGAGGTTATTTTATGTTATTATACCCTTAAATCAAATTTAGTTTGAACATTAAATCGCGTTAGAGATGATTTTTGATGTAAGTAATGAAATGTAGGTACCGACTTAATGATCTTTTCGTTAAGTAGGTAAGAACTTATTTGCAGATCTGAATTCTTCCATGCAAATTAACTCTTTACCCCCATGCCCTTGTGTCATTTTAGAGTGCCAATGACCCCCATGGGGCTGGATCTATGAGAAAATTAGCTTTTATATTTTTACAAAATGCCAGCTTCCTCCATACCAATTTTCATAAAATGTTATTCCAGAGTGCCCACTACCACCATACCAGTTTTTATAAAACTCCATAAAACGGTTCTACCATACAAATTTGAACCCCCCCCCCCCATTAACCTTTTGGTGGTGAATTTTGAGAAAAAAAAGTAGCCTATTTCCTTCCTCAAGTTTCAGACTATCTCTGTACCAAATTTCATTTCAATCAGTTCAGTAGTTTAGGCGTGAAAGAGCGACAGACAGACAGACAGAGCTACTTTCGCATTTATAATATTAGTAAGGAAGTAAGGATAGTAAGGACTAGTAAGGATAAGGATTAACTTAATCTCAATTGATAAGTACATTAACCTTTATTATGTAGAACAAATACCTTTAACTCATTTTATACATCCAATCAAAAAACAATAATAAAGATTTAAAATAACGTTAAACAATTCCATTGATGTCTTGTTTTAAAGCAGCACGTGCAAATTGTACACAAATATGAGTTATTGACTTCTAGTGTCAAAATCATTATTATTTGTTCTCTTCTCATTTAAAAATGCATCTTATGTTAGGACCTTTCCTAGGAATTTAAAGAAACCCAATTTCATTTTCATATAATATACGCTTGGGCAAAACCTTTCCAAGAGTGCAAGACTTTTACGAGTCCCAGAGACGGCAGCACTTAGAGCGCTAGGAACGATTCCAGCTTCTGCACTTTTCATTAAATAATACATTATTTTTTCCGTATAATTATGAATCATATTGCGTTTTATTGAAATAAATTAGTTGATTTTCAATCTCTATGACAGCAAAAGTAAAAAACTAATAACTAGAGTTGCTTAGTTATTGAAGAAATTTTTTACTACAATAAGTAGTTACTTATTTAAAATGAAAATATAGTTTTATTTAAAATACATTCAGAATTGGAGTTGCTTACACCCGAGAAAAACCGAAACTTATAAAACTACTCTTCTCTGTTTGTCCGTCTGTTACAACTATTCTTCTCTGAATATACTATACGTAAAAACTTCTGATTTGGTACGTAAAATGCTATGTGACGACGCCATTACGAATGCAAGGCGTTTCATTTTTAGGGGCCAATTAAAAAAAATTAAAAAAAAATTGCATTATTTAACCCGTCCAATAAACACAAATATATTTTTAAAAAAGATAGTTTAAAAGATTTTTCAGAAGTATACGAAAATTTAACACTTCTAATATAATCCTTAAATGTAAGTCCTTAAATTCCGGCTATAACACAGAGTATTCGAGAAGACAAAATTTGTATAAAAGGTATTTCTGAATTTTACAGAGGACATGTTGCATGGCATAGGGAACTTTACGCGAATCCAACTTGCAGTATACTGATTATTTTCTGTGTAGGTTACGCTCTCGTGACTTGGTCAAGAACAAGGACATTTTATCAGGAGAAGCCGGAGTCGGAGCCGGCGCTGCACCCGCGCCCGTGCACGGCGCGTGCGCCGAACCGCCGCCGGCCAGCCGCCCGCCCCCGGATGCGCCAATCGACCTTACTTTAAATTCCTCATAAGATATACTATAAGATAACAAAATATTTTAAAATTTTATTTTGATTTCGTTGTCACCCCGACTAAAGTCAAACGGAGCTGTTTAGGGTAAAGGATGTAGACGGTGTACAACGAGTAAGTGGAAACTCGTGGGCCACTCGCCCGTTGTACACCGTCTGTAACGCCCCATCTCGTGACCTCCCTGCGTGTCTATAATCCTCGTTTTAGGGAAGCGGTTTCTGAACAATGACTACCGAGCTGTATGAATATATATAACTATTATATTATATAAGTCTCGAGTCGTGTCCGGTTGTCTTCCGCGGGCTCCTGGCGGCGGCGGCGCGGGCGCAGCCGTCGCCGGCACGGTTTCTTTTCCGTTGGTTATGTTCGTTTTATAGAGCTCGCAGGTTTTATTTAACGTTTCCACGATCAGTTCTAGTACGAGGTAAAAACATGCGGTGCGATTGCTACTAAAATAAACTTCGGCGAGAGGGCGGAGCCACCGGCTAAGGATCAAAGCAATAAAAAGTATGTTTGTCATATTTTCGTGACTAAATAACTAACCTGATTTATGGCATTATGCAACGAGATCAAACTCTGAAGATGGACATGTATTTCTTCTTATTATAGGAAATTGTATAAGAAAAGCAGGTTTTTGAAAAAACAAAAATAACCCACGCCAAAACAATGACTGGAATAAATGAGAGAAACTTAGGCCATGCCAGTAACGCGCGGACGGAAGTTATTTGTAAAATAACAATACTTAGTGTTGATTTTAATATTGTATTTATTTAGGTATGTCAAGAACTCGTACAGTTGTTGGTAGTTTTTTTCAATATTCATAATAATATTTTCTCTCAATATTCTTTTTGGTTAGTCCTATAATTCAAATTTGGTGCAGACCAACTTGGGTAGAGGTGGCTGTCGAATAGTGTCGTGGTACAGATTTTTGTTGAAGCCAGAAACTGTATTCAATAAATTATTTTCCATGTATGGGTCTCTTATTGTTTTTTTCTGCTATATAGCACTATCTGCTCCCAAACTAAGCAACAAGGCTTGTATTATGAGTATCAGATGGTTAATATAATACACACACGACATATATATACTCTTTTGTAAAATACATGCAATGCATTCAAACACTCGGACTTAAAACAAACATTAATTTTTAATCAAATACATAAATGTTTGTCTCGTACGGGCGTAGATTCGATTGAATACACGCCCTCAGCCCCTCTCTCCTTTATCAGACACCGCATTCCCTTCTAAGAGACCGACAACGCACTCGTGACTCGTCCGGAGTTGCGAGTGTTTACGAGCGCCGGTGACCATCCGCTAGTTCGCACGCCCGATTGTCCTTCGAAATGCCATAAAGAATAGATACGAAAATTATAAGCATTGTGATCCTCACATAAATATCAACGAAAAAATAAAGCATGTTTAATTGTAGTCACAGAAGCGCAGACGTAAAATATTCAACGTCAACTATCGTAATACGATGATATAAAATGAATAATAATATTATAATAGACGGCGATTGTCGTACGAGCGATGAGGCAAATCGACCGCTACGAAGCTCCGGTAGCCGGCGGCGGCTAACGGCGGGCTCCCATGTTCAGGATTTCAATAAAATAAAAATAGCAAAAAAAATTAGGTACATTCGCTATTCAACAAACAGAATTGTATTCTCAATCAGCGGTTTTATTACTGACGATGTGCACTAAATACCTTAGTTGTGTGAGTTATTTCTTTCTGTAGAGTACTTCGAGCGGCTTCAACGGATTAGATGCAGTTCCTCCAATTTATTGGTGATAAATTTAAGCTTACTGTTAGTTCAAATACAATTCATACTGTATTTCAACGAAATCGTTTTTTTAGTACTATGTCATAAACATCACAACTTAATCATTTTTTTATTAAATATATTAACTTTCCGCACACGGCTTCGCCCGCGTTGATGTGAAGCTTCTAGCGTTTTTTCCCATTATTGTGTTGATGTGTTTAGTTTTCGTTTTTCAGACATCTGGTTTTCTGATATCATTTATTATCATCACAAACGTCATTTCCCGCAATAAAAAGTAAGTAGCTGAGCAACTGAGCTGACTCGGCGTCTTTTGAGTTTGACGTGCAAATGTAAATGAAAAGGAAACTTTTATTAAAATAAGTGTTTTTATCATAAGTCGTTGAGGCCGTGTGTGATCTAAAATGTATCGTGGCATATATCTGCACTACTAATAAATCTGTAGCTCTGTCTGCGTGTCCGTCAAATTTTTTTTTTAATTTCTGATAAATATACATTTTATGATTTACTGATCTCGATTCTATTCATTTTAGTTATTCTCACGAAACTCCACAAAATGTATTATATATTCGAATTCTATACTGGATTTTATTGAAATTGGTAACCAGCAAGCGTGTCAAATGACTGTCACGGATCCCTAAAATGTATCGTATATCCTTCCATTGGTTTCCAGCTACCTTTACACTTTTGTATTTAATTTTAAATTAAATTTATCTATTGAAATAGGTTAATAAAGTTTCTTAGTGACTCTCAGGGAACCCAAAACCCATTGCTAAACTTTGTTGTAGAAGGCATTTTCACACGATTAAACCCTTGTGGAAATACGATGAATTCTTAGAACATTTATTTCACTGTTGACATGATACCGATATCCATCATGATACCAACGACCGTCACGATGACGCCGACGTCCGTCACGATGACGACGACGTCCGTCACGATGACGCCGACGTCCGTCACGATGACGCCGACGTCCGTCGTACGTAAATAGGTAAATTAGGTAATTCAAAATCACAGGCAGACATTTAATTTTATTTGTGTATGCAGGTTCAAACATAATATCCTTTCTATAATAGAAATCCCATTGTAGAAAAGCTAATTGCTAAAATGTTTTCACGATAATCGACTAAATATGTACATTATGGTAGTCTCTGTAGTTGTTCCTCTTATTATTTTGTCGATTTCCGCAACAAAAACTGCACTGTTTCATTGTGTGACAATAATAGCACTGGCCACTAATATCCGTTCGTGAACGGAAGGAACAATTCTGTCAAAATTGTTTTATTTAAAACGACCCGTCCCTAAAGTTTTTTAGGGACGGGCGGTGGCCAAAAAGTGGAACTATCTACAATTGTGTAATAGTCAGTTGTTCTAGTCACATTTGCTATTCATAAATGCCTGATTTCAAAAACTGCATACTCCGTCCAACAGCGCCGCCATCGCCACGCGGACCCTACTTAAATCAGTGTCTATACAACTACATTTAGATGGTAGATAACAAAACATCTACGATTCTTTATTTGATATCAATTTACTTGTCGAACGTTATGCAAGGTAGTTTACAACATTGTTGTATTAGCGTTTACTAAAAGTTATTGGCATCGAACCGACTTAAGAGTCTTAAAGATTTTGAGGAACTTCTCTTCGACGTTTAATTATTTGAAATAGTAGGTACAAGAGAGTGTACCTACTATTGAATACCCGACTAGTTAAGCGGGTACATATTTCTTTTAGAATAACCAATTTTCACGATACCCGCTCTCGGTAATGGTATCAAATTCACCATATTTACGTGCGTAATTTCTTATTTGTTTGAACCAGAACGACACAGAGGAATATGCTTCACTATGGTCTTTCGATAGTTACAAAACGCTCGACCGACCACGTCCGGCGCGCGGCCGCCGTCGTCGCAGCGCCGCGCGGCCGCCGCTCATGCGCAGGTCGTGTTCTCTGACGCCGGGGCGACTGCACTGCATAAGCTTCGAAGTGATTAAATTGAATTCTGCAGATTAACAACTGACGCCCACTGGTGCGTCAGAAACTCAGCACTTCACGAGCGCTCGGTATTAAATGCTCAAGTTCTTGCTTAACACAAAATATCACATTAGTGTATCGCAGTTTGCTCGAAACTTTATTAGCATCATATATACATATATATATTTTATCCAAAAATGTCTAAATTTGAGCCAAATAAGCATCATTTGCGGAATTTTTAATTTACTTATTTAATTAAAAAAAATCTGCTTTGAGGCACATCGATTGCTCGTAGAAGCATATAATGAGGCTGTCTTGAGTGGTTTCAAAAGTTTAAAAACAATAATTTAGACGTAGAAGATATTATATATATATTATATAAAATATTGCAGTGGAAGACCGTGCATTTTATGAGGATACAGAATCGAGGAAGATTCATCTCAAACACAAAAGGAACTTGCACTTACTTTAGAAGTCACTCAGCAAGCAGTCTCACATCGTTTAAAATCGTCAGGAAAGATTCATAAACAAGATAATTGCATTTAATTTGAATTAAAGCCGAGAGATGTTGAACGCCGATTATGCATGAGTTAAATGCTGCTAGGCACAAAAAGAGTTTTTTACATCGAATCGTCGAATTCATGGAAAAAAAATCATGCTGTATATTTGGTGGGATCAGCTGGGTGTGGTGTATTACGAGTTGCTTAATCCAAGCGAAACAAACACTGGAACTCTATACCGAACATAATTGATGAGATTGAGCCGAGCTCTGAAGGAAAAACGCCCTCAATACTGCTCCAGACACGACAAAATTATTGTTCTACATGGTAAAGCTCGTCAGCATGTAGCGGTGAAAAACTATTTGAAAACACTTGATTGGGAAGTACTACCCCACCCGCCGTATTCACTAGACATTGCGCCGTCCGACTATCATCTGTTCTGGTCAATGGCACATGCTCTGTCAGAGCAGCTATTCACATCATACGAAAATACCAAAAATTGAGTTGATTCGTGAATAGCCTCAAAAGATAAGGAGTTATTCAGACTTAGAATCTGAACGTTGCCCGAAACATGGAAAAAAATAGTTGCTAGTGATGGACAATACTTCAATTAAAATTGAATTATCGTTTTTTCACAATACAATATAATTATATTGATAAAAAATGAACTTATTTGTACTCCTAATACATATAATTGATTATGTGTATTAACCGTATGTAACCAAAATTTACCACTCGAAGCTCCCAATTATCCTCAAATTAATGAAGGAGACATCCGGACTTTTTTTCCACAGCAGAAACCGTTCTAACGCGCACCAGTCTTCGGCCGCGGCCCCATCACGTTTTTCTTAAGCCACAACAGACTCGCCTGACGCCGTCGCGGGTCGAACAGCTAGTAGCACTAAAGGAGCAAGACGTTTGAGAATTAGGGTAGGACCCCTTCTGCAATTATGACCCGAGTTGTCATCTTAGTCACGAGTCGGGACCCCCGCGCCCTTATTACGCGAAAGCAGAAATCGATTGCGGTTACGGAATCGATTTGAGAGTCAAACTTGTTCGGTATAAAAAATATTATCCTTGTATGCAAGTTTGAACAACTTTAATAGCGTTAGATTTAAATAAAACTTTGCACACTTATTGAAGACCGATGACAATACAATAATAATGGTATAATTGGACTATCTGATGATGGAGGCAGAAGGGAGGCATTGGAACTCCATAACGGAATATTATATACTAGTCGTGTTTGAGCTTGTTAGGTAGAGTTGTCATGAGATATTCAAGTTGTCTTGAGTGGTCTCTCACCACGAGTGATTTTTAAGGTCTGATGATGGAGCTGAAAGATAAGCACTAGCACTCCATAATGGAACAACGTAGTTGTTTAGGCTTGATGGAATTTTCTTCAAATAAATGCACTTCAGTCATGATTAGCTTTCAGGGCCTGATAATAGAGCCGGACGGTTGGCATAGGAACTCCATAACGGAGCAACATCCTAGTCGTGTTTGGGCTTATTGGAATTATCAGGACAATGCTCTTAAACCATGATTGGCTCTGATAATGGAAACAAAAGGTAGGCACAGGAATTCCATAATGAGACAATGTATCCTAGCCATGTTTGGGCTTATAGGAATTGTCTTAAGATGTACTTTGACCATGAGCGATATTTAGGATTCGATGATGGAGCCGGACGGTTGAAGATGGAACTTCTTAACTGAACAACATATTACACCTTGTCTTCACGATTGGATACAAATAAATTAAAACAAGTAAATACACGACTAAATTACGTTGTTATATTATGAAGTTCTAATGGCAACTTTCTGAATCCTGACAACTTTCTTATTTCGTCATCAGAACTTGAAAATCAGTCATAATCAAAGCGTATGTCAAAACAATCCCGCAAGTCCAAACAGTCTAGAAAAGTTGTCTTATTACGGAATTCCAGTACAAAACTTGCAACTCCATCATCATCATCATCAGACCCGGAAAGCCATTACGGCCAAAGTACATTTGAAGAAAATTCTATTAAGCCCAAATACGGCCAGGCTACGTTCTTCTGTTATGGAGTGCTAGTGCTTCCCTTTCGGTCCATCATAAGACCCTGAAAATCGCTCATGGTAAGAGTACATCTTAAGACAACTCCAACAAGCTGAAACGACTAGAATATGTTATTCAGTTATGAAGCTCCTGTGACGACCTTCTGGCTCCATCCATCATCACATGAGTGAAATACCATATTATTGTAACGTCATCCGTCCTGTGTAAGATTTCATTTAATCTAACGATTTACATAAAAACTAGCTTTATACAAAATACCAACGACGCAAAATGGACTGTAAATTGCTTGAGAATCGCCACAGACCAGTTTACGCTTTGAGAGCGTGATTCTAGAATAATTACGAAATCGTGATTCCTAACTGTTTTGAATTCGCGTATGCGATTAAATTTCATTGCTATAATTTAGTGATTTCACTATAGAGGCAACACTGTTAATAGAAATATAACCTGCATTTCGAAATACCAAGTTGAGAACGGCTAAAATAATTTTAAAATTATGCCGAATTAGAAATTGATTTATTTTACATAAGGCCGACATGACGAGGTGACCCTTTAGGACCACCCCCAGAGCAATGCCGCGCAGTCCGGCGCGGGCGGGGAAGCCGTCAAAGCCTCAGCGCTAACAGCCGGCCGACAGGACACATCTCCAGCGAGCACAAACGCGCGGGCGTGCATTTTATCCTCTTAACCGTTCTTCCCTAGGATAAAAAAAACTAAGTGCGTGTCGGGTCACGTGCAGTGTAGGGTTGCGAACTTGCTCGTCACATGCGGATTTAGGACTTTTTATTTGATACTCTACGAACCTATTGAGCTCACGGCTTAACGCTAATAAACTTTCAAAAATGGGTTTTATATAGGACAGGTGTTAGGCGTATTATGATTCCCATAATTTTACGTGGCTCATAAACTTATGATTACTACCTATTTTACACAAACAACGTCAAGTCCTTTTCAATGAAATTTTGCTTTTTACTTTTCCAAGTTGGCCGACTGTTATTTGTTAACTTGTAAAGCACATTTATATGACAGTTTCATTTTTAAATTCATTATAATACTGCCGTGAATTTTTTCGTACATTTAAAAATAACCCACTTACCTGGTAGGTGGGGATACTTGACTAACAAAAATGATAACTACAGATGTTTCACTATTTACTTTAAAAACTATTATTATAACTATTTCGCAAACTAAATCGAAAAATGGTTTATAAAGACCCGAAGTTTTTGCATGAGTTTTAAAATTTAATTTATCTATGTACAGCATACGCGCTACTTTTTTTTAAATATGTAAATGATGATTAATGACATATTCATTTATATTAATATAAAGCGTTCCTTATATTTGCACATTTATAAAAACCTATAGATTTCAAATATAAAAGCACTTTTTTTGTTTTATGTAAGGATGTGATCGCATTTACTGTGGGATATAGGTCCGTTCAATTTTTAGTGAACATTTGGGGCATCGACAAAAAATTATTACTACTTATTATTATTAATGAATCAGCAAAATATTTGTAAACTCGTTTAAATGCAGTGTGGTATTGCCGCTGCTAACGACACTCCAGGTCGTACGGATAGAGTTAGAAAAACGTAGCATTGGAATAAATCGCGCGTCACCAGATGACCAGCAAGTTCATTTCAAAAAACACTCGTTTCCAATAATTAAAAGTTTTGTGGTGTGAACCATTATATCTTGTGGAAGCCGCCGACACCCGTTTAAGAATTGACTCGGGTAAATGAAAACGCATCGAGATGATAAACAAATTTAATTAAACACACTTTGAACATTTTGGAATAAATAATCATATACGCGATAGGGTACAAAACAGATACAGTATCGCAGTCGACGTCGCAGGGCGTAGACCAGCTGCGCCCGCGCATCACACGATGTGCTCTGACACATCCCGGTTGGCACTGTACATATAGAACCGATACAATTTTATTTGAACAAGTCAGGGCTCTCGGCGGCCGCCGCCGACATTACATATTCAATTACATTTTCCCATCAGAATAAATATGTTTCAAGCGAATGTATATCTAAAAACGATACACAAAATAAACACCTAAGAAATAAACGCAACTAATATTTTATACATTTTATAACAGAAAAAAAAAATTAACTAATAAATCTCAGATCAGGTCCATGATGAACATTTCAAATTTTAAATAATACTATATAATGATTGGCTAACTTTGGCAAGGTAACAATGTTTGTTTGTAACTAATAAGACTAAATAAATAATTCATTATGTATTTGTTATACAGATAAAAATATAAAGAATGACAATGGTAAAAAAATTAAAGAACGGTTTCTATCGACTGTTTTTATAATATACCTCCAACCAACAAAGCCTCATTACACCCAGATACAAACCCTAAGAACAAACGGCTCACCCTCATTCTCAGTCATCACTCCAGCCGTGCAGGTTTTCTCATAATCCTCGAGGGGCCGCGCCGCGCGGCACGCAGCACCACTCGCATGATCAGGCACGCATTTTATGCGGAGCCGGGACGAATTCACTTTTGTCATTCTTTACTTATTCTTTTTACTAAAATACCAACACTGTGTGCAGCCAAAGTAAATGCGAAGTAACACACGTGATCGCAGGCTCAGCTGTGAAACAGTTACCTTTAAAAATATTCGCATATCGACCAGTATTGTGACATGCAGGCGCAGGCGTATCGACAGGAACTCTATCTACTTGCGCCTTAAAGAAAATGACATTAACGTCCAAAGCTAAGCAAACATGTTCCTTAAACCTAATTACCACTTCCTTTCAAAGGCGAGATCGAACATAAAATACACTTTAGCACAATTTGGACCTACATTTTTGGCGTGACTTCAATCGACACCGCTAACGACAATATTGGCTCCACGTTTCTTTTTCATTAGTTTATGTGTGAATTAGTTGTTCGAATTTGTTACAAAAACTTATCGCGTTAAACAGTAAAATACTGATTATTATGCATTAAGGTTTTTTTTTGCAAAAAGTGATGAATACTTTTTTTTAAATACTACCAAATAAACATTTGATTTAAATAAACTTTTAACCTCACTGAGAGCACATTGATTACTGCGCGCTCATATATGGCTTTGAATTAGTCAAAACTGTTTACCGATATTCCTATTTAATAATGGTAATTACAGGAAGTCGATAGCGTGTATTTTGTGCGAATTCATCTAAAATCTATTTACAATGAAACTTTTGATATCAAAATTTTAAAATAATATTTATTTATTTTTAGTCAACAATCAACATTGTCAATGCTGAGTTTGATGTTCTGCTTGGAATTTTAGATCAATCAACTTTTTGTCGTTATTTGTGATCGATCTTATAATAAGTATTCGATTCATAACGAGCTGCATATTATAAACACTCGACGAAGGAATACATTAAGAGACATATCCTTCTAAACGATACAGATACAATCTTACATCTTTTCACAAAAAAGCCTAATTTTCTATTTTAGACCGTCTTCAATTATTGGTTGTTGAAGCTAGCACTGAAAATATTTTCAGAAAACAAAGTACAGCCTTACGCCAGCGACGGCAGCCGACACGGACACGTCGACCGGGCGAGCGGGCGGCCCGCTGCATCCGAAAGAAGTTTAGCACGGCTCACGGCGCGGCGCGATCGTGTCGCGGCTACAAGCGCACTGCCTTTACCTCCGCAGACTGTTTCTATCATAGGTCATATACAGGTCGACCACGTAAGATTGTCAGTATCGCACTATTACTTATTTCATATCAGATTTTTTATTCTAATCTCGTTTATGTATTGTTTGGATAAAACCAGTGAAAAAAGGAAATTATGCCTATTTGTTAAAAGATGTAGTGTATCCATAAGCTGTAGAAAAATAAAGCAGCGACAATTGAACTATGAAATTATAAAGATAAGAGTCCACCGAGTGATACCACTTCAATCAAACGAAATTTTTGCTAGAGTATGAATAAATACAAGACGGACTACGGGAGACTATGTCACGAGCTTTGTAAACAGGTTTTACCTGCAAGACCTAATCGAAAATCTATACACGGCACATCGTGAGTGATGGGATGTACAAAATTATTTTATATCCATTATATAGGTATAGTGATGAAGTGGGTCGTAAAACGAGACGAGACGGGCCCGCGACGGCGTGCGGTGGCGCCCGGAGACGGCGCTCTACTCTCGGACGCGGCGCTGCCCAACACAACGATTAGATCCTCGAAGCGCGAGGCCATTGGCACAGCCGCCGCCTATTACAGAAACCCGCCTCTCGTCGCCGACTCATGTGCGTGTATAATACATACAAATATGTTAACTAAATAATAACATTCCTACTAATTAATTATAAATATTCTTAGCTAAATAATTGATATTTTCAAGTATGAAACTCTCTGGACATGGCCGACGGTCTTGGGCGTCCCAGACATTTCAAACTTTTAATAATAAACATGTTCGAGAAATACCGCACCCGATCGTCAAAATCGGAATCGTTTTGAAACTTCTCCTTTTTGTTAGTTAAAAACATCCCACAGGCTTTGTAATTTTGCAAGCGTATGCGTTAGCGATAAGCGAGCTTTAGAATCTTTTGCAAAGCGAGCATCTCAATCCAATCGTCTTCGAATTGTTTTGATAAAATTGACTGAAAAAAAGCTTTTCCACGGCTATCTTTCACATTCGTATCAAAAATATAAAAGTGGCGCCGCCCGCACTGAGGTCATGAGCGCCGAGTCTACGTAGCAGTGGTTTTATCGATCGAAGAAGATAGAGCATCTAAATTAGAATAGGATCCACTTAAAAAAGAGTTCAGTGAGACGAAAAACAACAAATTTCCGTTGCTTTAATTCTTAATTATTAATAAAATTAAGGTTTATATTTATATGAATAATTAGACGGTTTAAAAAAAATCTTTATATAAAATTCGACTTCCTATGCCCCCAGAAGGATTCAAAAATCTATCATGTATAGATTAAAATTAGATCTTTCCCCATTACTGGTAGCCATGAAATTGGTTACAATTTGTGCACGCACTTTCTTCGCGTAACACGGGCCCTCTGAGGAAACCTCAAATAACTACTTGAATTTGAAATAATTAATAAAAGTTGAAATAAATAAACTGATAATGAAAAATACTTCTGAAGTAGACGGAGAAATGACAAATGCTTCGGACCGAACGGACCTTGGCTTGGAGAATCTGACTTAGATCTCAATAGCGAACAAACGAAACTCACTGAAAAAAAATGTATTACATTCTACGAGTTTTATCTATATGTATATGTGTGTATATAAACAATTAATTCACCTGTGGAGCTTTGCTGACGACAATACAAAATAAACAGTCAGCATTCGCCACCTCCCAAGCTCGTACAGGGTTTAAAAACTAAACATGACTCAATCCACCACTACATCTCGACTTATAATCCTTACAAAGCCTTACATAGACTATGACTGGACAAAACTCCGAGGAACTCAATAGATTGGACTAGATTCTAATGATGTCGGAAAGCGCTCGCCAGGATCGTCCGCCGCCTGCATGGTGGCCGGTCGCTCGGTGCGCGCGCGTCACACCTCCGGTCATTATAAGGGCGGGGGCTCGCGGATGCCCTCGCTGTGGCGCGTGCGGCCCGCCAGCTCAATGATGGCCTTGGCCTCCGGATCCTTATCTAAGACGGACACGTCGCGCTCTCCTTCCTGAAATATCATATAAAGACCTTTTAAACAGGATAGACCTACTTTTTTATAATAAATGCAAATCTCAGCGAATGGCGTCAAGGGAGTTGCCGCTTTTAGTGCGCCGTTGTTCTGACCGCACAATTTTCTAAACATTCCGCCTCATGTTATTGTATTAAGTTTAATTTTAAATGTAAGATATTCACTCACATACCGAAAAGAAACAAACAGGTGACATAATAAGCTATTTTTAATCGTTTACTTCTACAGCTACCTTCCCAGAACAACCTAAATTAAATCAAACAGATGCAAGTCAGATTCGTGCGGTCGGTATTCTGAACTAAATACTCATGTAAATTTCCCCTATTTCAATGTGACCTTATTATTGATGAGGTTCATCCACAGATATTGGTTTTACTACATACAATATCATGCTACATATATAGAACTAAACGCAGCCAAACGACTCCTTGCACATTGTATAATTTTTATTTGAGTAATAAAATATTAAAATTAATACAAAAGTTGTTCAAAAGGTATTTTTTTGATTACAATGGGATATGCGGATCCGAGGCCCTGGACTCTCAAAAACAACTGAATGTTTTCAGAATGACAGAATCCTTTTACCCTGTTTTCTTCATACCAGAAACTTGACACCCACTCCAATCACCTTATACTTAATCAAGGGCACACAAATGAAAAGAACACTATCCTCAAGATGGTATTGACATAGCCACATTCATTAAATACTAAAATGATAAAAGAATTTTGATTCAATTTTCATTTTAGAAAGGATATATTTTTTTTCCAGTTATGTTTTTAAGGCAATAGTTATAGGGGCAAACATTTTTTTAGTGATTTCTTGTAGATAACAATAGCATGGGTCTAGGGTAATTTAATGCATTGATATAATCTGCACAATTTTTAAGTTGAATAAGTATTACCCAAACGTTTCATAATCTAAGAACCATTACACCATCTCCTTTTTAAACTAATATTTAACAAAGTCACTTTTAAAATAAAATTTGAGCTTCACATTCTCCTTTTGTTGGCTAAAACCCATAAAAAAAAGACTTGGAATGCATAATTTAGAAGGTGGTGAAAGTGGTTCAAAGTCCTTTACCAAAAACAGATAAACTTGGATGGATGACAATCGTCATAGCCGCTTATCGATGATAATCATAAAAAAGTCATAATTCGTAATGGTTTAATTTGACCAAACTATTATTGTACAAAGAAACGTATTTGATAAAGCATTTTCGTTTGCGCAATCATTCAATAAAATGTACGTTTTCAGAAATACGGGACAAATGTGGTAATTAAAACAACTGCAAATGTAAATTTGTTTGTGCAGAATCATACACTTTTTATAGATTTTATTGTAATACATAAGTAAAGAACTTTATTTTTTTCGTAATTTTCAGCTAAATAATTTCGGAGATAGAGGGAACGATCAATTTTCGTCTATTTTTTTAACTAAGCTTAATAACTAAAGCTATTTATGTTATAAATATAAAGAAAAACACTTCACAATGAGCACTTTTACATTTTTTTGATATGTCGTGTTACAGTTTGTATTACTTTTTTGACTTTCTAATTTGCCCTACAAAAGTGAACCTGATATTAAAAATTCATTGATTAACATTAAACGTCCATATTTGGGTCACAGAAATTCAATTTGTATCAACTTTTCAACTTAACAGGACTAAATCAACCGGTTCAAACGGACAGATGACACACGCGTCCGTTTTTTTCATTCGGATTTGACTGAACCCTAAAAATGACAAGGTCGATCGACAGTTTTCACTCGACCTCAATTGTGGCATACAATTCTATCACACTTTGAGGAAAGAAATAGTATAACTGAGTATCTCACAAAATAGTAACTCGTTTAAAATTGTTACTTAAATTGTACACGAATAAATTGTATCATTCGCCGCGTCCACGGCGCGCTCTTTGCGACGCAAAGAAAGGGTGAAAGAAATAACTGATGTGACAGCGTAATGGTCACACGGGCGTGAGAGAGATGTCCGCCTTATAACAGCTGCCGCACGATGCACCTAGCGATGTCGCTTTGCTCTTTACTAATCGAACAAGCTTAACAAAGACAGCACGATCGTAGATGAGATAGCACATCTCACGTCTCTTAGTACGGACGTAAAAGCAGCAACATAGACTGGAAAACAATCTTTATTTATGTGTTTACCTTTGACTAATCATAATATTAAATCTGTCCATAGAAAATTCACAATGATGTATTTTCGGAACGATCTGTAAGAAGTTAAAAATATTTATGTAGTTTTATTCTTCATGAGGCGTGGTGAAATTATTTATTACCTACTTATAGACCGTTTAGAAAATGTGCGTGTGTATATATCGTATACTATATATTTCTAATTTGGGCAATTTTACCGAAACCCTAAATATGTATCAAATGTGCCTATATAGGAATTTTAGTTGTATCCAATCTAAATTTTATTTAAAACGGTAAAATTATAAGGATTTTCAGTAATTCTCACAGAACCGAAAAATTTATTGTATATTTTTATTGGTTTTCAATTATGTGAGTAGTATATTTAATGAAAATAAAGGGTTCTTGGAATTTCTTACACAACCCTAAAAATGTATCGAATATGCTTTTATTAGTTTTTATTTATCTCCATACAAAATTTTATTTAAATTGGTGATATAAGAGTTTCCCGTAATTCTCACAGAACCTTAAAAATGTATTAAATATTTTTTATTAGTCTTCATTTATCATCATACTATATTTTATTGAAATCTGCTCCATTAGCTAAAAGAGTTCTTAGAAATTCTTGCGGAACCCCAAAAAAATGTATCAAATATCCTTTTTTGGTTTGCATATTTCTTTATTTCATTTTTTTGTAATTGGTTAACTATATGGGTTTTTAGTACATATCACAAAACACTAAAGAATAATCAACCTTGATCTTTTTTATTGTAGATAATTTTCTTTTGTGTCTTCACCTTCATATAGAATGGATCCCTATATATTGTATACCGAATGTTGATGCTATGTTCATCATTATCCTGATCCCGGTTCTTGTCTTTGGTTTCAACTTGATCTAGACGGCAATTCCAGTTTCGCTCCTCCTTTTTTCATCATTAAATAAAACCTTTGATTACAATCAAATTTTCCCATTTTTAAGTTTTCCTATAATGTCACGCAGGAACCCTAAATATGTATTATTATTAAAATTTATATGAAAATAGTCATGAAAATATTCTTCAGTGTTTGATGGTTGAAGAATCGTCAAACAATATTTTTTTACATATTATTTGACCATATTGATAAATAAATATAAAATTGTTGGGCGACTGGCTATGCAGAACTTTTGTGAACTATTTTTTCCAACTAATTTTTCGTAACATAAAAGGGTGTGGCCTTTCTAAAAATCTGCTAATTGTAATAATCATGGACATGTGTGTATTTATGTTTAATAGCACAAAACCAAAAGGTCTGAAAAGCAAATAATATTTTGTCATATTATTCTAATTATGTGATCATTTTAAAATAAATTGTGCTCTTATATGTAAAACTAAGAAACAGCTTTCCATTAAAATGGATTTGTCTGACCGCAAATTAACATTTGGGACAAAATTTAATATTTTTCTCCTTCGCCATCTCTCGACACATTAGCTTCTTGTAATCATTTCGAATCACCTAAAGGCGATACAAAAACATGTAAAAACGTAATTGATCTTTTGTAAACATTTTCATGTGAAATACATATTGTAATAATAGTTTTTGAGATTATAAGAGCATAAAAATATATTGGTATAAGAAAAAAATCCATTTCTTCTGAGGTTTAAATTTGGACATACCATAGACCGTGGCCAGGTCTCAAACTTAGATGATGTTGAAAAATTAATAAGAACGTGACATCCACGCGTACGCCCCCGCGCAGAGGCCTATACATTCTAGCCAACCCCACCAACTCCCATGACCTCTCCGAAATCTAGGTCATATGGGCTGAATCACAGAAGTGCAGCGAGACACCGATAAATCTGATCCGCTCAGGCCAGTGCGTCATAATTCCTCACGGTGCTCACCGAGTCCTTGAGCGGCGCGGGCCGGTCGCCGACGGCCCACACCTCGAGGCTGCGCACGCGGAAGGAGGGCTCTTTGCTGAGGCGCCGGTAGCCGCGGTAGGTGCTGCACGACTCGGCCGAGCTGCCCGCGCCGAACGGGTCCGCGCACAGCCAAATCGCGCCAAACTCCAGCTGCCCGCCCATCAACTAAAAACGGTTTTAAAAATAACATTTCACGTTCAGGCTCTCATAAGTTTTTGTATGTATTATAAGATTTTATTATCATATTTATTTAATAAGGATGTACAATATTAAAAATATAGTGTGTTTGTATATGTGTGCATAATTCTATTTTTAACAAAAATTTTAAATATTTATATTTTTAAGAAAAAAAATCATAAAAAGTGTTTTTTGAAGTAACATAAAATTGTTGTTGAATTAAATTCGTCATCTTTGGTTCAAAGTGATTATTGTTTGTTCTCTTTGCATTTAAAAATTAACCTTGTTATGACATTTTGATTGAAATGTCAGATAATACATAATGTTTTTTCCCTCCTTTTTCTTTGGCATTGCAAAATGGTATCGTAAAATGTGAGACAGAGACATAATGTACGCTTTGAGCCATTCTTTGCCGTCAAAATAGTAAGCGAATGTGCATCTTCTCTTTTTTTTTATAAATGTATGGACTACCGTAAAGCGAATCAAAATCAAGTGATGCAATTGAAAATTAACGTTGTTAAAACATTTAAAAAAACCTTTTTTAAAAACAAGCTTTTATTATTTGCTAATAAAATGAACTAAAAAGTTAAAAATAAATTAACTCTAATAAGAAATATAACACTATAAGTTCATTGTTACCTTGAACGATAATTAAGCTTCTTCGTCTACGACAAAATAACTCCATATCGTACATGATTATATATTTTTAACACTAAAACTTTACACCTTAATTATTAAATCTTCCCGTTTTAATCACAGTCCAAATTTTATAAATAAAAGCGTGTTACATTTTGATGATATAATTAAGAACATTCAGCACTTTGTTTTTCCTCTTGCTATCATAAATAATGTAACATGCTTTTATTTAAACCATTTTAGTGTTAAAGTTGTAGTTAGAGTTAAAGCGTAACACTGAGAAATATTGTGTCTCATGGGGTAAAAATTTTACGAATAGCTCCTTAAAAATTACGGCGCCGCGAATCGCTACTATTTACAAGTATATTTTCAGTAATATATTTTTGATATAGTTACTTTGGCAAAGTTGTAGTAAAAAAAAAGAGATTATGAATATTTGCGGAAAGATGCATGATAGATTCCATATGGTATATATATTCACGGATCAGCATATACGCAATTTTATTGTAATTATGCAGATAATAAAATAATTGAGGTCTTCGAAGCGTATAAATAATCAGAAAGATAAAGGACTTTATCTTAGCCAAAAGTAGTAGCCGGTGAACAATTTGAAATACGTACCAGTCCATTGGGCATAGTCTTCGTGTGATGGTTCAGGTACTGGTAGTGGTCGTTGAACCCCGACGACGGGTACATCCTCATGCGTGGCGCCAGCGTGAACAGGAACGACTCCTCGTCACCGGCGAAGTTGGGGCCCAGGCTCCAACTGCTGGGCGCGTACCCGCCGAAGATGTAGCCCGAGTTGTCTTCTATGATGAGGACCGAGGCGCCTTGGTCCTGTATGCGACCTGCGACATAATTATGTTATGGATGTATAGATGCGTTCTTCGATACTCACAAGATGTTATCACATTCTATATTGTCACGTTTTACCGGTGAAATAACGCATTCTCGTGATCAGCGAGGTTCGATGTTAATGTGCTATTTATTTTCTGTTATAGTTTAGTTTTTGGTAGAGATGGTCCGGTCCGCCGCAGTCTATGGCGAAAAGGAATACATAAGTACGTTATCAATACAAAAAAAAATCTATACGGACAGTACTTTGAGTAGACGAGTAGAAATGCATCTCAGATTAGATGCTGGAGCTGTACAGTAAATTGTTAAACTAATCTAGAAATAAACTTCTAGTTACCGTTATAAAAAAACCTAACAATTTTACCATTTCGTCGTTTTTTGTAGGTAACAATTTTACTAATGCTTCATCTTCGTCGATATACAGAAGGCGTCATGTCGTTACGAGTACATTTCAAGAACGGGAAATTCTACAGTAAACTGTCCCAGCGCCTTGAGCAGTATTGCCGCAATATCAAGCTAGGGAAAACAATTTCCAGGTGACCAATTAACGAGAACATTGAACCACGTAAGCTTGATTGTACTAAGATCGACGAATTGTGACATCTATCGTCTATTAAACGCAAAATACAGTGCAGCAGAGCAGTGACAAAAGATACGAAACTAAAATAAATTTCGACGGTGCTTCTAGTACAATATTATATATTTATGGCGCTCACACACCGTATTAAATATGGTTTAATATTACACATGTGCAGCACAACCAAACTAAATTTATACTTAAATTATTTTTATATAAAGTCACAAACTTGTGTAAAGGCAGCAGGAGAGTAGCATTGTTTGAGCGATCTAGCAAACGCCAACTCGCTAGGTCCGACCGACATGGTACTTGCCACGCCGTGCGCTCGTCGACTAGCCACAACAACGGAGTGCTAGTATGGCCACGGCAGTTTTAAAGGTAATTCTTCAGACTAACCGGCCATGGTGGCGAAAGACTCGCCGTGGATGTGCGAAGAGAAGAGAAAGCGCCACTTGTGCCGGTGCTTCTGCGGGATGTGGCTGTTGAGCCACACGATGTGCGACAAGTCGATGAACGCCGGGTAGTCCGGCATCGCCTCCAGCCCTGGACGAACACACCGGCCGTTAACTTTGTACACCGAGATACGTGACACGATGGTGAGCGAGGTCGTTGATCTCATTCTGTTTTCTACATCGACACTGCGGTAACGCACGACGTCGATGGCAGTGATCAAGATCATTGCTACCAACCAAAAGGTATCAAGTTCTGATCGTGGGTAAATTTGTCAAGATTGAGTGAGCTTCGAAGTTCGTTATGACATTTCTCTCGAGCGTTGGGGTTGTCAGTGACGATGGTTCTTGGCTACCCGCCATCCGAATTACTCCCGCGCCGTACTTGAAGTATAAGGCATTTCCCATAACCTAAGACTGTTGTGTGAGGGGATGTTACATTTGTTGAGCGGTAAAAACCCGATCCAAAACCACTTTAAAATTACTACAAGTATTGATCATTTATTAATACTAACAACGGATACTGTTACTGACGACCATACAGCTAGATGACTTTAATGTAATCATAGCAAAGCTACATCGTGCTATGTTCATTTCCATAAAATCAATTGTCACAATATGGAATATTTTCTTCGCAATTATGTCTCTATGACCTAAAGCGTCTCTTTATTGTCTTTATTGTTTAACACTGAAATTGATTATTATTTTACAAAGATGAGATGATATACCATCAGGCGCGGGCAGCAATGCAAAAGCCGCAGGCGGCATGTCGTGCACGGGCGCATCGTCGCCGGCGCCTACGGGTGGCGGCCGACAAACGCCGTACAGGCTCCGGAACACCAGCTCGGACAAGTGCATCAACAACGTGTCTGTCTGTAGCCTGCGTACCCCCATCGAACTTTGATTACTACTTATAGATCATTTGATGTACACTATACAATTACAAAAATCAACACAAATCTCAATATTATATTATGGTTTTTGTAAACATCTATACATATAATAAAAAGAGAACCGGGTGTGACTGTAACTTGAAGGTATGTGTGATGAGGAGGGGACGATAAAAAAAGATATATTAAGACAAAACAATGAGTTTCTAATTTTTGTCTGGCTATCAGTTCGTGCACAACTTTGAAATTGCTTAACGAATTTTAATGCGTTTTCACGGGTAGATACAGCTTAGCTTGGAGCAAAACATTGGTAAGCATCATTTCATTTAAAACGGATGTTAGAAAAACAGTAATCGTCGTAGGAGGAGGATAGTTGCATAAAGTATAATATAGAGGAGCTGTATAATGTACAAAAATTGTTTCATGTATTGATAGCTACACTATCCCAGAGTAATACAGTAGAACCTCGATAACTCAAACCTCGGTAACTTAAAAACCTCTATAACTTCAAAAAATAATATGTTCCCTTCCCATCAGAGCCCAAAACCTCTATAACTTAAAATACGCAACCTTTATAACTTAAATAAGTAATCTCTGTATTGGCCCTCAGTAACTTAAAGAAATGTTTCCACAACCTCTATAACATAAAATTGTTTGTTAATGAGTCGTTTTCAAAGAGTGTGCAAAACAAAAGGTTTCGGTATTTATTGCTTGCACGTGTTCACTAGTTAAATTGTTAACGTAAACAATACATATGTCACCTATTGTTTGCTTCTTCGAAATTCTTTAAAGCTTTGCGGCGGTTAGCCTTAAGACATAAGTAAGCCTTGGTCATAAGTTTTTGATCATTGTCCTGGAAACATCGCTTTACTTACTGTGTGATAAAACTGGCTTAAAATGAGTTCAAAAAGATAACTAACAACACTCACATACGCTGATAAAGGGTGGAACAAGGGTACATACATACATATGTACGTACCTACCTCTATATTAACCTATCCTAACATAGACTCTTGATAACTTAAAATATTTTGTTTCCCTTGGATTTTAACTTATCGAGGTTCAACTGTATATGCTATTTTTTTTTTTTATCAGCTTTGTCCTAGCTTCGTACAAATTAGAATCGTGAGTGGTGTCGGAATTGAAGATGGGACGTGGAGCAGAATCAAGAGCCAGATACGGCGCCGAAATCGAGTCGAAATCGGGGTCGTGATCGAGTGTCGAATCGGAATTAAAATTAAGAGTGTAACTGGAACCGAAATAAAAAACAATACTGGAATCAGAATCGAAAGTCGGAACCCGATTAGGATTACCAGCGAGGTCTTCTCACGTAAAAGGTGAAAGGCCCACCATCGCGAGATGAGCGCCGCAGAGACGTGGTGCGCGGCGGGCGCGTCCTCGTCGCCGGCGGCGGTGGCGGCCAGCGCCTCGCCGAGCGCCTGCACGTGCTGCGCGCGCCCGCGGAAGCCCTTGCCCAGCCAGGCGCCCGCGCGGCTCGCCTCGCTCGCCTTTATGATCTTGATGTACGTGGAAGCGACGCTCTCGCAGTACTGGCAACAGCACGATTGTTAGCGCCTGTCGTGTTCGGGTATGGTTATGCGTTTGCGTCGACGTTTTCATGAGACAGAGTCTCAAACGAGCACTTAACAATTGTCCAGCAAAATAAGTAATTTAAAGCGTAAATGAGTTTAAGCAACTTTCAGAATTCCAAAATTGTGACTCGTGCCAGTGAAACTCTTTCGTAACCAGATGTAGCATACACAAGACCCCGCGCACCGGAGCGGCGCCCGTGGCCGTCGTCTTTTAGCTACCCGACAGTTACTACGCCGCAAAGCGGACAAGGGATGCATTTCAAGGATAAATATAGTCATATACGTATATGGCTATATTGATCACTACGATGTGACAATAGAATTGAAATTTATAGAACTAAATCGAAATGAATGAAAACGTATCAGGAAAAATTAAACAAATTTGAATGACTTTGAAATGCGCCTGTATATGGGTGTGCGCTTCAAACAAAGAGCTATAAGGGAAAAGTTAGGAAATAACTTGAAATTTGAAGTACAATAACCACATTGCACAGTAAAATATTTTTACTCGGAAATTGAGATCCTCCACAAACAAGGGTAAGTATATTTCCTTGATCATCTTCAGTATAAATGTCAATAAAAAACGTACCGAGGGCGTGTCGTGTATAAAAGGTATTTAAAAGTAAGTCGGACAGGTTCAATTTGTGATACCAATTTATGAGTGTGGAGCGGGTTAAAGAAATTAACAGATTATGTAAAAATGCTAAAAATAATTTTATTATATCTTCCTTTACCGTGCACATATCTGGATTTTTTATAATTAAAAATATTTCAGGGTGTTTGGTAAAAACATCGGAGAACGGTATTTATTGGAAAATTTTCAGGAATAAATCGAAAATTAATTAATACATAAACATTAAAACTTGTTTTGAATCTGTACCTAATTATGTTCTTTTAAATGATATCTCATGCAGAGCATTGAACAATAAAAAATCAATTCTCTTAAATGTTTCATATCAATGAAAACCGTTTTTATAAATGAAAAAAAAAATAGCAAATATAACCTCCAAATAAATAACATAATATGACTACATTCGTTTGCATTGAAAACGTGGGTATTCCTGGAATGTCCATTTGTAGTTTTGTTTATAAAACTATAGATGACACTGACAGATAAGTCGGTTGTTTAGAAAGCGTAACTGGTGGGTATGGACATTAGTTTTTCTACCAGGGCGTCGGCTCTAACCTCACGCAGCAGCTGGTAGGGCAGCTCGGCGGGCTCGCCCTTGGCCGAGCTGTACTCGGCGCCCAGGCTGTTGTAGATCACCACCATGCGCTCGTCCACCGACCCTGCGGGCGCAACTTCTATATACACACTATAACTTTCCGACGGCCCATAGAACATGTATGTACAGTGGAATCTCAATAACTCGAATGTCAAGGGAAATGCAAAAAAATCGAGTTAACGAGTTTTCGACTTTCCAAAAACTTCGAGATACATATGACTGTCGACAAGGAACAAACATAACATTCACAGCTGTGTTACTTAGAAAGTTTCAAGAATGTATTCATTCATTGCACATGTACAAGACAAAAACAATAGACTAGAAGCCCCGAACCCGAACATTCATTTTGGAATTTATTGCTATTATTTCGAGGAATTCCAATTAAGATGTCATTATATTTTACTAACTACGACTTACGGAGTCTCCTTTTTAAAATACGAGTTATAGAGTATAAATATGTACCATCAATACTTCATAGGGAAATAACATTTTGTTCGAGTTACAAAGTCTAAATAATTCGAGATACCGCGTATTTAGGGGTTCATCGGAAGACAATTGCAATTTTTTTAGACTTACTGAGGATTTCGACTTAACGAGGTTCGAGTTATTGAGATTCCACTGTATTAGATTCGGGAAAATTTTAATTAAAATTCCTATTTTATGAGAAAAAGTTGCAGCATAATCTCCTTGAATGTTTTGTTTGTATCTTGTAAATTTTGATACCACTAAATAGATGATATTTTTTAAAAAATCAAATAAAAAGTAAACCGGTGTCTCACCATTTTCCTATTGTTTTTCTTTCCACCAAAATGAGTGAATTGAACATAGAAATTCGATGCATTTTCAAGTTTTATTCCACAAAAACCTTTTTTAAAAAATAAGTTTTTATTTAAATGCACTAAAAAGAATAAAATAAACTTTTCCTTTAAAATTTTTACTATTAACTTGTAACATCATCACACAATTTATATGATATAAAAATTTATTAAGTTTGAAAATTTTGAAAATTAAAACCAATCAGATCAAGTAATTTAATTTACTTGCTTATTTACACAAGTAAATCTCTCAAGCTTTTATAATATATAAATTGTGTAATGACATTATAAGTTGACAATAAAGGTTTTAAAGGAAAACTTTATTTTATTATTTTAACACATTGAAATAAAAGCTTGTTTTTATTTTTTTTTTACTTTTAATTTATATTTTAGCATTTAGTTATTGCTGGACAGGTTTCGCAGTCTGTTCATCATGCAATGTTCATTTTCGGGTTTATTAATTTCATTGTTGTTTCTGCAGTTTGAAGGAATGCACCCCCTATTTTAGCTTGAAGCATACTTGTGCCTCTTGAAAAACAGTTCTGAGTTTGATTTTGGAGTTATCCTTCTCATAGACAGATTGCAAACTAATGCTGTTGTCGCCCATTTCGTTAAATTACACAAGTCAAAGTCAACCAACCGATTCTACAGACTCGAAGAATTCGATGTCAATATCATAATCGAGGACTCTAAAACCCAAGTACACCAAAATTTCAGATGGATCGGAGCAACTGAGCTTAACTCACATTCGGATTCTCAGCGAGTCCTTTCATTTAATACCTATTAGGAAAGCACAAAAGATTTAGTCCGCAATATTTAGAAGTCCACCATATTGGATTTAGAGTGACATCACTTTATTTTGTGAGTTATTTGTAGCAAGTCTTTTTATTTGATACCTATATTGTAGGAGTGCATTAAAAATAACTAGTTCATCATCTTGGGTGTTCCGCCATATTGGATTTAAAATGACGTTACACAGCTCACCATGCATTCTCATCCAAACTAAACATGTATACAAAATTTCAGCTCAATCGGTTGAAGATTCTGCTTCGAAATTGAGTTAAAAGATTCCACCTGAACAAACACAGTTACATACATTACGAGTCCAATAAAAGCTTGTAAAAAGGGAAAAATTAGACACAAACTGTGAAAAAAAATGTATAACGTTTATGGACCTAATGCAGTGTCAGTAATAGTAGCACAAAACTAGTTCAAGCATTTTCAAAGCGGTAATTTTGATATCAAAGATGGACCTCGCTCTGTTCACCCTATTACGGGTAGTCTACGCCATTTTGGAAAAAATAGAGAAACCTCGGCATATTAGTTCTTACGACATAGCTGAAGAGCTGGGGATCGACCACAAAACAGTTTTAACTCATTTGAAAAAAAAGCTGGATATACAAAAAAGCTTGATATTTGGCTCCCACATGAACTCACTGAAAGAAATCGAATGAATCATGTACTTGTTTGCGATTGTCTATTGAAACGTAATGAAACCGAACCATTTTTAAAAAGATTAGTCACTAGTAATAAAGAATAGATTACTGACGATAAGAATCTGCGAAAAAGATCTTGGTAAAAAGGTAAGCAAGCTTCATAGACAATAGGAAAACTCGGATTAACTCGCAATAAGTTGATGCTATGTGTATGATGGGGTTGGAAGGGCATTATTCATTATGAGCTTTTAATGCCGGGCAAAACCATCATTCGGATCTCTACCGCTACTACTGATAAAATTCAAACAAGAAATAGAGAAAAGACGGCCGGACTTGATCAACAGAATGGATGTGGTTTTTCAGTATAATAACACAAGACCACACACATATTTAGCTACTCAGCAAATATTGAGAGTTTGTTTGGGAAGTGATAATGTATCCACCATAAAGCCTTAACCTTGCACCTTCAGATTTCTACCTGTTTCAATCTCTTCAGAATTTTTTAGGTAGTGTTAGGTTAACATTAAGAGAGGACTGTCAAAACTACTTGTCGCATTTTTATAATCAGAAGTCCCAAAACTTCTTCAGCAATGGGGTTGTCACTACAAGATTAAAGTAAATACAATTTATGTACTTTTTAATATACAATTTTCTCTATAATTTACAAATAACATATTCCATAAACAATTATTTCATAATATATGACATACGTTTGGGATTGATAAAGTCAATCTACAATTAAAACGACAAGAATAAAACTCAGCGAAAATTCTATAGATTTATGAATAGAAGAATTGCTATTGCAGACGCTCGACCACAGAGAACGAGGTAACATTCACGTAGTGAACATATAAAAAAGTATTAAAAAAAAAAATAAACCCCTTATGCTGGTCACCTCTGACGTTGTAGACGTAGAGCTCGGCGAAGCGGTTGAAGTCGACGGCCGGGGTGCGGTGCGTGCCACAGCCGAACAGGAAGTTGGACAAGTACTGCGCCAGCCGCGGGTCCATCTGCGGGCCCCAGAACTTCTGCGAAGCGCAAACGATCACGCGTCAGTTGTGATGCCTCAATATCCGATGGCGGCAGGCCGAGGGCCGAGAGCCGACGCCCCGAACGCGCGTGGCGAGGCGAAAACCCCCGACCTGAACCTGCGTGTCGCGGCATCGGATGAATTACTCGTAAACGACCCTAAAGGCGGGTCTACATACTTTCCGAGTCGGAAGGCGAAAATCTCATTTAGGAAAAATAAACAGGAGATTATATGGAAGACGCTAAAACATAAAAATTAAAAAGAATACAGTTCGTGGTACGGATGCGCAAGCACGGAAGTGCGTAAACAGCAGACCGTGTCGGTACAACGCCTTCATAACTCATAAGCTGTAACAACTTTGTATAAAAATAGACATAATAAACGTTTTATAGAGGGAAAACTTTAAACAAAATTGTGCACGTGGCGCAATACGGAATGTATAAGTGTGTGCGACGGTAAGGCGCGGACCTACCTACAACATTGTATATTTAAATAACATAAGATCATTTTGTGTAATTAACGCCACCTCACATCAACTAGCGACACAATCAATGATGATCTCTATTAGCATGCTTGCTATACTAGAATCTCTAGAATGTTCCATAACATCATAAGTGGAAACGAGAGACACAATCGTTACACATAAACAGTGTGCGCAAGGCGCACACGAAATCAGAGGTACAACCGGAAGAAAGCGGTGTGGAAAGTTTCGTGCGAACATCGCACCAGATAAGATTCTCAGAAGGCGGCGAGTGCGAACGGACACGCCCGCCCCCGACGGAAGTCGTTCCAGAATATTCGGATAGCCCAAGTTGCCGTTGTCACCCGGACGAAGGACCAAAACTGATCTGGATTACTGGCCGGTGCCGATTGGCATTGTGATCGGAGAGCATCCGACAGGTGCACCCCTCATTTCAAAATTACTCGGTGTGGCAAGTCACTACGCCGCCCGTCGCATCACCACCGTATGCTATGCCATGGTTCAGGAACCAGTCGCCGACAGACGTGTCGCTGTCGTTCGGAGGCTCCGAGAGCCTCTCGGCCGTACGAGGGTGCGCCCGACGCCCGCTCGGACCGGCGCCCCTGCACTGAGGCACGGGCCGTTACGTTCCACTCTTCAATTCCCCTCGTAACCGAAGCATAAATAATTAATTTACATATATAACTCCTAGTCCTAAGTGTTCTGTGTGTAAATTGATATGCTTTTGTAATTTTTTGTTAAACGTGTAACCCTAGCTCACTCAGTTTAGACTATTACAACGCATGCCGACTATCCACTCCTGTAGATTTCTCTGCTCCCGCCTACCTTAGAACATACCTTCGACAACGTCGATGTTATCGATAGGTAGTTTATCTGACAATATTGATCTATACGATAAGTGCATTTTACACACTGCGGCGTACATTAATTAGGAGAACCAACATGTATATCTACATAAAACTTTAGGCGGTTGAACCGCTGCAGTCAGATAAAATCCAAGTTACATGAACATTTTTTCTTTAATTCAATATTAAATTAGAATTCGTATTATTCTCTTATCTTAAATGTGCACAAATATTTCCAAAAGCAATTCATGACATCTATGAGTTGCAGATGACCGCTTTTGGAAAAAAACGAAGCTCCACGCGGCGCTCGGCCGGCACGCCAGAGGAGCGGCAGTGCCGGCGCGCGGGGGCGGCGCGGGCGTCCCGAAGGCCGAGCCCGACTCGCCGCATGCACACGGTTGCTGGATGCGGATAAACAAACGCGCAGCACGCTCACCGCTCATAATAATCGGTCCAAAATATAACAGGCGGTCGACGCGCGAGATCCCAGACGCGGCCGCTAAAATATTGTAAACGAACTGCCGGATGTTCGCCGACGACTCGCGGCGGGTGCTTCGCTCGCCGTCCTCGCGGATTCTGCATTGCGCACCTCCGCACTCACACCGGCGCGCTCGACGTGACCGCCCGGCACGAGCGCGCGTGACCCGGCGCTACTTGACGCACGTCAAGAAACGCCGGGAGGCGGATGAGCACTCACTACTCAGTGCGACCCGCCAACTACTACACTGGGTAATCTTGATCGAGATGAACTGACCGATTAAATTAGAATTTTAACTTATATCAAATAAAAAAAAGCATTAATGCGAGAGAAATTCGCTTGTAATGGGTTCCATATGATGAACACGTAATGTATCAAGTTTTTTTAATGTGATCGAAATTCATTTATGGTGATTAACACGACCGTAAATGTAAATATAGACGCACAATATTGAGACTATGTTACTTGAAAACTATAGAGTTCTTATAGATTTTGTAAGATTAAAAAAAATAAATTATTTTCTGTATTCAACAGTTTAAGCTAAGTAGTTTCGGAGATAAGGAGGAAATGGTCAATTTTCGTTTATTCTTTTTAACAACTAAAGCTACTAATCATAAAATTATATAAAACCCCTCATAACTAGCCCTTTCATTTGATGTGCACAGTTTTCAAAACTTTTTTTTGATTTGTAATTTACCCCTCAAATTGACCCCTATACTCAACATTTACGTTTCAAAATTATAATTCCTAATATGGTACATAGAAAAATGAATCACTTTATACTATTGATGAGTATTCAGTATGGACTGGCCATTAACACTGCTACTACAACAAAAGAACAAGAGGCACGCAGAGACTTTATGAACTATAACTGTGGAAGCCAAACAAACAAAATGTTTTAAAAGCTCGGCCAGATGTTCTCCCAGAGGAATACATCATCAAAATAATTCATAGCAAGCAATAAAAGCTCGATAATCTCTCTGCTTTACGGCCACTGATACGATGTAAAAACAACTCCCTCCACACGCTCGAAACTCCAGTTAGTGGTGTTTACCATTTTATTTTGGGAGAGGATGGAATCTTAATAACAGATTTCTGGGTGCATTGTTCGAGAAAAAAAAGAACATGATCATGATAGACGTTCGGCCTAACTGTGAAGTTTGGAATTGTGATAGTTCACACAATATATTTTAATGTTTTTGGTATTTCCCCTCCTTCATCTTTTTACATATGATAATTTTAGTTATAAGGTATAACTGATATAAACGACTACCACTTCATTTACATAAGATGGTAAATCATTAGAATGAATTCCAAAACAAATGTAGACTTCTATCAGGAAATTCACATGCCAAAAAATGGATCACATTATCTTCATCATTTGATTGAATTTGATCAAATTTGCAATAAATCTATCAGATGACCAGTCAACAAATTTTGAATTACTACATAAATTCCCTGAATTTTGTGTTTCACCTTACAGCAATTACAGATAGTGGATAGAAGATGCCATTTTGAACAGGAATATTAGAGACTTATTAAATGTAATAACAAGATGTGGATACAAGATATTATGTTTAATTAGCTGATTGAAGTCAGGGTACGAAAACAGATTGATGTCAAACTTCAGTAGAGCTTTATGCAAAAGATTACTAATTGGTATATTTGCCAGTCGGTTAATAATTCAGTATCAATACACTTAACTGTTGAATTCAATGTCTTAATTGGATTTCTCAGTCATGAGGCCTATCAATGTAAGTGTTTGGTTTGATTCAGATTTCTTATTATAGTTAAACCTCGATAAGTAAATTACTCCACAAGTCAAAGAAAAGTGCCGTTCCCTTTCTTTCAAGCCTCAAAATCTCCATTACTCAAAATCTCAACCATCTATTAGGCGAAATAACCAGTCAGTTTCCACAAGCCATTTTGGTACATATTTTCCCTCTATAACTCGAAAAAAAAATTTAACCTCTATATCTCGAACACAGCAATGTTTTATTTTACAACCTTTAAAATTAAATTATTTCAAACTTATTATCTCTATAACTCGAAGAAAAATAAATTATGGAATTTGAGAATTTGTCCACATAGTACACAATTGTAACTTAGAAAACAACTTAATAGCATACAATAAATATGACTACCAATTCTAAAAAATTACACCGGCACACAAAAAAAAAAAAGTTGTCTGTACACCGAGCGCCACCTATCTACGGGCATGTTTTTCGACCCGCTAAACACGAATTTCAAGTCGGTTTAGGCCGTCCAGCCCTCAGTTTCGAGTAAATTGCAAAAAACCCCAAAAAATCGCGAAAATTCGATGTTTTAGTAAGAAAAAAAATTTAAGGATCTAAGAAAAGTATGATTTTTATGTATTTCGATCTGTGAAATACTAATTTTGATTGTGCTTCAATTATAAGCTATTTAAATCGAAAAAAATTGGAAAAAATCCTTAAAAAATTGCAAAAATCGCAAAAATTGGAATTATCTCGGTATAGAAAATTTGTGGACGCGGATTGACGAAAATTTCATTTCATTGCATGATCGCTTGTACTTGCAACCAGGGCACCTCCTCGGGTGACGGTGGGCAACAGAACCATCTGGCAGAGTCCCTGGGTTAACGGCGTGTGTGCCGTCATGGCAGGTACAAGTGATAAGTACTTTACGATGCAGGGATCCGGAAACCCAGTATCGGCGGCTGGTCAGGGTGAGAAAGCAGGCCCGCAGGCGTCGTCATCCAGCGACTGCAGCTCTTCAGTAGTGGGAAACTTGGCTACTGGAGAGTGTACTATTACAAGAAGCAATTCCCATCTGTGCAATAAGAATCCTGATCTATTCTGTTACATTTGTGGGGAGTTTGAGCCGACAAAAAACCGTAGAATTTTTATAGATAGATTAAAACAAAGTTATGAAGAATGCTTTCGCATTCAGATTACAAATTTGATTCAGTTTGGGTCCCACACTTTGTTTGTGGTCGATGTCATATCATGTTGATACGATGGGAAAAAAATAAGACAAAAGAAAACTTAAAATTTACGATTCCCATGATTTGGACTTCACCAACAAATTCGCACAACTGTTACTTCTGTATGACTGACATTGCCGGTTTTCCTTCTTCATATAGAAGTAAAATAAAATACGCCAATGTTTCATCAGCTGTTAAGCCACAGAAAACAGTTATTGATGATGAAACCGAAGCTCTTGAAGAGATGGAAGTAGAGAAAGAAGAAGTGCCAATGGAGGAAGAAGATGAAGAAGAAAAAGAAGAGGAAGAAGAAATTCTTGGAGATGAAAATCCTAAAGATAAGGATTTCATGCCAGATAAGAAAACAAAAGACCCTGAAACATTTAGTCGAGAAGAACTAAATGATCTCATACGAGATTTAAATTTACCAAAGGATGGAGCTGAATTACTGGCATCAAGGCTAAAACATAAAAATTTATTAGCTCCTAAAGTAACGGCTTACTTTTATCGGAATCGAGAAGAGGAGTTCCGAAAGTTTTTCACTAAAGATGATGAAAACTCGGTGGTGTACTGTTCTAATGTGAAAGGCTTGGTTGATGAATTGAAACCAGATACCTACAGAGACGATGAGTGGCGACTCTTCATAGATTCATCAACTAGAAGTCTTAAAGCTGTCTTGCTTCACATTAGTAACACATTAGCACCAATCCCAATAGCCCATTCGACAAAGCTTAAAGAGACCTATGAAAATTTGGAAATTGTCCTGGATAAGATACAGTATTCTGAGCATCAATGGCGAATTTGTGGGGATCTCAAAATTGCAACGCTTCTTCTAGGCCAACAATCAGGATTCACCAAATATCCTTGCTATCTATGTTTGTGGGATAGTAGAGACAGAAAAAATCACTATGTGAAAAAAGAATGGCCTTCAAGAGTGCAACTAAATGTCGGTCGTCATAATGTGATACGAGCACCATTAATTCAGCCTTCAAACTATCTGCTACCGCCACTTCACATCAAACTAGGTCTCATAAAACAATATGTCAAAGCTCTGGACAAGGATGGTGATTGTTTTCGGTACTTGAGAGGAAAGTTTCCGGCGATAAGTGATGCCAAATTAAAAGAGGGAATTTTTAATGGACCCCAAATTCGAACCCTATTTCAGGATACTAATTTTTCAGGTACAATGAATGATAAGGAAAAAGCAGCTTGGGTAAGTTTTCAAAATGTGTGTCAAAATTTTTTAGGAAATAATAAAAGTGAAAATTACAGGGCAATCGTTGAAGAATTAGTGACAAATTACAAAAATTTAGGATGTTTAATGAATTTAAAATTACACTTCCTAGATTCTCACATCGACCACTTTCCTGAGAATCTTGGGGACTACAGTGAAGAACAGGGAGAACATTTTCATCAAGATATTAGTGAAATGGAGACTAGTGAAATGGAGGTATCAGGGAAATTGGAATATCAACATGATGGCAGATTATTGCTGGACACTCAAAAGAGATATCCCAAAAGAAGATAAAAAACGAAAGAGAAATCCACTTCGTAGATCATTTGAAAATAAAAGAGTTCGATACCACCGGAAAACAGTTTAAAAGTTGGAAAAATCATTCTTCTTATTCTGTTTATACGTCATTTTTATAGATTTTACAATTTTTTTGCGTTTTCAGATCTTAATCTTGTATTTTATAGATAAAAAATACAAGAAGTTTATTTAATCGTGTTTAAAAGATTTTTTTCTATTTTTTCAGCAGCAATTTTCTGTTATTTTATCAATTTTTTGTCGTTTTATGAATGTTTGAGGGCATTATGGGCTAAATTTATTACAGCATCAGATCGAAAAAATCAAATAACATCAAAATTTTCGTCAAACCGCGTCCACAAATTTTTTATACCGAGATAATTCCAATTTTTTGCGATTTTTTCCAATTTTTTTCGATTTAAAATAGCTTATAATTGAAGCACATTCAAAATTAGTATTTCACAGATCGAAATACATAAAAATCATGCTTTTCTTAGATCCTCAAATTTTTTTTCTTACTAAAACATCGAATTTTCGCGATTTTTTGGGGTTTTTTGCAATTTACTCGAAACTGAGGGCTGGACGGCCTAAACCGACTTGAAATTCGTGTTCAGCGGGTCGAAAAACATGCCCGTAGATAGGTGGCGCTCGGTGTACAGACAACTTTTTTTTTTTTGTGTGCCGGTGTTATAAAAGCATTTATCACTGTCATTAGCACATGCTTGATGGTGTCAGGTGTTTAATTTTGGGTGCTTATTATTGTTATTGATTTCATATAAATTTTGGCGATGCAAGTCATTTTTGGTCAATTGAAAAATTGCTAGGACTTTGGCTTTATGGCAATACAATCCGTTTAAGCCAATATTCTCCATAAGTCGAAAACTCTATAACTCAATTTTTTTGGCTTCTCCCTTGATGTACGACTTAAAAAGGTTCGACTGTATTATTACCAGTCGGTTAAAATATATTACAAAGGTAAGCGTATTGAGAAACAAAAAACACTGAAGCAAACACATTATCATTAAAAACAATGTTGAAAAAAATAGATAAATTACTTTCATTTTGTTTGACTTCTTTTCACGAATACCAGCCATCAAGATTTGGATAAGGAGTGAGGTTGCCTGTAAATGTTGCGATAACATCAGAATCAACTTACACCAAGCATGGTCTTGGTGTAAGTTGATTCTGATCCTGGTTCCATTCTCGATTCCCATTCCATTCTCAATTCTGACCTTAACACTGCTTCTTATTCTGATTCCAGTCATGCTCTTGATGCAAATTTTGATCCCACACTCGATTTCGACCTTGGTTGAGTTCTTGATTTTAATCTCGGTCTCAATTTTTGATTGTTTGTATGAACAGAGAGACCCTATAAATTTATGTAGTAGTATACATGAATAACAAAAATAAAAACAACAAAAACAAGGTCAATAACTTGTAAAACCTCAAAATTAACATTTGTGTTCAACTAAGAAATTTGAATTTCAATTTCAAATTTCTTATTTGCTAGGCAATTTGATAACAGCTTCCGAATAAGATGTCGTAGTGTCATTCTGATGATTCCATAAATTATTTTATTCAAAGTAAAAGAACCTTTTTGCAAATTACAACTCGATTCAGTTAATGGGTGAAAAAAAAAAAATTAAAATTCATCTGTTTTGAGTAACAATGTCGTTCAATCCTTTATCAGATTGATTTGTCATCCATCTTTTATGTAATATTAAAGGTAACCTTTTAAAATACAAAAGCTGTGAATATTCTTTTTTTGATTGGAAAAACGTCAGGACAAGCATTATGCAAACCGAACTTCTATAAAGGAAATGTAAAAATAACCAAAGAATCTACTCACTACCAGTGAATCCAATATTAATTTCCATTCTGGGATTTTCATAAGGAGCAGGTAAGATACAAAATTCTGTTTAGAGAAATTTATTGTGAAATCTGCTGTCCCGATTATAATCAGTGACATGTCTGTGGTGGTTTTGGGATCTTTTTTTTCACCCATGCAAGAATGGATGGCTGATGTTTCGATGAGCAGACACCGGTTAGGAAGTGCATAGTGTTCTATTCCTGAGGCAGCTTTTGCTAAAACACATCTGCCTGCACTGCCTACTGATGAGGTTCCATCATGTCTGATGAGAGTCTAAACATAAATATAGCTGCGAAATGAACCCAGTTCAATTTTCAAGATCAGGTACTTCATCTTTTTGTAATACAATGATCGTCTTTATCAGCTCTTCATTAAAAAAGCTATGCCTAATTTAGCTGAAAATTTAATTGTTAATATCATTAAGTTTGATTATTAATCAACGCATTGTGCAAATTTGATAGATAATTTTTATTATATATCTTTTCTCGGCACTTGTTTTTGGGTGGCAATAATTATAAATACAAAATTTATTATAATTTATAATTGTCAAAGTAGTTAGGTATTTTAGGCCAAAGTAAAATCCTATGATATGTCAGAGGTCACACAAAAAGAATCACACACCCTGAATTTCATATCTCTCAATTACAATTAAATACAATTACAATTGTATTTCATTACATTATGTTTTTTAACTTGCTAAAAAAAATAAAGCATTACAAACTTCAGCGGTTACGTTTTTTTAAGTTTTTATCTGAATAGCTTCAGCAGTTTCAATTTCTTATACAACATTTCATCCTTTATTTCATCCTCTTTGAGCTACTTTTGCAAAATGGATTTGTAATATGTTGGTAAAATATAAATTTTGGCATCAACAGTTTAATTTTTCTACACAAAAATTTAACCTTTATTTTACTCGCTTTAGGGTTACTTTAAGAAAATATGAAAGTCAATGTTTTTTATTAGTAATGATTAGCTAAAATACAAATTTTAACATCTATATTTTTAGTGATTTAGATTTTCCCTACAACATTCTGCCCCATATCTCACCTCCTTTTAGGATTAATTTTAAAATATCAATGTATGTAATTATTCTAATATTTCTTTAAGTAACTAAAATATTAAATTTAATATCTGTAGCTTCAATAATTTTGATTTTCATACAACAGAATTCAATCTTTTCACCCGTTCCATTTCCCTTTCTTAATGCTCGCTTACATTATAACAGAAACGTCTGTGCAGGACTTATGTCTCAAAGTGGTGTAGTTTGGGCCGTGCATTGATATATCAGTCAATCAAATTAATTATATATATGTTTATATAGATGAAGCCAAATGGAATAATGTTTTTCAGATACAGTTTTAGAAATAGACAAAATAGAGAGGCATATGTAAAGTTCCTATACCGCTTCCACTCGTTTCCTCCCACTTCACTTCCCTTCCAGATTTTTTCTTTTCAAATTTAGAAAATCCATTTAATAAAAAGCATTTAAACTTGTTGATTACGCTATATCACCATGTAGGAAATATGATAATTAAGTAATTCAGACACTATCTATGGTGCCAAATTAGTCATCCAAATTTATTTACTTGGTACATGACCTATGAACTACTAATACAGGAAGTTGATATTTATATGTGACACAAAAGCTATGCAACACTGCCCTATAAAAGTTATATAATATGCTAATTAGTGACAAAAATAAAATAGAAAGCTCCCTGCTGGACATGGAATTTTAATAGGAAACAACACTCCTAACCATTAACAAATCAGATTGCCTAACAGGAATGGTTAAAATTAACACAACATGTAACACCATCATCTAACTGATTGAAGCTTTTTTAGTCACAGCATCTAGTTGTTTAATAGAAATATTTAAACATATATGGTGAAACATGAAATATATCTTGTGCTTTATATATAACAAAGTGAGTTTAAAAATGATGCTTTGAACTTAACATAACATAAAAAAAAAACAAAACAATAAAAAATTAGTTTATAGAAAATGATTTGTAACTAAACAAAATTAATGTCTATTTGACAAACATAATAAAGTTGTATACAAGCCATCACAGAAAATGATTCAATATAAAAACTACAACCAGATGGGTTGTATTAAATACTTATGCATTATTTTAATATTCCATTATCAGAATATGAGATTTTTTTCTAAATATTCCATAACATCAGTGCTTCTAATGATAGGGCTTGTATTCAACACCAACCAAAGATACAAAAAACAAATACCGTTACACACATCTATAAGGTCGGAGTCAAGGGTTGCACTCACGATGAGGTCGTCCTCCCTGATCTTATCGGAGTTCTTGCTGGCCGCCCGGAAGGTCGCCGCAACATACTTCTGCTCCTCTTTGGTCAACAGCGTACATTTTGCTGCCAGTTTTTTGCTTGCGTTTCCCATTTTATTAAATACTCTTCAATAAAATATAATTTATTATTGATTTTTACACAAAATATCACTTTTAGAGATCGTTTGAGATCTTATTTATAACTTGTAAACTCTTACTAATTAATTTACATAAATGGAAGCGTTAAATTTCTGTTCAGAATCAGGACACAAGTCATAAGCGGTAACCTCAGCACACTAAAATTTATATTTCACAGCTGGCATATCAGGTGGTTTGTTTATTTTAAAAGAAAAATTAATGATTTAGTGACCTTATCGGGTACACAATTATTGATACAGTTTTAACCAAAGAAAACGAAAAGAAACACAAACTAAAATCTAAGAAGGCATAGAGTTTGTTTGAAAAACTATAAATTAATTTTTTTATCAACAGATGGTTATTTCTAATCAATTTTTAATGGAATGTTTTGGAAAAGGTAAAAAATCGATATTTTTGACAATAACGGTTGGCGATGGATTTACCTGTCAATTTGACGTCGGAACTGTCAGCGTCAGCACCTATATTTTTCTAGGGAGGTACGCACAGGCATTCGCGTCGGGTGTCACGCGCGACTAACGACTGTAGGCAGTGGTTTCACTTTCGGGCTCGAAATAAACGTTCGACTCACGCGCCATACTATGTAAACATTTACTAAAGACCGCCGTGTGAGTTACTTATGGGGTAATTTGACAAGGAAACGTTGTTGATCGACGGCGAACTCTATTTGTGTAAGCGTTCAACGTCCGACCGAGGTGGAACAACTGAAAAACAATAATAAAAAAAAAACCAAGCTTTTTAAAAAACAGATTTGAACGAATAAATTTTTCGATTCTATATTAATAAATAAAACGTTGAAAGTACGAACTATTGGAAATATGTAACTTCGCTCTAATTTTCAAATAATTTAGAATAACCAAATCTTGTGCTGTTTATTTGTTTAGCACTTTTGAACTATCTAATTTATTTTGATGTGGTTTTCACCTATAATTAAAAACCTTTTTAAAATTTCAAGTAACTTTTGTTCTTATAATAAGAAAATACATAAAATACGGAATGTGTTATTTACACCAGATTTAGTTTTGAACGTGGTTTTGCGTGCTTTAATATAAATCGGTCATCAAGAGGAGTGTGCTTAAGTGTAATTTATATGTTGGAGTAATACATAAATAGTTTTAAACAATTCATGCCCGGGGCTTTACCGGAAGAAGCATAGGAAATATATTTTTATAGAGTTGATTATTGCTAACAGCAATGTCTAAATGGAACTAAGATTAGAACCGGCATCGGGACCAAAGGAATCCATTTTATGTCAATGAGGGTCAGTGCCATAAACAAATGCTGGTTTTATAACAAAATACTATTTAGAGGTGAACTATTCTGCAAAAGAATCATAGCTTTTATTGAAATATTTTTATGTGTCCGTATAATAGACAAGGGAATCCTTATGAGATCACTTTCGTGTCCATCTGTCCATTTGTAACAAAGGTTTTCTCCAAAATTACGTCATGGAGGAATTTGAACTCAGAGCGTACTGTTAACGTTAAATCTAAATGACGCATGCATACATCAGTCAACGATTATGAAAAAATAAAATGAAATAATTTTTAGACGAATTAATTTTTAAAAAAATAATCCATACATATAATAAAATAGCTTTCACCCAATGGACATCGAATGAATTTTTTTCCATCTTTTATATTGATCGATCACAATGTCATCTATCATCCTGATTTTGTTGCTGTTTTTTTTTTGTATGGGATTTTCAAGGAACATATGAGTATGCGGGACACTAGAATATAAGTAGTCACTACTGCTCATGGAGACTCGCAACTCCAGAAGAATCATTAGAGCATTGCCGGCCTTTCATGAAAGTGTTCCTTCTTTTCTTGAAGAACTCCACTGAAAATATTTCCGATTTTAGGATATTTCTTTCATATCTTTTTCCTAAGCACAAAGTTTCTTTCTTAAGACACTTCATCATCAGCACCTAAAAATTCGATTGCAGCCCTAGCGATGACGGACGACGGACGGAGCTGAGGTATTACCTTGATGGAACCAAACGTTAACCAACCCGAAAAGAGAGCCCATGATATTTTCGGTAGAACGACTCGCCTTCAATTTATTAGGGGTTGGAGATGATGGTCTTTCTTTTCTAAGTCATAAGACTGTAGTTTTTTTTCTGGATCGTAATTGTGAAGCCACGCTCCATCCATGGTTGAAAATCGACAGAAAAAACTATCGGGATCTTGTAATAGTTCCAAAGAAGTTTAAAAAGTATTCAGCCTGATTTATTTTTGTGCATCGGTAATTTAATCGTTCTGGGGATCCAGCACGGGTACTTATTTTCTACAAACGTTCGTATAAAGTGCAATGCACACTACCAGTCGAAATCTTTGTTTTTTGTAACCGAATTCAAAAAAAGGAAGAGGTTTTTAATTCAACTGTATTTTTTTAAATATTTGTTACCTCAGAACTTTTGACTGGGTGAACCGATCTCGATATTTTTTTCTTTATTTGAAAGTTGATGCTTCCCGTATGGTTCCATTTTAATTTGGTCAAGTTCTGATAATGGCATCCATGAGAAAACCATTTAAGACTTAAATTTGCATTAAGAATGTGCGCGACAAATGGACGAATAACTTAATATTACGCCAATCGATTTCGATGACGCTTTTTTATTGGAAAGGGTGTACTACAAGGGTAGTTTTATGAGAGTTTGGTTAGGTTCTGATTATGGGATCCATGACAAAGTAATGGAACTCTTAAATTCTTTGGAGCAAATTAACAATACTCGGCCGAATCTTTTATAGGCTATCCCGATATTTGAATCACCTACCGTGACGTTGTTATGGTCAAATAATTGTCGTAGTCGAATATGATGATCAATGGAATTTCTTAACGGCTTATAGTAAGAGTGCGATCTATAAGCAGCATGTTTAGTAGGTCTACCCATATTCAAATAAATTAGTTAATATACTTCAAATTCACTAAAAATCAAAAAGTAAACAAAAATTTTAACAAAAAAAACCGACTTCAAAACAAAAACTATTTCAAAACAAATTAATATACACTAAAAAGTTTAAAAATAATTGCATATTCTTCTACAATTTAATAATCAACTTGCTTTTTATACTTATCAATATGTAGGTAAGATCTATGTGTTTACCACGCAAGAAGGTAGATAGGTAACTATCAATTTCAAATTTAACGCAACACGTACCTATGAATAACAAACAATGATCAAAATACTTTTTTGAATTCTAAGTAAAATGAAATAAAAATTTTTAGACTACTTAAAAGTCAATCAAATTATTACGATAATATAACGTAATTACAATCATTGTTATTTTTGGAGTCGGTGTCAGCCAAAGAAACACTACAGTATGTCTAGCAATAAATATCAACTCCAAATAGATAATTTCAACACTTTTAATAGATAATTAATTATTTTTTGAATATCAATTATAATAAATTCGTCTCCTTTAAAAACTGTTATTTATACTGTTAATGAGGTATATTTCAGTTGTTAAAATAAAATTAAGCTAAAAAACATAAGTTTTGAATTCAAATCAAATTAAATGAGACTATCATAAGTCAAAGGGTATATTAAGCCGTCAGTCTCGGACGTCGTCGCAGAATGTTCTGGACCGGAATGGGGGGCTTAAGCACGGTCAGATGTCCTAATACACAAGCAGTTAGTATGCGGGTTATGAACTTCACTCTGAGTACTGCTATTTATTTGTTAGTTTACATGTTTGGATATTTATTACTCAATGATGTAAAAACACTGAACTTATTTTGATGAAACTTTACAGTAATATGCTTATACATGAAAATAAAATATAGGGATAATTTATAAAGATACTAGATTTTGCTTATCGCTTCGATCGCGTGAACGTAGAAAGAATTCTTTAATTATGCCTATTGACTATTGGCAACAGCAGTGTTCAAGAGAGGGTCAAGTTTCGACATGGGGTCAGGTCAGGGATCGGAATCGCGATCAGGACCAGCGGGATCTTGGTCGACGGCAATCGCTCGACGCAAAGTTTAAAGATTATTGTTTGCGCTCTCGTATTCGGCTCATAGCTTTTCAAAGCTTCGTTTAAGACCCTAAGGTGATCATACTCACAGATTCACCTGGCTAACTAAAACAAAATCGTTACTTTTCGATTTTTACTCCTTACGACAATACCATTTTTTTAATAACAATCAATTCCCTATTTGGACTGTCAAGTGTATATGAATACAGGGCAATCACACGTAACTTCTTCACAGAAAAGTCTCACAAAACATTAATTAAACCGCAGACGCCTTTTTTTCTGCTGTAACGGCTATTTACGTGCACAAAGTCGCCATGTAAATGTTCCACACTGTTGAGATCAGAGACAACAACGTAAGAGCTCTGAGCGTCTTATGCACCTTCACGTTATCTATGTTTATCAATTTCCTATGCAGGAGAAACAAAATGTGCACCTGTGGAAATATAGTCACGACGTTCGCCCAAAAACTGACGCTCGGAAATAGGCAGGTGGGTAATACGGTTCCCGCGGTGACTAGCGATGCCAGCGCCGTCGCGAGCAGCAGGCGACCACCCGAGTCCTCCGGGAACAGGTGCGTCGCTAGCGCGTAGCTCCAGCAGCACAGCGCCCACGAGCGCGCCACCCACAGCACGTGGTACACCATCGTGCCGAAAGCCACGTAAACGACAGCCGATATTATGCACATCTCGTATTAAGCTAACATTTTGACGTCGCCGGTGATGTTGTGACGATTTGCATCTCCTTAGATACAAAGACGTCCTTACGTCTCGTCGACTTTTGATTGCCAAACGTCACCGCAACACGTCTGTCATCGCAGGCTAGTCGATGGATATCAAAAGTGTACTCACAAACTAAACTCACAACTCATAACAAAAATATTCGGTACGATTATAAAACGTGGAAACAAATTGAAATTGTTTAAAATGAGAAAAAAAAGTCGTTAGCTCTCGAACTGTACAGTGGCGTAGCTACCGCGGGGCAAGCCGGGGTAGTGCCCCGGGGCCCCAAAGCTCAGGGGGCCCCTCGGACTCTGACTTACAAACTATAAACGCGGACCTATGAGAAACGCGGTGCGCTTCAACAGCGTGACTAAAACGCTCCTAGTGAATTTACAAGCGTGCGCGTCTGGACGATGCCGCTCTACGTCGAGCGTGTGGACGGCTCAGCATCCATAGACGTATAGTCGGAACAATATAGTATAGATTTGCTAGTACTATCTGTCGATTGATATAAAAGGGATATCCCAACGAGGTGACGTTATATATCAATTACGTTTCTTGTTGATTACGACGTACTAAGTTTGCAAAAATAAGAGAACTTAAATAATGGATAAAAAGAAGAAACCTAGCGGTTCGTTTAAGCGCAAACAACGTCAGGAAAGAGAAGATACTAAACAAAAATTACCGAAAATTGGCAGGATTCTTAGTCAGCCGTCTATAAGCAGTTTTACGGTTTTCGCCCAAATATTTTGGACAATGTAATTGTCTGCTGTAGTGCAGACTGAGAAGCCTACTGAAGGAGATCTGACAATTATTGCAGTTAAATTTAGCGCCATCAGGGAGGATGTCGCTGATCACATCAACAACGATAATGTCTGCGAGGCGCAGCTAACAGCGAAAATACCAACGATCTTGTCAGTTTTCGAAAATTTGTACAACACAATCATCATACTACTTGGGAAATTTTACGAACATTTTATTAAGTGATGATGAAAAACGTCAAATTCTTGATTGTGAACCTTTACAGCCTTCGGAACCTTTTCCAAAAGACAACCACCAGGGCAACAGGGTTTTTCAAAATTGTACTACTTTTCAACTTCTAAATATGGACCAGTTCGTCATTTTTGGTTGTGTTATTCTAAAATACTAGATGCTACCTATTGCCAACCCTGCTGACTATTTGCTTCGCAAAGGAATAATAATGTATGGTGTAAGGGCATTCGGGACTAGAAACATTTATCAGAACGAATAAAAAAAACACAGTTTCTCAAGTGGTTATAGGTGTTGTGTATGAACTTTGGAAAAAAGCGATTCAACTATCAACAAGGAACTTAAAAATGAAACTCATTAAGGAGCTACATTTTGGAAATTGGTTCTTCAAAGATTGTTCGATGTCATATTTACCCTAGCAAAGAATTCTCAGGCTTTAAGAGGACATCGAGAAAACTTAAATGAAGAGGGGCCCCATGGAAATTTTCTGTCCGTTGTAGATCTTGTCGTCCGACATGGTCACATGCTGTGGCCAGTTTTGAATATGTCTATCATATTACTGATACATGCATATCAGAAGAAGGGTCATGTTATGTTTCTTGAGAGTTTATATATATGTTTTTTTTGATTCGAGGAAGTGAAAATCTTTACGGACGAAAGATACCGACTACCCGGTCACGCGACCTAGAGACCGGGATAATGTGGGATTTTTACCCACTAAAACCACTCCCTTGGGGTGACTCTAATGTAAAGCTTACGTGTGCGACGCGGAGATATTAAGCTTTGGCGGGCGGGTGAAGCGAACAACAAAAAAAGTTTGGAGACTTTGTGTTTTAGAAGATATTCCCGTTACAAATACTAGAAAAATTACTTTTTTAGTAACTATTAAAAATATATATGTAAAAAATAACAACTAAAAAGGTCTTAAGAATTTTTGTACATCTCGTTTTCATTTTCTCATTGTAAAAACCTACATTATAATGTTTTTTTTTTTTATTCTTTACTTCGATTGTCTAAATATTTGTTATAAAGAAATGCATTGTTTATGAGGTAACCAAAAAATTTTTTTTAGGAATCTGCGTGTTGATAGAAACAATGACTTACAAGAAAAAAAATCATTTCTTAAAAATATTTATCGCTAAAAACGTAGTTATTAATTAACAACGGTTTTTTGCAACTCATGTTCATATTAAGAAACCATGTTTTCTATACAAATCATTATTTTTGCTGCATTTCAAATTCTGGAGGATTTTTCTTTGTTAATTTTTTAATTGTTTATTTAATAAGCAATTTCAAATGAACAAATAGACTTTTGCCATTGATTTTTTCAAATACTTAATTATGTAACAAAAACAGCCATATTTATTAAATTCCAAAAAAAAAATTTCTATTCTTATATAGCAGGTTTAATTTTATTGTGACTGAAATGACATTTTCACCTGTTTTTTTTTTGTCATTGCAATTGAAATAGCTTATAACCTATTGAAGATACGATAAAAACACTAAGTACTACTAATTCGCTATTAATTATTGAATCATTTGAGCTCCTAATCGAATCTCTAGCACTATTATTTATTTAATTATTGGCTATTGTTTACACAAAAATAGGGTGTATTTTTTCACACTTTAATGTTCTTAAACATCATCAACTATTCAAATACAACTAAGCTACTTAGAGACTACGAATAATCGCCAGAAAATGTTCAAAAAGGTATTCAAAAAAACGAAACATTGAGTAAAACAAAATGGAAAACGTAATAAAATAAACATTCAATAAAATCAATAATAGTATACGTTACGTTTGAATTCCTCGTAGTTAATAAGACACTTGTAAATAATTCGAAAAGTAATTAAGTTAGAGAATCGGTTAAAAACTCGATTCATTGATCAATAGCGAATAAAAAAGATTTGAAGTGTCTTTGTCGTATCTTCTATAGTTTATTTTTTCTTTTTTTTTTGTGACTTGTATTTAACGTGAAGGACACTCGATCGCCGTATCATCAGTTTTTAGCCCTATTTTCACCGCGCAATTAAAACTATAAATATTGGTCGTAGAATTGGGAGGTAGAACTTTTTGTAAGTCCTGTTCTTTTTGGATATTTCTAATAGTTTTGGAACAATTCTAAAAAACGGAACTCTTTTTTAACTAAATTGTTTATAACTTTTGTAACTTTTTTCAGCTTCCTTTGGGATACCTTCGAAAAATTTCTAGATGTCATTCCAAATCGCTTGATCATAATTTTCTGACCTTTACGAAAAGTTATGAAATTAACACTTGCTTACCAGACTAATTCCAGAAGAGTTACCAGTGCGTCGCCGGCTTTTTGGGAGGGGACAGGGTCGATGGCAGGGGGAGAGGTGGCACACGCCGCAGTCATGCGACTACAATTTTATTTCATGTACTATCTTTGCACATTATAAAATACGTTTTTCTGTCTGTGTGTCCGTTTATACGCTTTTAGTTTGAGAATTACTGGCTCGATCCACATAATTCTTATAATACAGTATTTGGGTAGGTTTTAGCGTACATTAAGTGACGACAGGCGACATCTGGATTTAGCAGTAGTAATTGTAGTACCTGACTGTGGAAGAAGTATTGCGGCAGCGCTTGTAGCTTAGAAAACAACCGATCCCACTTATATGATTATTTACTGGGTGGTACTATACCAGATTACAATGCTCTTGAGAAATCGGTAAAAAGCTGCAAGTCTTCTGGAAGCGAGTAGGAGGTTGTAGGTTGATTTAGTAGGTTGCGAGTTTTCGTACAAGAAAAGCTTGCTTGTCAAAGGAAAACTTTCCCTAAGTAAATATATTAAGGGAATAAAAAAAAACATTTTATATTAATAAATTTACTAAAAATAAACAAACTGATCATCATATTACTTAATTAAAAATCTCATATGTAGCATAATTATATCATAAACGTATAATATAGCTGTAGAGTTATAAAATTTCTGTAACAATATTGTATAATATTCAATAGGAAATATTTTTTATTATTATTGTCTATGAATAATAAAAACAAATTATGGACATAAGCTTCTCACATCTTTGGAAAGTGATATTAATAAAATTGTGATTATCAAACAATAATTATTCTCGAATTGGCATTAAATAATTGTCTTGATCGGCAAATACCGATGATGAACCGTCGACCGAACACACAATTTTAATTTAGCCTCCGGCCGTGGCAAGCGTCCCAGCGGCGGGCAATACCAAAACTAACGTTGCGTCATCAATCGGGAATATCGAATTTGTTTGCGCATGCGCATCATGCAGTAGCACGTTTCGAAAAATTGAAGATTCCATAATTAGCAAATTTTAAAATGATTAAGAAAAAAATACACATTAATACCGAACGCGCGATTTACGCGCTTAAATTTAGCAGTTTATAAAAAGTTGCGCTCGCGACGCCTCATTTGTGAAAGAGTCTCGCGCGGTCCCGCGCGTCCACGTCGGACTCGGTGTCGGAGTCGCGCGCCGGCGAGGACGGTCGCTCCCAGCGCGACGCGTCCTCCGTCTCCTGCGCACCGCAAAAAGAAAATTAAAACAAATTAAAAATATCTTTATTTCGTACACAACAGAATTATACTTGAAATACGTCATTATTGCATTCTATTAATATTATCATCCGTTCCGAATGTTTTTTGATTTGATTTCAATTGCTAGTAAAAGTACATCGTAATCTCAGCATTATTTTGTTTTCTCTAAAATTAACCTTTCGTCTACAGCTTCGACTTCGTGGTCCATACACGTGTAACAAAATCGAGTGCTTGACTATCGCTTTGTTTGACTTATTTCCTTGTTCATCACTAAAATGGCCGAGGTTTTTAGGAAAATGGTTCAAATGAGAGTTTCAATAATGAAGTTTTACACTCATGTTCCAACCAAGATCTTTCAGACGTGATAACATGTGTTGGACTAAATCTTAGTACTTTGGCGCTTTAGTATTACCAAGCTAATCTTTTATTACTGATACATGATTCTTGCACTGGACTCAGTTTCGTTCATTGTTATAAGAAATTTTTCATTTTTAATTAGCAGTCGTATTCATCAAATATTCCAGTTTTTTTATTTAACCAGGATCACTCGACTTATCTTCGTCTGTTATGTCATGTGTTTCGATTTGGTAAGATGCTTTTGTAGATGTTGACGGTAAAACTGGTGGCACAAGCTCTTGAGCTGAGTTAGATAATAAAGTTGGTCGTTTGGCAGATGATAAATTAGGGCAAGTCCATTTATCGCGATTATTTGAATTGATAACATTTACATCTTCAGGACAAAAATAACAATCATCATGGTGGTTCTAAGTTTTCACCAGATCATGGGTGTTTTAAATTTCAGGGAACTTCTTTTTTCGATTGATCATTGTCACAAACTAACTACACAATTGTGTCACAGTTTTCGGCACCCACGATTTGTCCAAACTACATATGCGTAATTTAAAATAGTTAGTCGAAAGCAGGAACAATATCGGTATCAAGGTGGACACCGTAATCGGTCGTCATGACAGATTTTATTTTATGTCTACGCATATGAGGCTGCAAGCGAAAGTCAGTTTCAAATAATTTGAATTTTTTCCAAAAATACTTGCTATTTCTTTATTTTATAATACGATTTTTTTAAAATGGCTACAGTGAAAAATTTCTAATAAGGTAGTATTTACGCGATGCGGGATTTGAATAAAAGAGTGCATGCGTTAATAAATATGAACGGCGCTCGCGGCGCCGGCACGCACCAGGAGCTGCGGGCGCCGGCCTAGCGACTTCTGCAGCGCCTCCCTCACGTACTGCAGCGGGTTCACGAACTCCTTGTGCGTCGTCCTGCATCATCGATTACTTATTTTAACTAAGTACTATTTTATTTTTCTGGTGTAGAAATTTTCACTATTGGCTTTTAATATGATCCATATTTATAGATTTACATACGAAAGTTATTACAATAAGTTACAGTTATACGACAGGATTCGAACTGTCGCCGCGTAAAGTGGTAATTAAGATCGTTTTTGAGATCTTTGTAAGTGTTAATAGTAAGCTATGTACGGACCCCGCGCGCTGGTGGAAGTGGACGGCGGGCTCGGCGCTCTCGGTGGGCCCGGGTGTCGCGCCGCTCGCCCTCCGGAAATGAACCCTGCGCGACCAGATCGCACCGTGTTTATACCACAGGTCACATCACATACAGGTAGTCTGGTCGGCCGCCATCGGTAGTAAGCCGTTTCGCAGTCGTATTTGAAAAAAGGCCCGACAGAACGGTGACACGCACACGGCCAGCGACATTACTTTGGTCGACATTAAGTCCGTAGTGCCGATTAAAAGCTGTGTTAATCCAAAGAAACTGCACTCGCACAGTAAACCAGGGGCCGTGTGTGGCGTCACGATCACTTATTTTCCATTGGCATTGTTCGTCGATAAGAAGTCATTCGCTGATCTTTACTTGAATGACGTCGCTCGAAGAAACGGTTTGAAATTTAAGTTCCTGTCTTTTATATTTTAAATGCACACTTTTTGTATAAACAGGCGGCCCGGATCTGCCGCTCCGCCGGGTGTCGGCGGTCGACAACAAAATGACACAGAGAAGGCTCACCGCCGTGTGGCGACCGCGGCCGTTGCGCGACGCCTTGGCGTGATAGAAGCACAGTATAAGTATAGCTAAGAGGATTATTTTATCTTCATACAAACATCCGAAATAAATACCTGCCATTTGATTTCGTTTCGAAGCCGGCGAACTTTCGAAGCTTCAGGGTTAGAGCAGGACAAAACTATTAGGGCTCCCCTTTTTTTATTTTTGGTTAAGGGATCCTAAAACTAGTGGTTTTTATATAATGTCATCTACGTACACTGAACTATCATTTATATTGTGTTGTCAGTTCTCGATATCGTCATCTAAATTAAGCAAGTTACTAACACTATGTAGACATTCAATCGATTTTTTAAATTTATTAAATGTCCTCACGAGTTCGTAACACCTCTACTGATACTATTCGTTATTAAATTTTAAGTTTTCTCCTTACTGTTTGTATAAATTTGTGATACTCGGCTCAATGGCGCTCTATTTGTCATCGAACAAAGATAGAAATACATATAAATACAAGCAAATTTTAAGTTAACTCTTGAACCTCGTTTTGCTTAGTGGATTGAACTTTATAGAAAATATAAACAATTCATTTTTACAAATGAATATTCTTTAGGAAAATAAAGAAATAACTAATACAAAATTAGATGGTTTGAAAATCAACGACTTAAGTGAGTTACGCCCCAGACATCAAACGGCTGCCGGCGAAACCTCTTGAGAAGTCGAGATTTCCAAAGTAGAGCATTTCGAACGCTTGTGTAAAAATAAAATACTCTACCTACACTGTGGTGATGGTATTTTGTAGACCATAGATAGTGTAGAAATGACTGAAATACATCTATAATAAACGGAAACGTTATAAAAACCGCTAGATTGATAAAGTGGATGGATGGATACAGTGGAGTATACGTCCAAACTATATTGCATTAACGCCACAAAGTATTTCAGTGCGACATCAAATTCTGGGTTCTTAAATTAAAAATTATACCATAAAGTATACGAAAGTTGACTAATTAGACGATTAAAATGGTATGTTTATATAACTCGATCATACCATTTCATAAAGGGTTAGTCCAGATATGGTTTAGTATTGTGGTATAGTTGTCTAGTACTACTACTTGTGTGCAGAGATTATCGTGAAAAAGATCAACAACTTTATCTTTTTAGTTTTAATTAAAAATTTATATATGATGGGATTTTGGTACTCACGGCATAAATGCGTCGGCACCGCGCGTGCGGAGACAGTAGCGCCGGATAAACCAGCCGACCGTCACCACCAGCGCCACCAGCGCCGCCCCGACCGCTAGCCCTATGGCCAGCCCGTCCATGCGACTGCGACCCCGTACGCCGTTGAACAGAGGTAGCTGCAAGTCAACCTCTCATTGGATTTCAGTAATACTAAGTCTAACTAAACAGCTCGCGGCGCTCCAACAGAGCAGGCGCTCGAGGCGCGCGCGGATATTCATATCGACGCATCCAATCTGTACGAGCTGATTATATATCGTTGTAAACCGCGCTTGCAAGTTAATTAATTAAAATTACAAAATAATTTACACTATAAGTTAGAAGTGGGATTGAGACATCGAATGGTGAATAGGAAGGAAAGTTGACGCCGAGCCAGACTACAGTTCAGCGAGTGCATGATGGAGAATTAGCGAGGGCTGCTGCTCTTACGACCGTCTCGGCAGTTCCGGCAATCAATTTGAGTACCCTGCTCATGGCGATCAGAGAGTAGATTTGTCGACAAGAGGAGCAGGTTGATCGCCTGAAGAAGTAGGTTCTGGAATAGGCCCACGGACAGGAAGGTCGATTGAATGGGCAGGTTCGAAAACACGATCTGGAACAAGCCCGCCGATAGAAAGAGTAGGTTCGCTGACTGGAGGAGCAGGTTCGAGAATAGACTTACCGTCACAAGCAGATTAGCCTTCAGCAAGAGGTGAAAATGACTTTCAAGAAAATACAGATTGAGAAGAAGCAGATTAAAAATATTCACGATCGGCTTGATAGCGATGGCATAAAGATTAATAGTCATGACAAGCAGCTTCTACAAGTCTCATAAATGATACACCAGCTAAAAGGTAATGTTTCAAGTAAATTCCCGTAAGCGCTGTTACCAACCAAGGTCCTACGACTGGAAAATTGACGGAACTTTTATTTGACGGAACCTCGTCATGGTCGGCGAACCAAAAGCACTTTCAGTCTATAATGAGGACAAATATCTGGCACTAAGAACAGTCTCATACTGCATTGATTTTGAATTTGGAAGCATTGAAAGAACAAGAGACGTACGAACAACTAATGGAAGCAATAGAAGCTCGGTATAGGGACGGTCATCCGGAACATGCTTACCGTACTCAGCTTGGTCAGGGGCTTGTATGGCACGACTTGAAGCATATAGGGGCTAGCGTTACACCAGATATTTGCAAGAATGGACTATTGAGTGTGAAAAGTTGAGACGCAAGGCTTATTAGTCAGCGACGCCTGAAATTGTGAACGACATGCTTATATAAACTTTTGGCAATGGAATTCGGAATATGTAGATTCGTGCCGTCGTTTGTCGGCTGCATCTGCAGGTACTAAGGGTACAGTAGCTCATACACTTGAAGCACTTGAAGTGGAAGCAATTCGGCACAGTCATCATCCACAAAGAATTTGGAAAATAACAGCTCAAGAGGAAAACAAAACGAGGATCTTCACCCGCGTTGCTATTAATGCGTGGAACCGGCCCATTTTCAAATTAACTGTTGAAGAGGTGAAAAGAGATTAAAATTTCAGCAATGAAAAAGTAAGACAAAAAAGTTATTTTCGCTTGTGTTACATTAGTAACAATATCGGATATTGATGTAAATAAGACAAAGTAATTTTTGAATTTTAGTACAGTTTCACAACATTTACTTGTTTTGAGTACGTATTAAGAAATAAAAGTATTATCTGTGTATTATTATGTTATTACTTCTAATGTCCTGGAGAGTATCTGTTAAGGACAGCTCGGTACTTGTACCTGCATCGATACCTGACAGTGCTTTATGATGAACTGATACCAGAGAGTCCACAAATATATGAGAACTCAAAGTTGAATAATAATAAATAATTAAGAAACAATTTAAATTTAGATTTAAATCAGGTCAATCACCTGCTTCACGTCGAAATTGTAGCAGACGTTGGCCAGCTGCAGGGCCCCGTCCGGGCACACGCACAGCGGCTTGTCTTCGCCGAGCGCACACACGCCGTCGCAGGCGACATTCTTGCAAGTATTCTCGACGTCCTCGCGCTGAGTCGTCTGGTGTTCGATCAGCCACGCGTCCGGATTAAGGTTTCTACTGATGTAAGGCTCGCAAGTTCTGTCCCCAAAGATGGCGCATCTGTGCAGCCTGTACGATCCGTTCATTATGAAGTAGAGGTGGTCTTCGAACAACATCAAACCCTTGAGCGTGTTTAGGTGTGGATGGTTGTGAAGTATGGTTGTCCTAAAATAATTTTGTTTAACATTAGTAAGTTTCGACCGGCTATTGAATCGATAGGATCTAAATATACGTTTTAGATTTCGGAAGGAGACATTCCATAACGTACCATTTAGGTTTTGTTGGTCCCTGGTAGAGGGATCATCGATACGTTACAACTAAAATAATGATAATCTTAACTATGATACTAAAATCAAAATTCATTTATTTCAAAGACTTTTAATAAAATTTAATAATCCTACGATCGTCGTTTCTAAGGGCTCACCGGTTACCACCGTCATAGTCCATTTGCAGGATCTGCGCCGCGTCCCCCACGAACAGCCGCCGCCTGTAGGAGTCCACGGCCAGGCCGGTGCAGGTGCCGAGCTCGCCCAGATCCGTGGGGTGGTGGCCGTACAGCGACGCCGACCACACGACGGCCTCGTGCTCGTGATTTAGGCAGTAGAACATCTTTTTATTGGCTGGATCTATGATCAGTGCCGCCACCTTCATAATAAAAGATCGTTTTTTAATTACGTGAGCTCTCGGTCAATGTGAAATCGTATAATTATTTTAAAAATAAGAGGAAAGTGTATCGAAAAAAATCTGAATAACGATTGACCCTGCAGGTCATCCCTAAAACTTCCCGCTGTGATATAACATATCGATACGTTTTTAAGCTCCTTGAGTTACAAGCAAATTGTTTAAAAAGTATTTGAGTATTTGGAGTTGAAAATTTTGAAATATGGTCGACTCTGAAGACTAGTCCTGAAATTTCTTGCTATTTCCGACGTCAAAGCGTTCAAAAATGTAAACAGCAGTAAATTATTACAGAGCTTTTTTAAACTTTCCGAACTCAAAAATATGGTTATAATACATTTTTCATTGTTCACAAATTCAATTTATTAATAACAAATCGCAATTTTTATTTTTCAACAACAATATCTTTCAATATCCCACAATATCTTTCAAATGTTTTTAAATAAAAAAATATCAATATCAATAATACGTTATCATTTAGTGATTGGGCGACAGTGGGTATTCATATTAGTAGACGTAAATTGTATGCACTTTATGAAGAAAGGGCGTACAACAATTCGGATATATTTGTCCAATACGTAAGAAATTATTCCAGGATCTATAAGCGTGTATGTGCAATCGCAAAATCAATGTTTATCTGTAATAAAATAAAAAAGAGCACAAACATGGTAAAAACTACTTGGAATATAATAAATAGTGAAACTGGAAAACGGACATCCCGACATTTAGAATTCCAATTAAAAATTGATGACAAAATTTTTAAAAAAGACATAGATGTTGCATTTGCTTTTGAAAAGTTTTTTGCTAGTATTCCAGTTTCAATTACACAATCTCTGAAGTCATCGCCCACTCTCGCCGAATCTTTGTTAAAACGTAACGTCGATGTTTGTGGCGTTTCGTTTGCATTTACCCACGTCCATTGTAATGACGTTCTTAAAGCATTCAAATGTATAAAAATGAAAAAAACTGCCGACCTTGATGGCCTTTCAGTAAAAATAATTGATTCAATAATAGATTGTATTGCTCCATGTCTAATAGTAATTTTTAATGCATGCGTCGATTGCGGTGTGTTTCCGGATCTAATGAAGCAAAGTAAAGTAATTCCATTACTTAAATCCGGTAGTATATCTGACCCAACAAATTTTCGACCGATATCAATACTACCGACGCTCAGTTAAATTTTTGAAAAGCTTATTTTAAATCAACTATTGCAATATTTTTATAACAATAATTTGATGAACGTTAAACAATTCGGATTCACAAAGGGTCGCTCAACAACTGAAGCTGGTGTCGAGCTTATCCAGCAGATTTTTGGTGCCTGGGAGGATTCATGGGACGCGATTGGTGTTTTCTGTGTTTTGTCCAAGGCATTTGACTGCGTTCATCATGACACATTGATCAGGAAACTACATCATTATGCCGTCATGGGTCGATCTCTTGGACTTCTAGAGTCTTATCTAAGTGATAGAATTCAAAGGGTTGACATTAATGGTGAGAGGTCGTCGGGATCTGCAGTCAATATGGGCATGCCACAGGGTTCAGTTCTTGGACCATTTCTAATCCTAGTGTATATAAATGATCTACCACATCTTGTTAAAAATGGTCATGGGATTGTATTGTTTGCTGATGATACCTCCTTACTTTTTAAGATTGATAGGCATAAACCAGCTTTTGACGAAGTAAACAGTACCATCTCTGAAATCGTTAAGTGGTTTAGTATCAATAATCTACTGCTCAATGAAAGGAAAACAATAATTGTAAAATTTTCTCTATCTGATTCTAAATTGATCGACACAAATGTCATGGTCAAAAACGAGGTACTGGATATTGTGGACACAACCCTATTTCTTGGTCTCACCTTAGATTCTAAATTACGTTGGAATTCTCATATTACGAGATTAGAGAAAAGGCTTAGTTCTGCAGCACATGCAGTCAAAAGAATTCGGCGACTTACAAACGAAAACACCGCAAGACTAGTTTATTTCAGTTGTTTTCATAGTCTTATGACCTATGGAATTTTGTTATGGGGTCACGCAGCCGATATTAACACAATTTTTATGCTGCAGAAGCGAGCTATTCGTGCTGTTTATGATCTGAGACCAATGACATCTCTCAAAGAAAAATTTAAGGAAATTAATATCCTAACCTTAGCATCACAATATATACACGAAAACCTGGTATATGTCAAGAGAAATATAAAATCGTTCCATAAAAGGAGCGATATCCAAACATTAATACTAGACATAAGAATGATCTTGCTGCTCACAAGACTCATCTAAGTAAAGTTAATAAATAATTTAAGGGGATGTGTGTGCGCTTTTTTAATAAGATCCCAACTGAAATTCAAAATTTTCCATTTACTGAGTTTAAACGTTTCGTTAAAAGAAAATTATATGGCAAGGGCTATTATACCGTATTGGAATATCTTAATGAAAAAAGCCCCTGGGATTGAGCTGCTCGCCTATCAGGTTATTTCATATTATTTTTAAATGTCAACTAAATTATAAATGGCCAAATCTTTTGTATTGATGAGTAAAAAGAGCAAACCTTGAGTTTCTTGCCCATTCTTCTCTCGGTGAATCAGCATTTGGAATGGGTGGTAATGTCGAAATGAATTTATTAATGACGATTTCAAGTGTAATTTCATTACCTACGAAATAAAGTTATTTTTGATTTGATTTCATTTGAAAAAACGATTTTGGTCACCTTTACATCACTCGGACGTAGTTTTTTAAGCAGAAAAAGACGACTGAGTATTAAACACCAATCTGTCAAGAATTTCATAATTTATTTTGAAAAAACCTTTTCTTAATTTATTCTTAAGGACATCTTTCGGACGAACAAACCGCTTTTAATATAGTTTACACCTATCGACGTTGTTTTTTAAGGAAAAGAGCTGGTTAGATTTTGGTGCTGACGGGTCGAGTAGTCTCAAATCGGTTGATCAGTTCAAAAGTTATGAGATATTTACACACACCTAACCCCCCCCCCCCAAACACACACGCACATACACAAAAACACATTTTTTATAAACATATTTTTGTCTTTTTACTAGAGAGTATGTACTATAATCGCCAAGTTCGACGCTTGTATGCATTATCGTTTTGTTTATATTGTGTTAGGATTACCTCTATAAGAATACATATTCTGTGCAAATATCAAGCGGCTGTCTATTACAGTTGAAAAGATACAAACTTTAAATGTGGGACAAATGGATGGACCGTCAGAATAGGCCAGGGTTACTACCTATCAAGGCTTTCTTGACATCTTTTCCATATGAAATCCTAAAACATTCTACAATGCATATCTGATACTTTTTTAACGCCGAACTAATTGCACTCTGTAAGGTCGTATTTGTATTTGATGACGTACGCACCTCGACGTCACCCGGCAATCGTTGCAGCTTAGCGCAGCGCCTGCGCCGCGGGTGACACACGCGCATATGCCGCTCGCCCGGCGTGTTGTCTACGAAGTACACGTTGCCCGACACCCAGTCCACCGCCACCTGAGGGTCACGCGCTCATGAATACGCACACTTGGCACAATTCTACAGGAAATATTGTAAGTGGGGGTTATGGAGACGCGTACCTTAGCGGGCCTGCCCACGTTGGTGATGACGACGTTGGCGCGGCTCGTGCTGACCTCGTAAAGGGTGCCGTTCAGTTCTGACGTCACGTACAGAGTTTTCTCTCTAAAATTTTAAATCAAATGCTTGCTAATTCATTCTTGAAATTATTTTATCAAATCCATGCCAACACCAATTCTTCACTGTGTGACGTTGTACATAGTGCATATTCTACTTTAATCGATTAATATATTTATTCCTAATTATCATTCTTTTCTCACCTATCCTCCACATCTCTCATATCCATCCAGTAAGTTTATTGTAAGTTACGAATTTAACCTTTTTGACAAACCACATGAGCGTTCTTTTTGAGATTTTTTTCGTGGTTCGAACTTCAAAAAATGACACTAGATCACTTGAAACCTAGAACAAGGCCAGAACGTGTGGAACAAAATGACAACGAATGCTTGATTAAGTTGTAAATGGAAATTCGAAAAAATCTATAAAGAAATGTTCGGTAAAATCTAACTTCTTGGACATCTTTCTCCCTTAAGCATCACTAACTTAAGATTATACCGCACTATTACAGATAGTTTAAGCACTGTCATTAAGTTAAGGTAAACAAACCGCCGTCTAAGGTACGTGGAAGGCGAAGTTGCTGACGCCCTTCCAATTACTGGAGCTGGAGCGAGCTGGGGGAAGCAGCCCACTTACCGAGCTGCCTAAGTCATTTGAGCCGGGAGGTCCTGAGTACTAGAAGAGCAATCAATCATCGCCCCCGTATATAACTTTCAACACAAGACAAGGACAGTCTTATATTTTGCTTTATATTTTACTCAGATATTGCACATAAATGTAGTATCTGCCTATTCATGCTTAATTTGCTGAATCTCCATGATCGGTCGATTTTAAGAGCGGATTAATTTAGTGTTAATAAAAATTCTAAAAATAATATCCTGAAGTGATGGTAGAACTAGAAATAATATTTTGACAACTTCACTTCAGGCATAAAGCAATTTTATTCATGAAATCACGTGTGCATCGACAATAGAAACTTTTTTGTTGGAAATTTATAACTTAACTAGCACGACTCCGCCCGCATGAAAATATAATTGATTCCTCGTTTTCCCTATCAAGCAGTCTGGTTGTAATTGACACCGATCCATTGCCTATTTTGATTTAAATTCAGATTTCACAGTCACTTTCGATGCGGTCTTATGTTCTATTCCGATCCTGCGCGTCTCTTTCCTCCAATCGCGCTAGGGCTCTCTATTACAGTGCTGTTTTCGATTTCGATATCGCCTCCGTTCTTATAAATTATTGCACAGAAACGGAGTATTATGACGTGAGAGGTATAAGTAATCATACATATAATTAGAAAATATTCTATTTATGTGCTAAATTTCCTTTAACTCCGTCCAGCCGCTTATGCGTGATTGAGTTACAAACGACCAAACATCGGCACAAAGTACCACATTGATAATATTTTAATAATAGGACATAATAGTGATAAAGATACAGTGTAAAAGCCCTGTAGTGCGTTTCAATTCGGCCTCTGTTCGACTTCGGCTGCCGGGGCACTTCACCTCTCGGCCCCCCTTTCTCACCCTCCGGCCTCCCTCTCAATCCTCACGCCTACTCTAACACCGCTTTTTCCCCATACAAAACAAACAATAAGCATTACAGACGAATTACATTTAATTATTTTATTACATTTAAATTGACTATTAAATTTTCTATTTATAAGGAGTCATACAAATAAATATACAAAGAAATAAGCAGTCATCTGTACTTTATGTAACTATAAAAACTACCAATTTTCTAAATTTCATCAAAATTGGTTGTCATTGACGAGTTATACTTATATCTATTTAGACATGCAGACAAACAGGCAGAAAGATTAACAAACAGTGACCTATATACGAAAAAATGGTGTGCTCTATTAGTGCACACAAGTTCATTAAAATCAGTTTAAGTATTGTTGAGCTACGAAAAGAAAAAATATACAAACTAACTGACAGATAAACTAACAAAAAAGAGGGCTACGTCTTTTCTCACGGGACTCAAATTATCTTCGTACGGAATTTCATCAAAATCGATTTCGTGGTTTAAGTGTGAAGAGGTAACAGACAGACAGAATTATTTTCGCATTTATAATATAGGTTAGGCTATACGAATTAACTCGGTTGTACAACCGATTAAATCGAATGTCACCAAGCAACATTATATATTAATAGGCTTATGAAATAAAATTAAGAACTATCTTTTATATACTATATTGGGGTTAGGACTCGATTGTAGGCGTGTCCTCGAGAGAGATTGACATAACTGGAAACTTCTAAATTAGTAAGTACAAAATATAAAACTCTATATGAGATTGCTGAATGATTTAAAAACTGATAATACATATTTAAAAAGGAACTTTTAATCTTTTCACTTTTTTGTAATTCTAGAGCTACATATTTATAAAAAATCAAGAAGTAAAAGTTTGTGAGTAGTATGCAATATTTTAATCCAAGCGTCGTCGCATCGGGGACCGTTAACGAAAATAGGAAGTTAACGACAGCTATCTTTTCTACAATAGCATACTTTATTTATTGCTAGATATAACCCTCGTCTTTTTGGTGTTATCTTTTCGATTCCTGCGCGTTGCACAGCCTTAGCTCAAAACAGTTCTTTTGAGCTGAGGATGTTCAAATTTTTCGATCGGAATGTCAGACACATGAGGACAGACGTCGTTGGCGGTTGTTTCTATTTTGCGGATTTTTCTAGGTAAGTTAATTAAATGTCAAACACACTAATGTTTCGATATTTATATATGTTGCTTAGGTAGCTTAGATGTGTTTGAACTTCATGCTTCATCATTTTTAGTTGTATTCTATTATTTAACTTATCTACTTAGCGGGTCCCCGACGCGACATGTGCGACATATGGATCAAAATATTACATACTACTTATATTAAGCTTAAAAAGCATGACAGCTTTTTACTTTTCAGTCGTTTTTTGTGTCAAGGATTTTTTATATTTTTAATTTAAGTTTTATATCTTGTTCTTTAAACTTTATGTATAGACATGCAACAATTGACAATGAACAATTGCAAAGGACCATAATAGAAAAATCTGTCAGTTAGTTAGTTTTAGGCAATAATACTTTTGCAAAAAACCAAGCTTACGTGGCCTAAGATTGGGTAAAAATGTGGCAGGGTGTTACTATTTGGGAACTTTATCAGGGAGCTGTTTAATAATCCTCACGACAGATCGCCTTCAGTAGAATTGTAAAGATTAAGAAGCAGTAGGTATTTCAATATGGAGCAGGGCATACTGGCGCATTCGTTCAGAAAATTGTTCCGAGATCTAATTTTTTTTTTATAATGACGAGAAATTCTCCTGATTACAAAAGTTTAAGATGACAGTCCACATTTACTGATGTTATTGTTTAAATAAGAAAAATTAAACAAACGGCTAAAAATTATTGTTTTGCAATAAAAAAAACGTTGAAGTTTACTATTTAAAAACATTTTTAAATTTATAATAGTTTGCAGTTCTGATATGAAGCTTCTATTAGCAATTTAAAAGCATGAACCACTATCATCATATATTACCACTATTTTTTTTGTAATGCGTAGAATACTACGCCATCCACATCATACTAAATTCAGCACCCTATACCATTTTGCCAAACCGTAATCACTGATCAACTCGAGTCTTTTAAATCCCTCCCACGCCGCAGTCGGTCTCCGTCTCTTACCACGGGCTTTATCGTACTCAGGCCGCCCGACACCACGCCGTGTTCGCTCGTTCGCCCAAATTACTCTTTCATTTTTTCATTCTCCTTACACTTTCATACAACAATTCGCCACAAACGGCGCTACAACTTATATCAACATTTCGTGTCGATTGACGCGTAAAGTCAACCCGGAAGGCCTCACTAATTTATCCTTATCTCTGTTTCTCTTTCCATCATCATTGCCCTGACCACCATCTGTCTATAATCTGTTAATTGAGATCATTCGAGCGAGCGCAAACACGATACTTCTGCTGCAAATTGGTGAAGAGTTTTTTTTTATATAGCATACTTGAGGGGTAAGCGGGCAGGCGAGCCATCAGAGAGTAGATGATCACTGCGGCCCATGGACACGCGTAACCCCACAGAAGTCGTCAGCGCGTTATCGGATTCTTAGAAGGGAATAGGATAATTTAGGACTGTAGGTATTCTGTAAATTGGGTGATACCACAGAACCGGTTCAAAATTACTATACTCTACTTTAGGGTGGAGAAGAAAAAAATGATTTTTTTTCCGAGTCTCTTACAAAAATATCTAAGTTAACAATGTTTTAAGTCTTCTCCAAACGGCAACTCAAAAAAAAAAATTTAACGGGTCGCTTCAAATTTTTAAAAATTTCTAAAATACTCAAATTTCGATTTTTTTTTGTTTTTAATTTTTTTCCTAATTATTTCATTTTTTTTTTGTACAAGAAAAATGATAAAGATCCTGAAATTCTCAAGTCGAAATTTTTAATATTTGAAGGTCGCACCAAATTTTTCAAAGTTTCCAAGTCAATTACTTTATATCTTTTCGAGCGACTTCTGAACATGAATATCAACGAATTTTATATATTTTTTTTTTCATAAATTTGACATATTGAAGAATGGAATTAAAGCACAAGAAACGAAAAAAAATTGAATAAACGATAAAAATATAAAGTTCGTTGATATTCATGTTCAGAAGTCGCTCGAAAAGATATTAAGTACTTGGAAACTGAAAAATTTGGAGCGACCTTTAAATATTAAAATTTCGACTTGAGAATTTAAGGATCTTTATCGTTTTTCTTGTAGAAAAAAATGAAATAATGAGAAAAAAATTCAAATTTGACGATTTTTAAAATTTTTAAAAATTTGGAGCAACTCTTTAAAAATTTTTTTCAGCTGCAGTTTGTAGCCGACTCTTAAAACATTGTATACTTTAACATTTTTGTACGAGACTCAAAAAAAAAATCATTTATTTTGGGCCACCCTACTCTACTTATATATACGTTACAGAATACTAAATTTCGATTCAATTAAACCTGTGACTATAATTAATTTTCACATCTATTCATTACCTAGAATAGAATTGATAATCTTCAAACGGTTAAACAGATCTTTTTGAATCATAGCAAAGAACATTCTCGATAAGTCCCCTTTCAAATAAAAAAACACTAAATAGAAATTAGTTCAGTCGTTTGGGAGTAACGATGTCACAAACACACAGGTACACATAAAACACTCCTCTGTTTACCTCGGGAGTTAAAATAGAAATTCAAAGCAATTGAGAAAATTGTAACTTATAGTAACTACATCTACTAAGGAAATATGTTACTAAACTCACCGGACATTGTAAGAAAGTCCAGTAAAACTAGCCGATTTGTCGTCTGAGAACAAGATGCTGGCGCCGCTGCCGTCGGCCGACAGCGCGTGCACGGCGGAGCCCCGAGCGAACACGAACGACATGCGGCCCGACGTCACCTTGCACGAGCGCCGGTCGGCTCTGGCGACGGACATGAAGTACTAAAGTACTTTGCTACCGAATACGTGGATCATACTGGAAATTGGTGGATTCTCTTTAATGGGGAAGTGTATCACGTTTGTGACGTATTCGTTGTTTTTCCCACTATATTCCCCACTACTCACGCACTTTTGCAATCTTTGAAACCTTGTAAATGCAGTTGGCACAATTTTCCTTAGACACGTCTTCAATGGCTTTTTGAAACGTATTTACTGTCTGAGCTTTTGAGCTCTTGTCGATCGTATACTTAGCTTGTTTAGCTTGTTATTAGCTTATTTTTAATTTTTCGAAATAAAAAATCACAAGGTATGGCAGATGCGTTATTGGCCCTACATTTGAGGGTTTCAAAAACTACTTCTTTACCTTCCATAGAAGAATGCGTGAACGCGCTGTCGTGGTGAAGAACGACTTTAATGCGATGACGCTTTTCGCAGACTTTTTCAAACCCTCTGGGCGAAGATGTACTCGCGTACGACTTTTAATGCTGTCTTTAGGTTATCAAGCGATACTTTATTGTATTGTTCAGATTTGCCGTTTTCTTGCAACCATTTTCTTACCATCGTTTTACCCTTTTTTAACTTTAGTCGGTAAAGCTTGAAGGGGAAGACTTAATATAACATAAAATATAATATAAACGTAAACGTAATGTATTCCTAAAGAGTCCATTTTCAAAGTCCAAATTGTTATTGTTTTTTTAATCATTTTATTATAAATGGCCAGTTTCACAAATTTTTAGAATGACACGTATAAGGGTGTGGTTTATGGTTATTTGTTGTATTCTGAATATCTGGTCAACCGAGTTTTGCTCGGTGTCTTTCGAGTTTGGCGTGGGAATATTATAAGTGCCTACGGGAAAAGCTGCATATGTTCATTTTCAAAAATTAACATTTAAATACGAACTGTATATACACTACATGATATGCAGAATTTACCTGCTGCTCGCTGTCATATTAATAATGTCCCGTAGGTAGTATCATTCGTTTAATTTATGTAATGAAGTGCCATCTGTTGTTGGGCAATATTTATCTATACTATAATAGCTTCTACGCACCCTCCCGTAGGCTGATCACAACGACCGATCTGTAAATAAAGCCATCACCCAGTTCTTAAATTCTAACTTAATATACGTAAACAGGTTGTTTTTTTACAAATGTTATATGTATCTTAAATATTGCATAATTTCATTTGGTACAAGCTTTTTTTGTTGGTGTTGTCGATAATGTGTTGCATTAGTTATTGATAATGTTGCACTAATTTATTATCCTGAGTAGTTTTTGACAGCGAAAAACATAACGTATTGAAAATATCACGACGAAAGTAAAACGAGGAAAGCGGTCGTGTCATTAAATATAAAATGTCATACAAAAATTGTTTATCGATACAGACCCATAAAATTCTTAATAATTTCTACCAAAAAATCATAATATTTTATTCTCTTACGTTAAATTGACGAAGCAAATAAAAAATCTTAATATTACAACAGTAATAGTACATACCGTAGAATCCGTTTTAAAATAAGGAGTGCCGCAGCGTCCTAGCAGCTCTTACCTCAGTGCATGGCCGCTGTGGCACGAGCACATGAAGGAGCCCGGCGTGTTGTGGCAGACGTGCGCGCAGGGCTCGCCCTCGGCGCACTCGTCCACGTCGCGGCAGGGCGCGCGTCCGTGCGCCTCGGACCGGTAGCCGCGTGCGCACACGCAAACGGGCCCCGTCGGTGTCTGTCGGCACTCGTGTTCGCAGGCCGGCATCGCGCAGGGCGTGCCTAAAGCGACCAAAGATTATATGTAATGTAATAATTGATCGATGAGAAAATCCTGTTAGGAATGATAAAACAAAGTTTTAAGTAGGTGTGAAAGGGTTCGCAGTGCTTTGTGGGAACCTTTTTATAAAGTCCGTGTTTATGCCCATAGAATCAATTGTTTGATCTCACAGCGGCCGCTGCCGCCGTGAGCCGCGCTCTCACTCTCGGCCCCGCTCTCGATCCCGATCCTGAACCAGCTCTGGATCCTGATCCCGGTCTTGACCTAGATCCCGGTTGCGCCTTATGTTCAATTCTGATGAAATAATCCCAAAGGAAGCCACACTCTTTCTGAAAGAGTGTGGCTTCCTTTGGGATTATTTCATCTTTCATTTAAAACGCACGTACTGTCGCTAGTATTTTATTCTGAAACGTCCATCTTTTGATCCCGATTCAGGTCCAGCTCACGATTTCGATCACAGAGCAGATTGGAAACAGCGAAGTGTAGAGACTAAATTCTACATAAGAGGGACTACCAAATACATAAAAGCACTCACACGCCATATAAAATAAATATTATTTTTTTTTTCACACAAGCACAGAATACATTCAAATAACATAAATTCACGTCCTAATCATATATATATAACATACGTCTACGTATACATACACCGATCGTCGGAGCGCAATTAGTTTTTATTTCATAGTTTTATTTTGTAGTTAAATAAGTGAATCAACAAGAAGTGAACTAACCTGTAATTTGATAATTAATTTAGTATACTTATAATAACGGAACTGTGTCCTCCAACCCTTCACTTAATATTGTAAGTGTGCAGTTGTATGTTGCAGGTGTGTGTTCAAGGATTGAAAAATGAACATAAACTGTAAGTGTTTAAAATTTAGTCCGAAATTGTATCCCATGAATACCGAGATCACACCTACACGAATACTTTGCTGTTACCAATCCTCATAAAAAGTAAAGCATTCAGCGACGCCGTGAACAAAAGCTAGCAATATATATATATATATAGTATTAATTTTGATTAAAATTTGCCTAAACTTAAATCCCATCCCATAATATCACTCAAGAACCTTGCATTTTTCAGGGCAAAAAAAGTGTCCATGTTTTATTTCAAGATCAGACACCCGCAGGCTGGACATCATCAACATACAATCTTTTATTTTGACAGAGATAATTATAGAATTATGTTTTAGACTACATCAAGGGAAGCGTACATTTTTTCGGGACAAAAATTTGCCTATGTCATTCTGAGACCACTAACCTATTTATATGCAAACCATCCCATCGATCTGTTATTCAATTACTTTTTGAAAGGAATAGAGACTAATAAACACACTTTCATATTCATGTTAATTGGAGAACTATATTTTCATATTATCATGTTCTATTTTCATAATTTCCACTCTCAAATTCATTAAAACACAATCTTTTACGAGCGGCTCTGCTCACGACGATAAAAAATCTGGATGCTGGTTTAGATTTTATTAAAATCTCAACCATAAATCGGACCTAAGGTCTATTATCAATTGCAATCTTGAATTCTATTCCCGACTTAAATTTCACTTTCTCTCTTTTTCCTCTCAGCGTACCGCTACCCTTTTCGCTCCCTTACTCATTCGCTTTTACTTTCACTTGTCTTTCATATTCCCTTCTCCCTCTTAAATCATATCACCCCTCGTCCGCTCTTACTCTCCCGGGTCGAGCAAAGCGAGCAAAAAACATAAGTAGTAAGATAAAGATAATTAATTACATATTATAGGAAATCAAAGAAAGATGTCATAAACAAATAGTTACTAATGTTTTATAGATGAGTTTCATTACTGCACTTTCTCTCGAAATCGATGATGCCATTCTCGAGTTAAAGAAGACGTGCAGACATACAAACATACAATAAGTAGCACATATTCTTCCTCAGGGTAACTGGCTAAACCTAATTGCCAGGAAACTTCTATAAAAATCAGGACTAGTCGGCGGTTAAGATAAATAGAAAATGAACAATGGCATAAATGTTCGATAACTGTCAATCTTCTCGAATCAAAATCCATTTCATTGGATGAAGATTCATAGTAGAAGAACAGATTTGAAGGTCAGGGGTAGGTTGTATGCTGCATATTACTGTACGTCGTGGGCAGGCGTCTTATAATAAGCTCATTGAGCTCATTTGATTTGTTTTTAGTAGTTCAATCCATATCCACTTGGTGACAAAGACTTAATGATAAACTTTGGAAGGGAAAAGGTGAAACTCTTCAACGGCTTTAAGACACCCTTATCATTTTAAGGTCGGCATTTTCATATTTTTAATACATTTGCAAATACTATGACTTTGGTGACGAGGGTCTGACGATGGACACGGAAAATGAATAGAGGATCTCTTAAATGGATTCTAGTAAGCCCCTCGAATTTGAACTTATTTGGTTTATTTTAACGAATTCAATATTGTAAGGTGTAATTTGCACCTACGAATGCACTTACAATACACCGTTTACTCCAAGCTAGTATTTACTAGATAAATCTGCGAAATGTTGAAATAATTAAACTTTTCTAATTTATTCTCTCTCAATTTTATTAATTGCTATTATTCATTTTATTGTATTCACCTTTTCCATTGTAATAATGTGCTATTATCACATAAATTAAATCATTTTCATAAAATGTTTTATATTAAATAAAAAACAAAAAGAAGTAAATACATGATAATTGTCCAAAGTTTTCTTAGGTTTTATAGAAGATCTCTCAGCCCCGAAGTCCTTAAACTTTTTGTTTATCCCACTCATTAGCGACCGTGACAATACTCTGTTACTAGTATACAAACAACTACGATGCAAACACTTCAATGACCATTCGGCATCCGGGAGATATGGTCACTGAAGTGTTGTAGTTCTGATTTTGGGAAGGACAATTTAATCTGCTTGTGCCCACCTCGACGCCCCCTGTCACTCATTGGTCCTTCCGGATTTATAGTATTCTTATACTCTGTTCCTTTCATTTCACTATCTAAACTTTACTTTTATTCTTTTAAAATTGTTTTACAATTATGGAAATTAAAGTAAATAGTACATCAAGAGAACCCTGGCATTACCACAAAATCTCTCTTCGGGTTTGTTACCATGTCTGGGTATGGGTTAAGGAATTTCCGTACAGGAGTAGAAAGAGACATAGACTTAATTACGGAGATGAGATGAGCCGTGAAAAACGAAACGCGGGCTGAAGAGGTCCGCTTTAGTATTCGGCAGAAACGAAAGAGAAAACTGATGTTTGCAAATTGTTGAAAGGTAACTTGATATTTTATGCATGAACTAAAAAAAAATGTAATAATAAAGTCATCAGATACGAATACTTTGCTATTTATCGATTTGGCGTTGATCAGAGACGACGTCGATGCCACGGCGTCGACTTCATCCAATCACGATATGAAATCAAATGAACATGAAATGAAATGCAATAGAAACGAGAAAATATGTGAGAAAAATCTGGTTTTGCACAAGAATGAATGACAGTGGTAATTGCGTTCGCCTCTTGTGTCAAGAGATCAATTCGAATGTGACAAAGAATATGTGTGACTAAAGAAGTATACATTTCCATATACAAGGCGAAGAGAACAAGACAAGACAAATACATTAATTTGTGAGTCGAGATAAGGAATGACTCACGTGTTACAGACAATCGATCGATAAACCACGTCATTGATGTAAGAGTGTACCGCGGCGATTCGAGCTGGCACAGGAGAGGGCTGCGACTCACCGCACTGGCCGCCCTCGTCCTCCCCGAGCTCGCAGTGCTCGGCGCCGTCGCACACGTCGTGCCAGTCCACGCAGCGCCCCGACGCGCACACGAAGCCTTGGCACGGGCCGCCGCCGACCGCCGCGGGCTGCGCGGGACCGGTTTCGAATCTGGTCGCGTTTTCTGCAACGAGCGACAGTCTGCTGAGACAACACGGACCATCACGCCGGCGACCTTGGTTATGGGATTACACTAATTCAATTTTCTTGAATATGTAATTGTTAAATAACTAAATATTAGGGAGCGTCCATTAATTACATTTTTTTTTTAATTAAGCCTTCCCCCTCAGGTGAAATTACAATCAGGTGAAACTTTACTTTTTAGCTAATTAAATTTATTCAATGTGTTTATATTACCGAACATGTTTGGTTAATACAAAATGTTTTAATATATTTTCTGAATTATAAATGTGACGATTAGTATTTTTTTTAAATTTGAGTTTTTCTTTTTTTTCTTCGAGCTATTAAATTTAAAAATTCTTTTAATCTTTTAATAAAGCTTAATGACTATTGGTTATTTAATAACAAAAATATGTTTTAATAAGAAGTGAAAAGATATTATTGACAAAAAAACTGTCCAACAGCATGTCGGACCATGCTCATTATTACAAAGAAATGCATTGCTGATGGAAAAAGTACGTTCTTAGACTTTTCCATGTTTCCCGCATAGAAAAGTTATAAGCACTTTAGTCACCTATAGCTATACGAACAAGTGCGTATGTCGACTACTCTGCACTCACTCAACTAGTGTAAGCTAAAGTGCATCAACAAAAGAGCATATCTTCGTGGCTCTTACGTTCTTTTGCTGAGAAGCGCAATTTTTCAGCAATAACTTAAAAACAGTATATCTAATCATGTTCAAAATAATTTTCTTTGAAAGTATATATTAAGTGTTACTCTCGTTATTTTTTTTAATTTTTTGGACATACGGTTTAGAAAATAAAAAGGGGAGACATAATTCCTGCTATGTTGGAGTGATTATTTCCGAAACTATTCACGTGACCAGAAAAATTGCTTGGAAACCTTAATGTGTTTTTGAATGAACTGTTGAAATATGTGACACAAGTTGACATTTGATGAAAAAAAAAAATTTCAGGGTCTGTTACATATTTGGACTGTCCCCCCTAGAAATATTTATTTTTGTTATTTACCTACCAAATTAAGTATGGGCCTATATATAACACCTATACTATAATTTCATCGATATACTTCTTGTACTTATGCTGTGACATGCGGACGGACGGACGGACGAACATATCGTAACTAGAATGGTTTCGTTTTTGCCAATTTGCGCGTAATAGTGGTCTGTACCAAAATACAAGAAAAGCCTTACTCGGACCGAACTCGTCTGCAAAAGAAGGATGACTTCAACATTGTGTGTGTGCGACTCTGGTATCAACCTTTATTTCTATTAATAAAGTCACTTATAGTTGGTTACGTTAGGGTAACTTTAAACTCAAATTTAATAAAAAGAGTAATTATCTAACTTATTGGTTATACACTTTATGGACTTTGACTTCTTTTTCGCAAATAGAGAAGTTAAGGGAATTCGTCGTTTTGCTCGCAAACTTAATTCGATGTCATTTTTTTATTATTTTTTTTTTGAAGAAAAGAAAGTAATCTAAGATGAATTTTCCGTAGTAGCATTTTTTGAGTTTATAAAAAATTCTATGTTTACATGATTTCAGGCCTGATCAAAAAAAGGATGTTGCAGTTTGTTAATTTGATTCATTAACACTTGCAGGTCGCGTGGACTTTATGGTCCAAGGGGATTAACCGCAAGCGTTCGTTTAATATTTCCACAAATGATCGCGCGTGACTATGTGTTTATGAATGCTTTTTTAAACTCTTTTCTATGATACTCATCTTTGTTTGAAATATTTGTTATTTTTCTATTTTCTAATATGACATTCGAGATTAAGATGAATCCAACGCTGTCGTTTGATTCGTTTATTTAAATTTGTCGGTATCGGTACGCCTGCATACGCAGATGCACACGAAACACGTAACCTTTTTTCGGCAGATAGGAAAAAACATATCCTCACTGGTTCTGCAGGCGTGGCCGGTTTCGTCGCTGCCGTCGTCGCAGTCGCGCTTGCCGTCGCAGACCTGCGCCTCGGGCACGCACCAGATCTGCTGGCTGCACCGGAAGTAGCCCTTGCGGCACCTGTTCTCGTCGCAGTCGGTCTCGTCCACGCCGCCGGGGCAGTCCGGGACGCCGTTACACCTGCGCGTGTAAGCCCTGCCTTCAATCCATATTCTTATAGTTCAGCTTTTTCGCAGCTTAAAGAGATGTTTAATATTGTCATTCGATTAGTACTACTCATTTAGTTATTTATTAACAGGTACACATACAGATTACAGTCTTATCATTAGTGTGGATTATATGCAAACCGAATGTCTGTCCTAAGCTGAAATCCAAAAGAGTACTCAACATGATTATCATCATAACCCAAAAGGAAAATAATTTAAAAAAACACAGAGAAAAGCTACCATAGAGTAATATAATTATTAATTGCATGCATATTGTTACGCTTTTATATGAGATGTAAGAAACGACAGTCTGCCGTGAACCCTGATAGTGAAAGGATTTCGGAAACATGCAACAATCTCCATCAGTAGGTTCAATATTAAACTTTACAAAAAGATTTACGGATTCTTAGAATGAAGTTCTTTATCGCATTACATGCTGCAAGAAGCTAGGCAATGAAAAATAATATTGTGTAAGCGTTAGAATGATATAGAACATTTAAAGTATAGGACAACTATTTTCGCCCGAGGATCAATAGAACGATTTAGCTCAGCTGTTTACGTCGCGCGCGCAGGATGCTCGGGTTCGAATCTGTCCTAGCATTTTTTTTTACATTTCTTTAATTAATTTCAATCGTTTCAATTAATTTAATTGTTATTTTTAATATTAGTATTAATACTTTTATATTAGCAGCATTTAATGTGTAATAATTTTAATACTTCGAAAAGAACGGAAAAGTTTTGAAGAAGTTCTAAAAATATGATTTGCTAAAACATTTTGTTTGTAAACACAAATGAAGAAATATCTATGCAAAAAGAAAAATATACAAATAACTATTTCAAAATTTTTGGTATGAAAATATTTCTAAGAATTTAAATATCATTATATATTTTTAGCATTTAATTTTTTTAACAAGAAACAATCTATGAATGTTTTACGATTTTTATGCAGGAAAATTATACTACTTTTTGTTTATTATTAAAATAATAAGAAATACAATGAATTTTTGAAATTTTAATAAATTTTTGAAAACTCTATTTACCGTTAAAATATTCGACTATAGAAAAAAAAGGGACATTATTTTTATAACATTGCCCTCTTTATAGAAATTATTTTATTACTTATTTAATTTTTATCAAACGTTTTAATGAGTTTAATTATTATTATTCTATTCACACAATATATTTACACATAGCGAAAGGAACTCCGTTCGAACCGGGTGTCCCAAAGAGACCTCATTAGTTTTCTCAAACATGCTGTGTTATTCGTGCAAACAATAAATCATGGAGTGAGTAAACTCGCACAGGATGTGCGAGAGCCCCTCCATACAATTTACGCGCACACGCTCGCCTTCAGCGCCGCGAGTACAACTTTTAAAAATAGACCCAATAGTCACGTCGTCTGATTTCACACACCGGCCGAGAGTAGAGGACAACGTGCGACTCCGCCGCTCTGAATTGCCTGCGAATGATGAAATGCGCGGGTATTACAATTTCCGACCCTTCCTTCTTCTCCCCCGCTTTCCTGTTTTACGCCATTGCGACGCTTTCATAACTAACTTCACAGCGGCAGAGTGCACAGTACGTGTAACTCGCTACTCTGCAAAAACAGTGACCGATCCAAAGCAGGTGTTTCAGCGTTCACGATGTGCGCCGCAAACATCACGTGTGAAGAACGAACGGAGCCGCGTCATGAGACCGACTTACACTCTGCCAATTATAACTTTGAAAATATATCAGCCGATGTTTCTGGTAATTAACTAAGAGTCTTTTATGTGGAAGAGCGTGGTCTTCTGGTACAGGTAAATTTATAATTATAAGGAGACTTTTTCATTATTTTGCTAAAACATGTTTAGTACTAATTAGTACTAAAAGACGATAAATATTATATAAACGATAAACACGAAAAATATTTATTTAAATAAATATTTTTATAACTTTCTAAAAAAGTCCATAGACATGTTTTCAGATGGGTAAAATTTTATGGGTTCGTGTCAGCGTGTCAGCGATGTGCATACAGCGATGTAGTATTTTATTTATGTGCGTTGGGCGATTTTTGTATCAATAAAATCTTATGTGTTCGCGGTACCGACATGTTAATTTTAATAGTATACGCGAATAGACAGTATGTGCATAAGTTTTTGGAAAAAAAAATGATATTATTATATTGCGTTCGGTGTACATTATTATCGTTTTGTTTATATTAAAAGACTTAAATTTATGATGCGTATTAACTTTTATTATAAATATTATTGAGCTTGCGCAGTCTGATTGTTGCTCAGAATGCCGATATACGTGAAAATCGAACCATGTAATGATTTCACTTTACAAATCACAATATTTTAATATTTGCAAATTTTTACAATTTATTTAAAAATACCTAAAAAAATATTGTTATTTTATAGTTTGATATTTTCACTTCTGTCTGCAATCCCCAATGACTCTATTAGTTTTTTGTAGTTTTCGAAACGAGCGCCTACATCACAATTTTTAAAAATGCACATTCCTTGTGTCGTATATACGAAATGAAATGTCCTAAAAGATTACAAAAAATCTATGGTGATACCAGTCACCACGTCGATAAAAGTCGGTCACCATTCAAAAGTGCAAAGGCAACATGTTATTAAAGAAATGGTGAACGTAACGCTCTCTCTACTGTCACGAGCGTACAACAATCCGCCCGCCACCGCCCGCCACCGCCCAAGCGAGACGTAAAGAGAATACCGCGCCGTCAGCGGGATACAGATGCTGGTATTGGACGAGCACACGTACTCGTTGCCCTCGCAGCGCGCCTGCGCCGTGTCCGCCGCGCCCATCTGCGGACACGTGTCGGCCCGGTCGAATTAATGCACGGTTCATCACACAAAAACGACAGAGTTTCTTGCGTTGTATTGTAACTTGGTCAAAATAAAGAAGTAACGTAAGTGAAAAGCAGACTTGGTGCTTCTATTAATTGTTTAGCTGTAAACGAAAATATATTCTAACGGTCCGTGGGAAGGAGCTTGCAGCGGCTCACATCCGGCAGTCCTTATAATATGATTCGAAAGACTTACTTAATATGATTTTCTCTATATTCCATTTAATATATTCAGTTTATGTACTTTAGTTCTATAGTCGGATATAATTAATTGAAGTGTGCTGCGTCTCGGTCGGCGCGAACGTCACCAAATAGCTGACCTCGCCGTCGTCGGACCCGCACAGATCCTCGTCCGAGAAGTCCACGCAGTCCTGTTGGCCATCGCAGCGCTTGGACATGTCGATGCACTCGCCGTTGTTGCACAGGAACTGCCATGCGTTACACGTCTTGTTTTCTGAAATTGTTTTTTCCATTAATAAGAAATAACCACGTGTTCACTGACATATACCGATCATTCACGTGGTTTCTTTTGTCATTACTTCAAGTAATTCCATCACTATTTTTGTATAAATTTGATCCTGAATTTAACAGCATTTTAGTTTTTGATATCGATTCTATTAGGTTCGATCCACGGCATTAAAACGTCAAAAAAAATCATTCATTCATTATTGGTCCATTTCGAATTTTCGTCGTGAAATGAAGATCATACTTCGGAATTTTCTTTTATTAACATAAATACAGAGAAAAAAACACATATTTGATAATAAGAATTTCCTTTTTATAGTGTCTATTTAAAAAATTATAAATAATAATTTAACTATTAATGAAAACCGTAATAAAACTTTTTTTTTAAATATCCATCCAGTGGTATAATTTTTGTGTTATTTTCATTTCACTTTCCATAAGTCCATTTTATAATCATACTAAGTGAGACTGTAATAGTATAATGTGAATGGCCTGAATTCTAACTTAGTCATAAATAAAATCTTGATCGGTTAGATCTCGAAGTATAAGAAAAATGCCAAAACAATCAGGATGCGCCACTGAACGTAAATGATGTTACCACCCGTTCCAATAGCAAAATTCACACTAATGCAACAGTAAACCTATTGGCTGCCGAACCCATTTTTGTAATAGAGTGACTTATGCTTAGTCTTTTTCCGACCCTGAGTTTTAATGAAGAGATATCTAAAAAATATTATCTACATTATATTATTTAAGTTTCTTTCCTAGCCATAGTATTTGTATAATATTTATTATACATATACAAAGCAAGCAACTTCGAACGTTACTAGTCTTATGAACTGATATTAGTGGGGGGTTACCGCTTCAATAATGAACAGTCCCATTTTGCCGGTGAAGCCGCAAGCGGACAGCTAATGTAAATTACAAAAGAAACGAGATTTTACTTTGTATGTAAATGTACTTTTCTGAGAAATCTGTTACCAAAATCTATCACAAAAAAAATATGAATAGCGAATAACGTAATATAGTGATGCTGGAGCGGTACAAGCTGGGGAGCGTATAACCGTACGGTAACGAACCGTAATTGAACTTTGTTACTTTGCGAACTATAGAGGGTAAACGAAACATCGACGAGTTAAAGGCGAAGTCTCGATCGATCAGCTCCGGGAAGGCGAGCCGCCGGCCTACCGCAGTCGGCCTCGTCCGAGGCGTCGGGGCAGTCGGGCTCGCCGTCGCACTTCCAGCTTCGGATGACGCAGGAGCCCTGGGCGCACCTAGCACACCGCACCAAACAAGTTTTAATTCGCGACATAAGGTATAATTAAATTTTTTAAATAAAATTATCCATGTTATCTAAGAACGTGAACTATCTCGTAGAGGCGCCTCACATGAACTCGCTTTCGAGGCAGTTGAGGGCATGGCAGAGCGCCGGGGCCTCGTCGGCGCCGTCGGGGCAGTCCCGGCGCCCGTCGCACACCTCCACCCGGTCGAGGCACAGTTCGGAACTGTTGCCGCACTTAAATTTGTCGGACTCGCATTCTGAAAATAGGACTAGTTCACTATACCTCTTTACGAAAATAGAGTAAGAACATTTATTACAGGCTAAAGGGGCAAACGAGCATGCGAAGAACCGAAGAGCCGGTGATCACCGCTACCCATGAAGTCCCACGACCCCGAGAGAGTCACTAGTGCAAAACTGGTATTTTGGATACGAATAGACTATTTTTTGGGAAACTCTCTTGTTGTAGTCGAATGGGAACACCGTGAATGGTAGATCATTCCGAAGTTTTCCTGTTGTACGTAGCTGGAGTACGATGCGTGCAGTGCTAAAACGCCAGATATCCAGACGATGACGGTATTTCTTGCAAGCGGGTCGATGACGGATATACCGATAAGAACAAAGTTGATTACTAAATTTTTCAAAGCACCTCCAATATATAATAAAGCATGCTACATCTCTTCGCAAATCCATGGGTTGTGACAGCCCGATGTTACGGGGTAGAACGATAGTCGCAGATCTGAGCGTACACTTAAAGGTTTCTTTAAAAAAAATGTATGTATAAACATACAATTATTTGAAATTACTTTTGCAAAAGTTTTATAACTTTTGCAAAAGTAATTTCAAATATGGAATGTTAACCTTTTTTCTTGTCGGAAAGATTATCGCATATCGCGTCGGCGGGCACGCAGGCGGAACCGCAGCGCTTCTGGCCGATAAAGCAGGGCTCTTGGGATTGACGGAACTCTGAAAGTAATAAATAATTAAGAAACGTTTTATGTCGAATTTACCACAGGCTATCCTTTTCTAATATAAATACGATCATCAAAATCGATACGCTGTAGACCGAGTGCAGCTATATGCGTGGACGTACATGTGGGCGCCAAGGAAAATTTATGACCTAATAAAAGCCAGTACGCGCTACAGCTTATTAATGCCTTACTACGTAGGTACTTGGAACTCTTCATTAGCAAACGTGATTTATGTAAACATATAAAGTTTAATACGTTTAAAAAACGTTTCGAAATTTCATTCCGATGCCAATTTAGCTGTCTTCTGTACGTAGCCAGCGGAACTTCCGGAATTGAAAACTATTATTCCTTGAATTAACTTTTTGTTTTAGATAGCACGAATAGTTACAAGGAGTAAAATCGGGACTGCACGAAGGGTGACCCAAACTGTATCAAATACCGCACGTCTCGTCTAATCGGCCGCTTCGTTTAAAATACAGATATTTGAGAAAATATTTGAAAAACCATTTTAGGACTTTTTTATTTCCGAAAGTTCTGAAAGATAACGCTAATAAATTTTAAGTTAGAAAACAAGATCAATATTGTTTTCGTTCTTTCCCAATTTGAAAACACCAATGCTCAAAACAACGCGGAGCGTTGAGGCCGATCTGCAAACTCAGCAGTTGCCAAGATTTTTTTGACGTGACTTACAAAAGATCACAGCCGTCCGTCTCAAAAAAGTTTAAAAAATTTCGGTCTGACGTAATCAATGAGTGAACAAATTGACTGACAGTCAAAGTACAGCTATAAGTCTCAGAAGCGTGATACTTGGAATGTATCTGCCTTTCCTGATAGAGGGAGCATATTTTTTATACGAGCTTAGAATTTATTTTGCTAGTGTTGGCAATTTTATACTACAAACATTTCAATGGATATAATATTTTCAAAATAATAAATTAAAATTTCAATGAAAGTAACATTTTTTTAATAAATTGAAAAACATTGTACTCTTTTATGGCTTTCATTTAAATAAGTTCAAACAAAATTTGCACCCATTCAGACCTCAACTCTTCCGGCGTACCATCAACGCTTGATGTATTTTGACCGTATTTGGTCTTTTCACATTGACACTTGTCGGGATATACGTGTGCACATGAGATTATCCTTCTTAAAATGGTCAATTCAATCAGATGTCAAATTTTCTAAGGTCCTACCCATAATGTCGACATCTGGTGAAAATTCTATTTTAGACAATTGGACTGAAAATATTTTTTCTGAATTACATTTCGATAACTTTTCAATTTTTTTATCGGGAACTTAAGAAGATTTAAAACAAATAACATACTTTCAATTATACAAAAAAGGTGTCGGGTTCGGGTCGTTTAGCGTACTGTAGAGGCTCGTCACCCCCAAACTTTTTGTTTGTGATGTAGAGGTTCGACTCGTAATACGTCCCTGTCGGCTCAGTGCGAGTGGAGGTGGCCAACGCTCGTCGTCACCGGTGCAATGGTCACGTCCGGGACCGCCGGCTCAGTGCGGGTGGCGACCGCCGACGCTCGTCGTCACCGGCGCAATGGTAACGTCCGGGACCGCCGGCTCAGTGCGGGTGGCGACCGCCGACGCTCGTCGTCACCGGCGCAATGGTAACGTCCGGGACCGCCGGCTCAGTGCGGGTGGCGACCGCCGACGCTCGTCGTCACCGGCGCAATGGTAACGTCCGGGACCGCCGGCTCAGTGCGGGTGGCGACCGCCGACGCTCGTCGTCACCGGCGCAATGGTAACGTCCGGGACCACCGGCTCAGTGCGGGTGGCGACCGCCGACGCTCGTCGTCACCGGCGCAATGGTAACGTCCGGGACCGCCGGCTCAGTGCGGGTGGCGACCGCCGACGCTCGTCGTCACCGGCGCAATGGTAACGTCCGGGACCGCCGGCTCAGTGCGGGTGGCGACCGCCGACGCTCGTCGTCACCGGCGCAATGGTAACGTCCGGGACCGCCGGCTCAGTGCGGGTGGCGACCGCCGACGCTCGTCGTCACCGGCGCAATGGTAACGTCCGGGACCACCGGCTCAGTGCGGGTGGCGACCGCCGACGCTCGTCGTCACCGGCGCAATGGTAACGTCCGGGACCGCCGGCTCAGTGCGGGTGGCGACCGCCGACGCTCGTCGTCACCGGCGCAATGGTAACGTCCGGGACCGCCGGCTCAGTGCTCTCCGAGGCACTTAGCGAACGATTTAATTTTAATTAAGTTAAAGATTAATTGAATGATTTGGTAGTGGTCGAGATCGATCCCGGTACCTCCTGGTCCAAAATCGATGCTCTCAACAATTGAGTCACAGCGGTTTTAATAATAAGAATACTTGCAGACGAAAATTAAGTATACGAATGAAGCACGGATTACTAACTTAATCGCTGAACCGTTACAGGTGAGACAAAAGTAGACGAGTCGGCATACGGCAGTTGTCGATAGCCGAGTCGGGGTCACTCACCATCACACCGGTCCTCGTCCTCCCCGCCCCTGCAGTCCTTCACCCCATCACACCTCTTAGAGTTATGAAAGCACGTGTTGCTGCTGTGACAGTAGAAGGTCTGGAACGTGCACTCGGCCATTCGCGTGCAGCGCTCGTTGTCCAAGAAGAACGCCGGTGGGCACAGGCAGGTGTAAAGATGAGATTCGTTTTCCTGATTAATCTTTTGAAGAATGGGGGAGTGGGCGGTTTGCGTGCAGACGTGCGAACACGGCAGATCGTCTCCGGCGCAGGGATGTTGCATGAGGTGGGACTTCTTGTCGGGCGGCGGATGCACGGCGACCAAGTGCAGCTGAGTGTGATTGGCGAACATATCTGTTTAAAATCGTGGTTAATTTGAATTCAGCTTTGAAACACATCTAAATGAATATAAAAAAAAATGTTTACAACTCTACAACATAACGCTAATAGTATTTTATTATTACGATAGAAGAATTTTATAGAAGAAGTAATTTACGAATAATTGCAGAAAAACATTAACGACATTTTGAAAACGGAAATAATGAAGATGAAAAACTAAAAATATGTTTTGAATGTTTCTTTGAAGATAGAATTCAATTTTAAATTTCAGTAAATGTCATTGTTGTTCGATTTTGAAATAAAACAGTGTTATGTGTAGCTCGATGCTGGTATCCATGATCGAAGCGGTGGTCGAGCACTCCCAGCAGGGCGGGTTCATGAGAGACGGCAAGCTCACCCAGCTCGAGCCGGCCGGTGCGGGGCAGCACGTCCATCACGCCGCTGTAGAAGAGGCGCGGCGTGCGCCGGTCCGTCCAGAAGGTCAGCCGCGGCGTCAACGCCAAGCTGGTGATGCTCGTCGACAGTTCACGGAAATTCACGTGGCCGGTACCTGCACTCGCGCAACCGCGGATGGCGCGCACACACAAAGTTGAGCATTAAATTGATTAAATTATCCAACCATAAGACATAAAAATGTTTTCGAGTGTATTTACATTAACTATAGTCGCGTCTAGCGTTGCCAGGCGTCCGGATAAAGCAAGACATAGTTAGGCTATTTAATTGCATGTTCGGCCAAAATAAACGGTGATCGGCTTGTCCGGTTTTTTACATTTCGCAAACGGTTGAAATGTAAAAAGCCGGACAATAATACTGAGATACAAAATCCTAAATAATGTAGGGTGTCCGGCCCTTTTACCTAGATGTCCGGCTAACCTGGCTGGTTTATCCGGCTATTAGGTTTGGCTAATTGGCAACTCTAGTCGCATCAAGGTCAATTTTTGTTTGTTTGTATTCCGAGAACCTGTTATCAACTTAACATACTTACCTACCTTTAAAAAGATATAATTTCCTATGAAGCTATCATGTGGACTCACAATAAATAAAGCGCAAGGCAGTGTTGGAATGAATTCAAGAGAGAATACGTTTTTCCCACAGAGAATTTTATGTTGCCTTGTCCAGATAAAATTCGGCGAAAGCCAGAATATACTAATGCCACACGAAAATATGACTAAAACACTATCTATGTCGAAGTATAATAAATTATTTACAAGTAATCCGATTTCTTTTAAATTAAACGGCCGGCGAAACCGTGGAGCTTAACTAGTTACAAATATACAGCTACACGGTCCCCGAGTAAAATAGGCTACTAACATTTTTCCCGGTGACAATCGGAACCGTAACCGGTAGCGGAATATAAATCTAAAACGGGACCCGATAAAAGTTGAGTTTGGAGGAAGCGGCGAGGTCGAAGTCGTGACGAGGAGCAGGATCAGGAACATTCCGGGATCGGAATGGGAACGGCGCTGCGGTCAGGACTGACGGTACATCGAGCCACGTAATAGATGAAGAAGCTCATGTGTACTTCCTTTATAAAAGCCCTCTGCAGTCGAGACAAGAACTGAAAGGGCTGCCAGTTATGCCACTCCCCTTAAAGGTTAATACAAAATGCGACAATCGGCCGACACGAAAGCGAGTCGTCGACGCGTTCGCGTCTCTCGCCGTTCGCGTCGTCGGGAAGAGTCCCGGCAACTTACGATATCGTATTGAAAATACAAAGTTGAATTATGAGTTTCGTCCGACCACGTCGCGCGAGTTGAGAGGACGGCGGCGCTCACCGTCGGGTCGCACGAAGTCAATGATGCCGCTGCCCTCGTCCGAGATGTAGACGCCGCCGTGCAGCTCCGAGTAGCGCAGTCGCACGTGCGGACCTGCGCACGTGTGATGAACGCCTTGAAATGAACGCCTCCCGAAACATGTCTTTATAATTATTAAACATTATAAAACAAAATTCTCCGCCGCGTCTGTCTGTCTGTCTGTTCGCGATAAACTCAAAAACTTCTGAACGGATTTTTATGCGGTTTACGCCAATGATAGAGCGGTTCATGAAGAAGGTATACGTATATAACGGTTTATATGAAAACAAAAACACAGGGGGCGAAGCCGCGGGAGGGCGGACGAGTATTTTTTTATATAATTCATAGATGTATAAAAAAGAGAAGATGCACAGTTGGCTACAATGGCTCAAGATGTACGTAATGTCTGTCTCACATTTTACTATATGCCAAAGAAAAAGACGGGAAGGAACATTATTTATCAGCTGACATTTCATCCAAAATAACATAACATAAAGCTCATTTTTAAATGCGAAATAAACAATTAACGATCATTTTATTATTAGAAGAAAATAAGTCTTATTTTTTACAATTAACAAGTACTGTTCTCAAATAAGACATCAATGGATTGGTTTAATATTATTTTAAATTTGAAATATTGTTTTTTGGTTGAATATATGAAAAGAATATACGTATATTTTTCTTCATAGTAAAGCTTAATGTAGTAATCACCTAAAATAAAAATTAATATGAATCTTTAATTTCATAATATTGGTGAAAATATACATGAAAGTACTTGATAAATTCTAAAGTGTATAGAGTATAGTGATATAAAAGTTTCTTATTGCTTACATAACAAAAAAAAAATTATTCAATAAACAAAAATATTTTTATTGAATAGGTTTAATCTATTGTATGATTTCCTTTTATAGGCAATTTTAAGATTTGTGTAAATATAACACAAATAATAAACAAAAAATTAAAAAAGGCGACTCAGTTAATATAAGAACAGTCTCTATTGTAAAGCGCACAAATAACGTGACAACACAAGAAATACGAGACTGGTGCTGCTTAGGTCTATTTAAGTCAGCTTTTGATGCTCCTTTATAAGCTACTCATTATAATACTTGATTGAGTACCTATTTTAAATGAACTAAATTTTGCTTATCAAAAAGAAATACCATCTTTTTCATAGCATTTTACGTGTCATTTTTGCATTTTTTAACAGATCACTTCGAGGTCGTGACGGAAAGTACGACGAAACTACGCTTAATACAATGAGTGCTAAAGTGTCTGTTTGAGCACGCAGACGGACACGACTAAATTGTAAGGGTTCCGTATTTTGCCTTTGGCTATTGAACCTTAAAGAAGTGAATACCCATATAACCAATACAATGAATGCAACTCATGGGATTGAATACGAAAATATCACAGAACAACCACACTCATTTGTTGATTATAATCTGAAAAATTATATTGACATTACCGGCTGTCTGTTACCTTTTTAAGTCACCTTTACATCTATGGCCATAGCGTTATGCGCACCAGAGTTTTAATTAATAATATTAAAAATCAATACTGTGCACTGGAAAAACGGCAAAAGCTTTCTTTACATCAACACATAACAACTGTACATACATAAACATAGCCAACGGTGGCTAAAACTTTTAGTACAATATTAAGAAATAAAAAGGGCATCGCCCATCGACGTCCCTTCTTTATCCAAGGGCATCTGCGGTATTTGTTACGAAAGCTTTACACGGGTGAGTGGAACAACAAAACTGATAACTAATTATATGGATGGTCAGAATAGTCATATGATTGTAACTGTCACAAATGAGAATTAAGTATCGATGACCCGCGAAGTCCGAAAGGACAACGGGGTCACTCCCTGGGCATCGCCGGACTCACCGCGGTAGGCGGCGCGCAGCAGGCGGCGCCGGCCGCGCCCGTCCGCGCCGAGCTTGTCCACGTGCACGCCGCCGCCCAGCTCGTGCTGCTGCACCGCCACCATCAGCTCGCTACACGAAAATATTATACACTGTAAAACATTTCGCCAGGGCACCCGAAACTATCTCAGCTCTCCTCGATGACGAGGATACATGATACATGACGCTTGCGCACGCGCCTCGTGCTCAATCGTCTTAAATCAAATATACGTAGTGTGTACGGTCTCGATATGAGCACATATACACTTGTGATAATTCGAACGGTAAGAGGATGAGAAGCGATTTTGGGTAGACAGCTGTCAAAGCCGTGATCGGGCATCGTGTTGTATAGGTAAAAGCCATCTCACCCCAGGTCCGGCATGACGCAGACGCTGAGCGGCACCTCGCCGTCCAGGAAGCGCAGCAGCACGGCGCGCGAGCTCGTGCGCGTCGAGTACACCTCCAGCGAGCGCCGGCCCGCGTCCACCCAGTACAGCGCCGACGACACGTAATCTACAGATCGAGTAATATGTTAACTTAAAACGACGTCGCGTCAGATTCGATTTAGCGTCGATTGCACTTTTCGTATTAAGATTTAGAGTTGAAATAAAACGTACTTAACTGTTTAATTGTCTTTTCTACAACTTATCCGAGTCTTTGGGAGTCTACTCGGTGAAGCGCACGCTGCGCCGATCAGGGCGCAGGCGCGCGGCGGTCGTCGCCCTCGGTTACCGCTGCCCTCGTTCTGCGTCGGGGTGACACGTGCACCCTCATCGACAAATTACAATTGTTTTTGTCGTTACCTCGGTTCCGACCGCGGTGCGTCGCCGACTACCGTTACAGTAGCATTGCGCTGCGTCTGCGCCGCTCCAAAGACATCCGAGAGGCAATGCTTTTATCGACGACCCCGCACACTCACACAAGTGTGTAACGTACACACGTTGCGAGTATTGTATAAAATCAACATAACAATATGTTTTACTAAAAACTCATTGCACAGTGGTGCTTGTACTGATCAGACAGAATGAAAATATTTAAATTTCTCATACCCGCAGCTGCCGATGCAGCAATGGCATTAGTAGTAATTTGTTCAAATCAAATCCAATGAACTAAGATAATAAACAAACAAACATATGTGAACAGTTTCCTTCTTAGCTATAGTTATAGTTTTAAATTCTCATCATATCGTGTAATTCAGAATAGTCTCCTCGAATTCAGAATTACTGTTTTTCGCCTGTCCAAAAATTTAAATTCATTTATTGCGAACTCAACTCAGTTTGATGCTCTCAAAAATATCTTTAACAATTTGAAATACACCTAGTCACCGCTAAAGTCGCTAATCACCTCGCACTGACGGAGATGTTATTGCTCTATTTACCAAAAACGAATTAACGTTTTTGTGGCGTCGTCAAGTTATTTTATATCGTACATTCACGTTTTTTTGTGCAATAACAATTTTCATCACATTTTTTTATATTCTTTGTATTTATTCTTAAATGGCAGTAAACTTAACATTGATACCAGGCTATTTACTACTGCACAATTCGTAGGCGTTAAGAAAGTAGTCAGCTTTTAACTACAAAAGTTAGCGTGATTCGATAAAAAAGTGGTGATGAATATTGTTAAAAATATTTACGCAATGCGTTATTAATGTATCGCACGAGTAATTTTTAAAGGTAGGTATTATACTAGCAGCTACAAGACGGACGTCTTTAGTACCATAGTCCATGTCGACGATCTGCTTGAGGTTCCTGTTGATGAGCCGCAGGCCGTCGTCGAGCGCTCGCGCGGCCCCGAACTCCAGGCTCCGGCGCACGCCGTCGAACACGTACAGCCACTCTGCGCGAGGCGTGCACAGCACCAAATTGATATTACGTCATGTTAAATGGTGGGCGATGGCGATTAACGATGAGAATGATGTGATGCTGCTCTAAGGTGATATCCGCTGGCAAAGTGATGGCCAACGTTTTCCAGGGTGCTCGAGTAGTACTATTAGTGAATTACCACGAGAAAGAATAAGGGATTTATACTATGTTAATTCTTTGTACAGATTAAGCGATGAAAGCGTGCTTTGATATAAGAAAACCGACCTTTTTCAAAGAATAAAGTGCTGTTGCGCGGCAGTCAAGGATTAATCATTGCACTTACCCAAGAAACAAATATCCTACATCATACCGTTTTGTTACTCCCCTAGCTCCCTGGGCAGCACCTTCTACGCCGGCGCTCCGACAGCAATGTTTTCTTCCAGTCGTTTGCTTTACTAATCCTTTTAATAAATATTTAGCTTTGAACGGGGCGTTCGGGCGATTTACAAGTTAAAAGCTCTTGTATCTCTTAAAAGTGAGTTAAGTAAATTGGTTTATAAGTATACTACCATCCGCTTGCGGCTTCGCCCGTGTGGACACAGAATTAACTCCTTCATCTTGTATGTCATTGTATGTATTTGACTATCATCCCAACCGCCGTGCTATTCCCGGTTCGTTTCGCGATTAATCTAAATAGATTCTGATTCTGTTCCCGCTCTCGATCCCGGCCCCATGCTCGATTTCGGTCCCTACTATTCTCGATTCTGTTGCGATTTCGATTTCACGACCGGTCACAGCTCCGATTTGGACAAAAGTTAGAGCCATAATAAATTTTTAACTATATTATTCGGGTATAGCGTAACTTTAAAGGGATAAAAAAATTTTACAAGCCATAATAACACAAATATTCAATTGGAACCAAGATTTAAATATTAATAGTTTATTTTACTCAATAAGCTTCTAATTAGAGAAGGATTTTTAGAATCTCTTCAGTTGTTCGGTTCAATAACACAAATAGGCAGATGATGTCGGGGACAAATTCTAGTTTCTTTTTCGGAAACTTTCCCGCTCCCGAGTAAAAAATGTCGCCGGTTTTGTAATAATGGTATAGGCACAAAAAGAAGACGAACAAAGGACACACTGCTTTTTATATACATACCATACAACACCACTCCCTTTTCTAATCGAGATGGACCCTGTCTCAATTTTAACAAGCAATGTTTATACCAAACATGGTCGTACCTCGCTCATAAAAAAAATACACAGTCAACCCTCCTTTCACTCATTTCAAAAGCGAATTTCCGAACATCAACATTTTAATAGTCTCGGTAAGTCCTTACTCTACACAACCATCGTCCGACCGGATTGCATTTCCATGGGGCTTATTGTTTTAGAGATCTCGTGCCTATAGAATTCAGAAACAATGAAACTTCCTATTAATGAGTGAATGTTTGGAATCGGATCAGAAGTTCGAGAGATTTCACCCTACATCTCAATTTACAAACTTATAAACTTGGTCTTTTTTTATAATATTAGTGTACTAGACTAGTGGCAACCGATCACTTTGGTTTTTATTTGTGGAAAATGTTAACAGATCGAATGACAAATTTACGTAACACATTAATTATGGAAAGCCGCGATAAAATGACAACTCATTAACACGTTTGCGTGTATAAGTGCGTATACTCATGCACGCAAACGCACACCCAGACACACGTTTATACAGAGATAAATAATATAACTAGTAACGAAAATCCAAAAATGCATGCCTCATATTATTCTTATAAATTTTCATAAGAAAGAAAAAAATGTTTATTTAAATTTTGATAAGAAATAAAAAAATTGAAAAGCATCTAACATATGTTATTGCAACTATTACAAAACATTTTTTTCTAAACGAAGAGATACATTCATTTACTATTAGAGGTCTCTATAAATATTTTATTGTGAAGCATGACTTCGTCTCTAAAACTATAATTTATTAATTATGATTTAATGATAACGAATGAGACAAACATTTTCAATAAGTATCTATTTGCTGCAATTCTTGAGCAAATAAAGAACACAAAATTAATGGATTTTTTACAATTGATCGTGTTTTTCATTACGAAAAAATTTTTCGATTGTAAAACATTCTCAAATACTTCGCATTGATTCGGACAATATTGAATTTTTCTAAGACAAACGTAGACTGTGTCGAAATCACATATAACCTAACATTTGCACAATTCCATATTCTTACGATTTACCAATTTTTGTAAAGGTTGGTCAAATCGTTTTTGAGTTATCAAAGAACATACAGAGAGACAGTTAGACAGTAACCTATCATTTACGCAATCACATGTTTTAATGTATATCAATTTTCATTATAATTAGTCGCGCCATTTTTAAGTTATAAAAAGACATACCGATAGACAAACAGAAACTAATTTTAAAAATGGTGAAATCGGGATCAATGGAATATAAAACGAATATTTATCTGAGAATGTTACAAGAAATGTATGTACAGACAGACGCTACAGATTTATAATTTATAGTAGTATAAACAAAAATATATGTATATGTAAAATATTACCAATATTTAAGAAACATAATGACCGGCATAAAATGTTACAAACAAAAAGAAACTGTGTTCACGTGCTAATTGATTACGTAAAGCCACGAATTTAACCGGAACCGGGGAGGGACTCGGGTCGAAACCCGGCACGCATTTGAGTAGAAACCACGACTGTGGTCGCGACGAAGTTACTACACAGAGAAGTAAAAACCCTGTGCGGCAACTAGCACTTTGTACAGTGTGTGTATAAGATTATAGATTTCAAAGATTGTTACATACGTTAAGTAAGAAAATGGTTATGAATATATCTATTGCAAAGCGAAAACATCGTAGAACATGAACGCAATAAAAATCGAAGCAAGGCACTCACTCCCGGTGGGATCGTAGGCCAGCGCGTCAATGCGGCCCACGTCGAGGCGCACCGTCTCCGTCTCGGGCCGGCCCAGCGTGTCGTAGCGCAGGCGCAGCACGGAGGAACCGCCGCCCACCAGCAGGTACTCCGGTCGGCCGTCCTCTACGCATCACGACCCGGTCTTACTGCAGGCCATCAAAGCGACGGCCGGCGGGCCAGGTTGGACAACTAAAACTCTCATCGTATGGATACTGACAGAAAATGTCGCTTAATCGATTCGTTCAAATCGGTTTTGAACTGCTCGAAGCGAACAGAAATTTGAATTCTTTAAATAGTACACATTGCTGTCCACTACTATACCACAGGATCGTATGCTTTTCGAAAAGGTGTGTGGCGATCGTGCTCCCGGCAGCCCGCGTAGGGGTGAGCAGTGAGACCTCGCCTCGATACGAGACGACGGCCTACAGCATGGCAATCTTGTAAAATTATTTCCCTTACGCATACTTTAAAATGCAATAATGGCGTTACCCGCCACGGGTTAATAGAGTTAATATGTCGTTTACAAGGGTATCATATACTCTGGGCCAGAGCATATGATAGTCCTATATACGACATACGTCATACAATTCGGCCGTAGCCTATGGCTGAAATTACAGTTACTTTTTGAGGTTTTAAAAGACCTATGCAAGTTCTCTCATCGGCGTGTAGCATCATATGCTGCGGGCAGGCGCAGGAGTATCCGTCGGACCCGCGTAGCAGACAGAAGTGTGAGCAGTGGTGATTCATGCAGCCGTGCTTCTGCTGTTGCATCAATACCGGGTGGTAGACATGGATACCTGCCCGTAAAATTAAAATTTTTGACAATTTTTCAAGGAGGCTTAAAGAAGTATCTTGGATATGGTTTTTGTACCTAATAGAGAAATTAGTTTGTTTTTAATTATCATATAATAACTTGTATAACAACAATACCTTGTATTATTAAAGCGCAAATATTAGTATTGACATGTAAAATTAGTTATCTTTTCGCGCCTGTGTCTTTCAGAAACTACAGTTGTATGTAAGCGTTTAATTAACTCATTCAGTTCCATTACTTAAGACAGTAAATTTTAAGTATTTTGTGACGGACCGTGCGCACGCGCATGGACCGCTAACGGCCCGTTTCTGATTTTGCTGATCGGCCGACTGTTCGCAAGAGCAGCGCCTCGCCAACCTAAGTCGTTGAATGATACCTCTGAACACCAGGTGTCTATACAGGCGCAGAGCTTCACTTTCGATATGCCAACACTTATGCGATGTACTATAGTAGACTGTACACTAAATGCAGTACTGGGGTAGTTAAGTTTTAATACGGCATGCAGCTTCTTATACTATTTTCTGCAATTTCCGGATTAATTCTTGAAAGAGCGATCAATTAGACCTGTCGATTTTAGACCAATCGAATTGAAGCGGCCCGGATCCCAAAATCTGTTCTCGATCGGAAGCCGTATCGTCGAGACAGCCATACTATTTTTTGACATCGATTCCGGGCCGTACCGTAACGGGCACTGCTATATGACGGCCTTGAACGACTACCGTCAGCGGTCAGCGGCCCTACCCTCAAGAGGACTGCCGATTTCTATGTCACGTGGCCAGCCCTTTGAAGGATTATCGAGACTATACTGCATACATGTTTGATCCATTTCGGAACTAAAACTCATGCGGACTCACATTTTTATTTACAAAATAAACTTATATATACAAAAACGTTAGTATTATGTGTGTGAAGCGCTGGTTCTATGTATGAATTACGAGTTCGAAACTCGTCTATACAAATTATATGCACTGAAATAAGATAGCGAATATGTTCACGCCGTGTGCACGTCGGGGTGCGCAGGTTTTCGTCGCAAACATATTTACAGGTCGAACTCAGAGAACCTCTATTCTACATGCTTATATGCGGGCAGAATAGAAACTCAGCCTTAGCGTTCAAACCGAAAACAGGGGCCTTGAAGGTGAGCAGCAGCTTCCTGTTCTTGCCGTCGAACTTCTCGCAGGCCTGCAACGTGTTGGAGGCCCAGTCGCTCCAGTATATGTTGTTCTCGAACACCGCCAGGGAGTACGGGTGATGGATGTTACCTTTCAATACCATCTGCCGGTAATAGATAATAAGAGATTGCATTTTGTAATAAACCTTATCATAGACGAACGGGCGTTATCCAGCCGACCTCACGACTCGCTCGCTGCTAATTTGAAAATTTTCATAATTGACATCGTGAGCATGAGATGTAAGAGAGGACAAGGGAAGACACAAACACACACGCTCCAACACGCTCTCGCCCCACCATCGGTGAGACCACAAACGGACAATAACAAAAATAAGACCTCTAAACTAGAAATGACAAATGTAAATTAAGGTCTATTCTAAACTCGAAACTTCTAAAAGAAGTAACTTTTTAAGGTAATAATAAGTAATTTCATGTTGAGAAGAAACACTGAGAATGTAAAAATTTTAGTTTAATTGTTTTTTTAAAGAGACTAAATACAACATCGATCAGGCTCCCTGTACGAAATATGGACCGGAAAGAAATCTAAATACGGGTAAAAAGTAAGAATTTGTTCAATTTATTAATATTACAAAACAGAGATCGGAAACAAGACCGTTTCGCTACATCTTAGTTGATATTTATGAACCGCTTATACAGTTATATTACTTTACTGTTTCAGTTTAGTTTAAAATTTTGTTATCTGTATATGTTTTATCTTTTTTCATAATACGTTTTTGATTATTTCTATAAACGTACACGCGATAATAAAAACCATCCTGCATAATTACGCACATGACGTAAATTGACGCACCTCTGATTTATACATCACTTTTTGCTTCTCTCGAGCGTCTATACGTGCACGTATAGGTGCGACTGTTTTTAAACCGACTTCAAAAAGGAGAAAGTTCTATGTCCAGCTGTATGTATGTTTCTTTTATTTATATTCAGCGATAATTTCGTCAATTGTGGACTGACTTCAATTTCTTTTTGTTTAAAAGGATTGTACTTCAGAAATGGTCCCATAGTTATCAAGCCAGGATCTTATGATGGGTTCTTAGGAAAATCGATGGAAACCCTCAAATACTATAGGCACGTATAATATGTTTGAGCTCTTTTTTTAGTTGTTCAAGTTCTTGTCTATAATAATTATTACATCATGCTACAGAGTTAATGATATAAGCCACAGCACTCCTTAACGATTAAGTGATAATACTTCGCTTTGTCATCAGAAAAACTACTCTTCTATGGCTAGAAGACCTAGTAAAACCTAGAATACACACAATTAAAATTAATTTCTTATTTATCTACCCACATATTTTCATGCATTTATGTAATTTCAAAGTGACAAACTTAGAAAAAAAAATGAAAGAACTCTTAGTAATAAAAGTAGAAACAAAGTGAATGAAATGTAATCTGTATAAGTTGTAGAACTTTCATATTATAAAGAATGAATATAATTTATGTTATGTATATAAGAATAATTTGGTAATTTTATTCCAGCTAAGAATTTAAAGATCCTGGAATGAGTAGTAGTGGACAATAAATTCAGGATCAGAACTGCTATTCCACTTGCTCGGTACAAAATTAAGGAGAAGCCAGCCCGATTTTATTAGCCATGGCCTAATTCACATGTAAAGTAAATAAATGAATTATAAAGTATAATTACTCAATAACTAAAAAAAATAAAATAATATAATTAAAAAATAAATAAAAACTGCCTGCAAAAAAAATATTAAAATATTTTTTTAAACAGACTTCAAAAGCAGCTAAACAGTTATTTTTGGAGTCGGTCCCAGCTGACGATAAATTATACACAGTCGTGTTTTCTTAGAAAAACAAAATCTCTTTTTGGCTCAATATTTAATGTTTCATCTTCATGTTTATATATTATATATTCTTTTGTTATACTTGAGCTGGAACCAACTCCAAAAACAACGGATTAGTTGTTTGAAAACTATTTAAATAGGCTTATGAAGGCTATTTTTATTTCATTTTTTTTTTTGAGCATGCTTAAATATCGTTTCTTTTCATATCAGAGTACACTTGACTTTACTAATATAAGATACAATAAATTCATAGGACAAAATTGGGTTCAATCAACTTGTTACGTAATAAATATATCTACGCATGGACTTATTACAACTCAACATATTACTATTTTCCTATAGCTACACTTTATATTTAATTTGAATTCTATAATTTATTTTTGCAGAACTAAAGAATCGAGTAATTATATACGAAAATGACGTATTATTTATTAATAAAGATGACGCGTAGCGGTCGACTCACATGACGGTTGGAGCCGTCCAGCATAATGCTGTGGATGTAGCGGTCCACCCAGTACAGCCGTTCGTTGGGAATGTCCAGCGCCAGCCCGGTGGGTGAGTTCTGGTGGTGCTCCACGAACTTGGTTACGTTGCTGCCGTCCATGTTGGCACGCATTATCACAGGACCATCGATCCAATCAGACCAATACATTTGCCTGCATTATCAAACGTATCTCCTGAGTATATGTTTTATTGATTATTCCGCTTCGGCCTTTCGAGGCGATCAATACAAGTTACTTCTTTGATATGCGTACAAGCCGCGGGCGTGATTCGCAGAAATAAGTTGTGCATATGCAAGACTTTAAACATATTAAAACAGGGGCATTTTTATCGATGATTGATTCCAGTATATACAGGATAGATTTATTTTATCATGCATCTTTTCGCAAATATTCATAATCTCTTTCTTTTTTGGAACAACTTTGCCAAAGAGACCATAGTCATTGAAGTAGCCGCTTCTGAGCAAAATGACTTATAATATCTATATGGAAATGTCTTAGTAACAACCTTAGCTACGGCTGACGATCATCCGCGATACCGCACCCCAGCGCTAAGTTACCAAATTGTGATGTGCGGCCAGTCATGCGCTCGCAGAGCCGCGGTCTGTCGCGAACGTAAACTGAAGCTAAAAGTATTTTCATTATTCGCTGTTTTTTAATTTTTTACAATAGAGACGTTTTTTGTAATTATAGTATAGTATTAGTGTTAGGTTACAGTTATGATATAAGTGATGTTTACGATATTGACATTTTTGAAACTAAGATTATCAGTGATTAATGTTGAATTGTTTAATAACAGAGCCATTCACTGCTATCGAATATGTAAATATAATTTATTGTTGGGGAGTTTTCACAGGTGACATTACTGATACTCTAAGACTTTATAGTAAAACGTAACCTGAAAGTCAACATATTGCGAGTTCGAAAGTAATATTACGTGCTGTGTATCGTTTACGCGATAACTTGCCTTAGTTTACCCTATTTGTTTAGAGGGGAGAAGAAACACATTTGGAAAATCAGAGACTAATTTTTAATACCATCGGCCACTTTTACAACACTGACAACACCAAGTGTCATTTGTCGGTTCATGACTAGATAAATTCTTTGAAAGTAATACGCGCGCACGCACGTCCGCACGCACGCACACAGCCAGAGAGAGGGATATAAATATCACTTGGAAAATGGTTGAAATAGATTCGTAGCACCCTAAAACGTGAAAATCTGGTGAAAATTCAATATTAGAAAAAAGGAGTGAAAACAATTTTAAACTTTCTAATTTTATGAAATTTTTTCAATTATCATAGCGGAAAGTTAAAAATATCTACTAGTGCATATCGTAACAGGCACATAAATCGCGGAGCCCGAACGCGGAGCAGAATTCGTCATGTGGCGTCGCGACCGGCGGCCTTATTACCTAAAAGAAATCGATTTCTAATTTCGCATGATTTTAAATTTATTTTAATAATTGCCAAGTTGATATTTCGAAATGCTAATTGTCTTTCTTTTAACAGTGTTGCCTCTAAATTGAGATCACTAAATTATCATAATGAAATTTAATCGCATATTTGAATTCAAAAACCGTTAGGGATCGCGATTTCGCAATTATTCGAAAATTACGCTCTCAAACCGAAGACTGGTCTATAGCGATTCTCAAGCGATTTACAATCGATTTTCCGTCATTCGTATTTCGTACAAAGTGAATAATATTTTTTTTAATGTAAATCGTTAGATTAAATAAAATCTTTACACATTTATCGAGGACCTAAGAATTTACAATAATATGGTAGAATTGGACTGATCTGATGATGGAGCCAGAAGGTAGGCACAGGAATTCCATAATGGAATAACATATCCTAGTTTTGTTTGACTTGTCAGAGTTGTCTTGAGATGTACTCTCACCATAAGTGATTTTCCGGGTCTGATGATGAAGACGGAAGGTAAACACTAGCACTCCATAATATAACTATGTAGTCTAGTCTTATTTCGGCTTAATGGATTTTTTTAAATGGACTTTGACCATAACTGGGTTTCAGGGTCTGATGATGGAGCCAGAAGGTAAACACAGGAACTCCATAATGGAACAACGTATCCTGGCCGTGTTTGGTCTCGTAGAAATCGTCTTGAGACGTACTTTGACCATGAACGATTTTCAGGGTCTGATTATGCAGCTGGAAGGTAGGCACTAGTACTCTATAATAAAACAACATATCCAAGCGGTGTTTGAGGTTGTTGGAATTGTCTTGGAATGCACTTTAACCGTGATTGGTTTCCAGGGTCTGATATGGAACCAGAGGGTAGACGCTAGTACTCCATAATGAAACAACGCAGCCTAGCCGTGTTTGGAATTGTTGATATTCTCGTGGAATACAGTCTGACCATGAGTGGCTTTCAGGGTCTGATAACGGAGCTGGAAGTTTGGAAGCTCCATCATCAGACCCCCTGAAGGTCAATCGTGGTCAAAATACATTTCAGGGCAATTCCAACAAGCCCAAATATGGTTAAGATATATTGTTCCGTTATGGTATGTTAATTTCGATGCTAATCGTCGGGTTCCATCATCAGACCCTGAAAGCCAATTATGGCCAAAGTCCACTTACGAAATTCTATTAAGAACATATACGACTAGGTTACTAGGACTACTAGTGCTTATCTTCCGGCTCCATCATCAAACCTTGAAGTGGTGGAGAGTACATCATAAGTCACTTATGGTGGAGAGTACATCTCTAGACAACTCTAACAAGCTCAAACACGACTGGGCTATGTTATTCCGTTATAGAGTTCCTGAGCCTACCTCATGGCTACTTCATTAGATCAGTTCAATGATACCATATTATTATACAGTCATCGGTCCTCGATAAGTGTGCAAAGTTTAAATTTCATTTGACGCTTTAAAGTCACTTAAAATTGCGTATAAGAATAACATTTTTTTATACATAATAATTTCGACTCACAAATCAATTCCGGAAACGCAATCGATTTGCGAGTCGAAATAGTTAGGTATAAAAAAATGTTATTCTTATACGCAATTTTCAGCGACTTTAAAGTGTTAGATTAAATTAAAACTTTTCACATTTGTCGAGGACAGATGACTCTACAATAATATGGTATAATTGAACTGATTTGATGATGGAGCCAGAAGGTAGGCACACGAACTCTATAACGGAATAACATATCTTAGTCGTGTATGAGCTTGTTAGAGTTGTCTTGAGATGTACTCTCTCCGTGAGTGATTTTCAGGGTTTGTTGATGATGGAGCCAGAAGGTAAGCACTAGCACTCCATTATAGAACAACGTAACCTAGTCGTATGTGTCCCTAATAGAATTTTTTAAGTGCACTTTGGCCATAATTGGCTTTCAGGTTCTGATGGTGGAGCCCGACGGTCGCCATCGGAATTAAGATATCATAACGGGACAATATATCCTAATCGTATTTGGGCTTGTTAGAATTGCCTTGAAATGTATTTTGTCCACGATTGACTTTCAGGGTCTGATAATGGAGTTTCCAAACTTCCAGCTCCGTTGTCAGGCCCTGAAAGCCAATCATGGTCAAATTGTATTCCACAACAATATCAACAAGTCAAAACACGGACAGGCTGCATTGTTTCATTATGGAGTAGTAGCGTCTACCCTCCGGCTCCACCATCAGACTCTAAAAATCTACTAGATAGTGAAACAGAAAAGAGTAAACGAGGGCTAATGCCCAAGTGCACGAGCTTCGATAGTGATAGAAAAGTGGATTGTTATAAGTAATATGATAAAAAGAATGTATTGAAATTCGTAAAAAGAGGCATCGAAGAACCGATCAATAATTATTGATCTTATACTTATCTCATTCAAATAATTAAATTCCTGGACTTCATCAAAGACCCAGAATGTTACCCCCTAGTGCTACACTTCAATATATATATATATACAATATGAAAATTAAAGATGCATGTTCCCTATGGACGCTAAAATGGCTGGACCGATTTTAATAAACTTTTCAGGAAATCTTTACATTAGACGAGCGGGTGATCTTGTGAAGTTTGGTAGCTATTAGATCAACAGATTTTTTTTGTTTTCTTTTATAGCATTATCGAAGGGCAAATGAGCATGCGAGTATAAGGTGGTCACCGCTATCCTTGGTCACTCGCAAATTCGGAGGACTCATCAATGCGTCATAGTCCTCTTGGAATAGGAATATAGATTCGAATTAGGATATCTGATGGAAGAACGAATGGGCCTGACGGATAAGGGAGCGACTGATAAAAGGAAGTTTTGAAATGATGAAGGGTAGTGGGCCATTGGAACTCTTGGTCACTGGACTAAATTCGAAAACGGAAACTGTCATTTCACGCCTATATGCTGTGAGAGTGCAGTACTGCGCCGGTCGAGCCGGCTCATTCCCGAGCTGCCAGTCGGCCACAGCACGGCTCTATTACAATATAGGAAAATTTTGTGTCATGTCTTCCCCAAAAATTAATACATTTTTTGGGTGTATTTATAGATATCTACAGAAACTACGTCACGTGACCGCTCCTATTCATCTGGCAATAAATAATCACTGCTACCCTTACGACGCTGGGGCGGGTCGCTAGTATGTAATATTTTTTAATGACATATGACACATCAAATACTATGTACGCAAGCATGGGCTCACCCTCTCTGCGGGTGCAGAGTTACGAATCTGGGGTACTTGATGCCGTCGCTCAGCGCGGCGCAGGCGTCACCGGTAAGTCTGCACACTGCGATGTGCCCTCGCGCCGCGTCCGTCAGGTACAGCTGTCCGCCCAGCCAGTCGATAGCGATGTCGCCCGGGTCTTCCAGGCCGAGGGCGATGATCACCTTCATCCAATAGTATTCTTTCATCGATTTATTACAATATAATTATAATCTAACACATAAGTAGCAATTTTTGAGATCCCCCAATTTAACGATTCTGAATCTATGAGTACCAAAGCTAACACCTTGGCACTTTGTTGTTTCTAGCACTATTTACCATCGCCATATTATTAAAATATTTTTTCATAGAACTTAAGCTAACCTAAGGTAAGGTTTACGGGTACGCCTATATCTTAATGGCAGCGCGTCCTCCTGGATTGACGAGTACCTGTTTGGTGCGTGAGACGTCATGCAGCTCGGCGCGCATCACGGCTTGGTGCCCTTGCGCCGTTTCCACCCAGTACACCCACGTGCCGTCACTGGTCACACCGCGCGCCTGCGGTGGCCCGTTTCAAGAACGAAGAAAGAACATAACATTATTTTCATTCGCTTTTAGACATACGTGTACAATGTGCTGTAACAATGTCCTACAACACGTAACGATACTGTCGAGCCTCACGCACCTGCTTGGCGTCGGCGGCGAGCACCACCTCCTCTCGAGATTTGAGCTTGTAGTATCTTATTTCATTTCTCAGCGTTAGAAATACGAGGCCTTCGCCGTCTGTGACACACGAACTCATCAATGGTTAAAATAGAAGTGGTACGTCATAACCGACTTTTCCTAAAATGCCTCCGTCTAGTTTTCTTTCAATTTTGTCGCCTAAATACTTTAACGTCCAATAAATAAGTTTATTGATAATATGCTATTATCCATGATTGGAACTACTCATAAATAAATTTTATGAAAATCGGCTAAATAGTCGAATTACGAAAACAGAATAAACAAACGAACAAAATGTTTTGACATGACTTATGTAAATGAAAATATTTCATAGTAAAGAGTCACTGCCGTGAGGCTATTATGTATATCGTTGCTATCAATTGCAAATATTGGCAAATTGAAAAAGTCGCAAATCTGACAGTGCGCGAGTCGTTCAGAATTCGGCGACGAACTCACCTTTAGCGAAGCAGAGGTACTCGGCGAAGTCGGACACGTAGCCAGCATCGCAGGAGCAGCGGAAACCGCGGTACAAGTTGGTGCAGTGCTGCGAGCACTGGACGTTTTCTTCGACGCACTCGTCGATGTCCACGCAGCTGCCATTCACGTAGCGCAGCATGGTGTCGCAGGCGCAAACCGGGCCGCGCGAGCTGGGCCGGCAGCGGCCGTCACAGCCGGCGTCGATGCACATGGTGGTCCCTACGGCGGCGGCCGGTTAAAACGCAGAACTGATTCGATTCTCAAAGGTAATCACTTTACACTGTTACATGAGATCATCAACGACTCTAAACTTAGTAGATTCGTTTAAAGTTCGGAAATGTTCGAAGCCTGTATTTTTATGAATGTCGATTCTAGGTTCTCGCGCCACACCGAAGACGGCGGGAGGTTCAGCACAGGAGAGTGTTGGGTTCGATTGTAGGTTGGTGAAATAATTTTGGAAAAATTATGTGATTTCGATCCGTGTCGCGATCCCGGCATGCGCCGACGCCGCCGCATGGTCAGCCGCTCAGTGCATCGTAAAGCTGATGAGCGTTCTAACCTCCTGTCCCCCGGGTTCCTATATAAACAACATCTGACAAATTTAAATCTTGCACGCATACAATTTGAACGTTAGTAAAAAATTCGATTTTGTGTTATTTACAATTTAATCCCAATTTTTTAAAAATATATAATGTTCAACTGTATTTTTTTAATTGCGGCAACATGGCTGGTGTGCCTTCGCTTTCGTTCCAAGGGTAATTCCATATTAATATTTGTTAATTTGACTACAGCTATGATTATTTTGCGTAAAATTATCTATTTCTAAAGGTATGAAAATGTTTGAGAAAGTAATTATTTTAAAAAAACTTACTTTAGGTAAAGATACTTGTTTGGTTAACGATGTAAGTCGTTTGAAAACAACAAGAGTTGTAAATAAAAATCGAATTTCCCTGCTTACCCAGGTCCTTTTAAAAGTTCATTGGTAATTATTTCTCCTTATTCTCCTTTTCACAGGTTTAACAGATGACGACATATTACATGCTCTTGAAGAATCGGATATAAAATCATTAAGTAACAAACTCCATGAAGATTCTAACTTCACCCTGTATCAAATAAAAGTAACATCGACTCCGAGAGCTCTAATGACTCATCACACCTGATGTTAACACACTTATACCTTCACAATCACTATCAGATGGCTTGTTCGTTAATCGTGTTGTTTTTTAAGGTCGAAGGGGCTTAAGAAGAGTTAGAGGGCGTGGAGGGTTAAAAGCGAGATGCAGAAATTAAGTGTGTTTACAAGACAGGACACGAGAGGCGACCAGAAATCGCGACGTTGATGAAGAAATCAATTGTACTGAGGATTTTTTTCAACCTAAAATCAGTAGTTTGATGCTGCCAGAGTCTTTGGAAAAACAAAGATTCTGAGATTGACTTTTAACTATCGTTGACAGTACTAATCGTACACATGCCTTAATGAAGGGCAAAATACTGATTATGACCACAAAAGAACTAAAAATTAATTTGGCAATTGTTGTGATAATGCTTGCATTCCAGTACCCCAGAGAGATACGTGTTGATTACAGATTGACGCGTCAGTGGCCGGGTTACAAGAATAATCCGGCCACTGACGCGACTTCGTGAGAAGCGAGGCGTGGACAGCGTGCTGCCGGGACGCGTACAGTTAGCGCAGAACGGGCCCTCGTCGGAGCCGTCGCGGCAGTCGCGCAGGCCGTCGCACGCGGCCTCGGCCGGCACGCAGGCGCCGTCGTCGCAGCCGTGCCCGCCGACCACGGTCTCGCACGCCTTGCCGCTCGTCGCCAGCGCCCGCAGCTGCTTCGCAGTCTTCGACCCTGCGCACCGAACGCGCCGCCGTCAAATCAGCCTTTCCTCGAAATTACCGCATGCTTTTAATTCTTGAACCTTTCCGGTTTCGTTTTGGTAAAATTGTGATGACTTAAATCATTGATACCGTCACCCACGTCGTAATCGGCGTAGGAACTTGAAAATTTTGTGGGATTAGGAATATAGGCGAAACTAAAAAAATGTCGAAAACTGTATTAAAAATAAACAGCTTCGAAAAAAGCATTTGATGCGTTGTTTGCTAGATCGAGCCATAGTTACCAAAAAAAAAAAAAACAACTAAACATTATGCTAGAAATGTTAAATTATTGAGCCCGGATCATCTGATCTCGAGCGCGCCGCTGGCGGCCCTCCCGGGCCCGGTCTCGTCGTCTTGTCGGACGTCGATCCTCACGAGTCAGCCGATTTAAATCAAATTTTCGAAATAAGTAATTTGTGATATTTTAAATTCAACGTAAATTTTGCAAATCACTCAATTTATTAAACACGGGCGTAAGAGGCACGGGTAACGATGTATATGTGCAAACGACGGTTTACGTATGCACACGTTTCGTTGGCGCACTGCCGGTTCTGCGACTCCCGTTATCGGCGGTGACACTCACGGCAGACGCGCTCGCTGGTCTCGTCGCTGCGGTCGGCGCAGTCGTAGACGCCGTCGCAGGCCCACAGCGCCGAGATGCACTCGCCGCTGCCGCAGCTGAAGCCCTTGCACGTGCTCTGCAACGAGACAACGCTCCATTTATTTCGTCTCTTTCGGCGCGGAAGAAAAACGTACTCCTCCCACTTTTAAGCTTCCAATAATAAAACGTACGTATTTTAATTTTCCGAGAGAAATGAACTTAAATTAGGAATGTTCAAAATAGATAGGCGCAGAAAACTTTACATGTGTACTTTGTATAAATTATGTACTACAAGGTATTTATGTAAATACCCAACGGCTAAGAGCTTCGCCTCGGAACTAGAAGGTACCAGGTACGATTCCGATCGCTGTCGAGTTTACCGATTAATTTTAACTTAAGTCAACTTCAAGCACTAGTTCCGTGACTCGAAGAGGGCGTCGAGCGGCCGGTTCCGACGTGGTCGTCGCCGACGCGTGCCGGCCGCGAACAGGCGCTGCGGCAGCGGGGAACCGGAGCGTGACCCGACGACGAGCGCGCCCACCGAGGGAGCGTACACCTCTACTCCGAACACATTTACTGATATTATTGCTGACTAACACTGAATGTGCGGCGATAATGTGCGACAGCGATCTCGTCAGCAGATTCATCCTCCACCCGCTGCATTAATCTACAAAAGCCGAGAGCTTACGTTGCCGGCGGGCTGTGCGGCGGCGGCGCAGCCCTGTTCGTCGCTGGCGTCGTCGCAGTCGGGCTCGTCGTTGCACACCCATGCCAGCGGCACGCAGCGGCGGCCGTCTGCGCACGCGAACTCGTGCGCCGCGCGACACTGCTGCGGCTCCGGCGATGCACCAGCTGCGCGCGCACACCGAACATTCATTTAATTACACAATAATAAATTAAAAAACTGACTTCAAAACAAAACCTATTCCAAAACAAATTAATATGCACTATAAAGTAAAAAATAATAGAATATTCTTCTACAACTTAGTAATCAACTTACTTTTTCTACTCATCAATATGTAGGTACGATCTATGTGTTTACCACCAAAGTAGGTAGGTAGGTACCTACCTACCCACTTCAAATTTAACTCAACACATACCTATGAACAACAAACAAGGATCAAAATATTTTTTAGAGTTCTCCTAAGTAAAACGAAATGAAAAATATTAGACTATTTAAAAGTCAATCAAATTATTACGATAATATTATGTAGTTACAATTATAGTTTTTTTTGGAGTCGGTGTCTATTGCTAGATATATTGTAGTGTTTCCTTGGCTGACACCGACTCCAAAAATCCCGACCACACGGGAAGCACCAGCTTTCAAATAAAAATAGAATCATCGAGATCGGTTCACCCAGTCGAAAGTTCTGAGGTAACAAACATAAAAAAATACCGTCGAATTGAGAACCTCCTTTTTAATTTTGAAGTCAGTTAAAAAACTAAACCCCGGTGCAGATAAATTTACCTGATTACGTCAAAATAAGAAAGGGCAATGATTTTAACACCCTGCATATATATGAGTGTTCCACTCTAGCGTCACTCTTAATGAATCGATTTTAAACTATTTTATCGATTCGTTTTCATTGTGCGGTGGATACAAGTTATATATTTTTAACAAAAACCTAAATATGGCTTCTGGTTAAAAAATTAATAATAAAGTTGATGACGTCAGGTCAAGTTTTTTAATTGATATAAATTTGACTTTTAGAAACTAAAAACACTATTAAATGAAACGTTTTTTCATTCCTCGACCGCGGGTGTTATCTTTGTGGTGGGCGTTATTATATACGTGTGTCTATCCGTCTGTGCCCGTGGCTCTCTCAAGATAATTGCCATGTTTGGGTATCCGTTCAAACCACTTCATCTGAGTATCGTTGAAGGTGTTTTAAATTTCCGCGTGTCATGGACCTTGTTTGGATAATTCCCTAAACAACAAGAAAACCGCAAGCTTTTGGAGTTTGGTACCAAACCAAAGGTTTTAATTCAGATACTCCGAACATATATATTATTCTGTGACAGATTAAAATATGTATGTATATAATGAAATTTATGAGTTTCATTCCGTTTCTATGGGTCTAGGAGGCGTTTATGCTTATATAGTCACCAAAAATGTCCAAAATAAAAACGAAATAAACAACAAAAAAATATAAGCAGGCTACGTGTTCTGTGGAATGGTAATGCTTACTGAACTGTGAAGCCGTAGGCGTGTTCGGTTGTGGAATGTAAATTAATAAATAATATATCTTATGTCTGATGTGTCACAAATTATCACCACCTATGACTGAAATCAATTTAAATCACTAAATGAAACACAGCTTGTTTGTACATTTACAGTTCTTTATTCTGCACTTGGCTTTTAGTTTTTTAGGATTCCGTATCTCTAAGGGAAAAAAGAATCCTTATTGAATCACTCTTTGTTCGTCTGTTCGTATGTTTATCAAGATTCTCAGAAACGCGTGTCAGTATCAAATTAAAATTGACATCAAACACTTATGTCTGCGGTCCGTTAAAAACGTAAAAAAAATTAATCTTCTAAACGAAGGTAATCGAAAAATGCGGCCAAAACACCGCAATTTATGTCTTATATTTTGAAATTCACAACTAAATAAAAAACTAAAAGTACCTCCCATTGACCTAGCATCGTGAAAGGCAAGAGGAAAGGTTTTACAGCATAAATAAAGGAAAACATCCTGAAATTGATAATTTATCGTACCACACGATAAAACTATTTTTATTATAATTGGAAACTTACACTCGTGATCGAAGTAGGGGACTTGGTGTAAGAACAAAATGTGGGAGGACATTTTAAACTTCGAGCTGTGAAAATTTAAGATTTTCAACAAAGGATATTTTTAAGAAAAATCGATATTTTTTTCTGAAAAAAGCGAAAATTTCGATATTCCTGGGACCAATATTTCGCCAGCATCGGTGGATGAAATACGTACATACATGAAATAAAAAATATAAGGAACCCTCAGGGAGTTAGTCCTATTCGCACATGTCCGTTTTATTTTTTTACTAAAATATTTATCAGGTCTTCTATGTCTATACATATGTTCTGTTATAGCTTAACATATAATACTGAAATAAATGAGTTACGTAGGTGGCACGTGAGGCGTCCGGCTCCGCGCTCGGCCCGCGGACGGGGGTCCGTCTACTCAAAGTTCAAAATGGAATAGAATATACGTCAGGTGAAAAACAATAGAGTTAGAAAAGAGAGTCGATCGGGGCGTCCGCCCGGGGCGTCGACCGCGACGGCAATGGCAAGGCGACAAGCGAATGTGAAGTGGACGACGTGTAATACGCGGTCAACTTATGTACAAGACGTGAACGGACTAACTGAAAAACCGAACGAATGAGTACGTTGTTGTCGCCGCTGGGCTCTTCGTGACGACCCCGAGCGCCGACGCCCGACGAACGGTACAAATGAGTTATAATATTATTAAGTATTGGAAACCACTTCAAATTCACCCAAGAATATCTGTCTATTCGAACGAGCTCGACTGGGTACACGATACTTAAATTTGATTTCGAGTTCACAGAATGGCCTACGTCTTCAAATGACTTTCGTGTCATTTATACTGTGGCAAGCGCCCGCCGCCCGCCGCCCGCCGGCGAAGTCTCACCGAAGTCTTCCATTTAATCCGTTTTTTTCCAAAGTTTTCATATAAATTGCACACGGCCTGATATTTTCTACTGTATGGTACGAGACCCAATATATCTTATATATATACAAAAATCTCGTGTTACGATATTTGTGCGCGATGAGCTCCGCAATTTCCCTAAGGCCCCGCCTCTCGATCGGCATAAGATGGATCGATAAAAATATTGTCTACCGAATAGCACTACATTGAATTTAAGTTCATTATTATAATTTAAGACTTAGATAAATAGCGGTATCGGAATGGGGAACAGAATAGCCAGCCAGTATCGGAACCGAAATACAAAAGGTGTAGGAATGATGTATCCCTGGTTTCTTTAAAATTGGAACTGTGAGTGGTAGCCGAATCGGAAATTAAAGCGGGACGGGGAGCAGAATCGAGAATATGGGATCGGGATCAAAATCGAAATCGGGACTAGGACTCAAATCAAGTACGGGCTGGGATCCAAAACTAATATGGAGTCGTGATCAGAACCAAAAGTGTGACTGGGGGCACAATCGAGAATAGACTGATATTGAAATTGACATCGATCAATACAAAAGGTGAAGAACTTTAGTCTATGTCCATGCTAGTGGATCTACAAGCGTTTATTAGACTGGGAAGCCACCCACAAGAAAGGGCAGAAGGACATCCGCCGCGTCAGCTAGTAAGTACATTTACACGTCTAAAAGCAGTCTGGATGTAGCGATTTTCGTATAATATCCTATACTGAGGTAACGAATTATCGAGACAAATTCAACAGTAAAGTGATTTTTTTGTCTTTTTAAATTTTTTGTCTTTCATCATTATTAGTTAAAGCTTCATTGAATTTTTGAGTAAGGGCGACTCCTCGTTTAGCAATATCATTTACCACTTTCAAGTTTTTAAGTGTGTCAAGACATTTTTGGTAATCAGGATTTGATTCCCATGTATGTTGTTCAGTATTTATAAATTCATAAGAAAGGTCAAACTGTTTAAAAATGAACGTTGAGTTTGGAGTCACAAAGTCACTGATGTTGTTGTCAGCAAATGAAGAAATTAGGTTGTAAGGCACTGAAAAATCAATCGTTTGTAATGTAAAATATAAATAATCGGTGATTTAAATGACAATTTATAGTGAAATTAATTTATTTAACAATTTAACTTAAGAATTCCATACCACTTTAACTTAAAATCTCTTTATCTCAAAAAGTATTCATATTAACGATTTGGTGCCAAAACCTTTTTTGTAGGAAATTAAATTTCCTACAAGTTTGTCATTAACAATTTTTCTGTAGCTAGTGTTATTTACGAGATGAATAAAAAAAAACCGCGAATTTTATGGAAAAATTAGGTTTAGGGGCCTGTACTACCCCGTAGGTGGAAGTTATGACTTTACTGTAATGGAGACTTTTGTAGAGCGTTCAATTCTGAAGAAGACCTGTCTTTGGGCGAGATAATCCCATTAAATGCCTCTGAGTTATAAAGTTTAAAAGAAAAAAAATCAAGTTTTATGTGTATTTTAAATGGGAAATCTTTACACGCCTTGGTCTAGTACTTAATATTAATATTAAGGGCTCAAACTTTCAGGGAATTTTTTTTACGGTACTTCCAACAAAATTTCACCATGGGGCCAAAAAAAAAATAGTTCAAAAAAAAAGCATCCTAACTAACACAGTGTAAAAAATCATTTTAAAATTATGAAAACACTATTTTTATGTCTTCCTATTTTTCATAAAAAACGGTTCATTTTATGTGGCTGTTATTCACATTGCGCAGTTGTTTCTTTTTATTTTATAACTATCTACAGAATCATCTCCGAATTCAGAATTCATTTATTTGCACTATTTTCGCAACCGAGTCGCATAATTGTGTATATAAAGCATTTTTTTTTCGTCTAAAGAATATGGAAAAATAGGTTAAAATACAAAAGTGGTCCTAAAAGGGTTTCGTTTTCTCGACGAATGTAAGGGACCCTAAAAATACACCATTCGGTTTATTCAAACGATACATTGAGGTAACTCACGGCACATGATCTCGTCGGAGGCGTCCGCGCAGTCGGGCCGACCGTCGCAGTACTGCTGCAGCGTGACGCAGCCGCCGTTCAGGCAGTGGAACACGTCCTCGCCCAGGCACTTCTTATCGTACAGCAGCAGCTCCTCGGCGAACTCGACCGCCCGCGCGGCACTCAGCGCCGCCGCGCACAGCACCGCCACTCGGAGGGCGTGCGAGCGCATCCCGCCTGCGACCGACTCACTTATAGCGAAAAACTATTTTGTTTAAATAACATTTGATTATTCTAATAAATTTATGTGACAAAAAATAATCGAGGCCACATCTTTTATTGTAAATTTTATCGTCTACCCTCCGACGATCAAAACACATCAGCTACACCGCCGCCATCTGTTATTTTACGAAATTCTTTTTCAGTGGAAAACGCGCACGCGGGGACAAACGGCCCGCCACGGGGCGGCGGCGGCGGCGCAGGGCGCCCACACCCACGTCCTAGCGCAAATCGCGATGATTCCACCCTAAAGCGTTGCCGTCGCGCAGCACGCGCACCGGCACGCGGGACGGCCACGAGCTCCCGTCGCACCGTCGACAGTGCGCCGTCGACGAGAGCGCAACCCGACCAAATCACTACCTGCTTTTTGAAAATTAAAAAGATATCGCATTTACTTTGGTTGAATTTATTTATTTAGTTCGATTTATTAGTCAAGAAAACAAATATAGTAATAGACATTCTTTATTTAATTACAGAGTGAAAAAACTGCAATAAATATCCTTGGAGATTACAAATCATCGACCGCCTCTCTAGTTTATATTTTCCATGCAACTACAAACTTAAAATTTTAGGGCTAATTAGACCATTACGAATGAAGGCTTATTGTACTATACAAGCATTAAACTTCGCACTCGACCATTTGGTGGATCTGATGAAATCGACTGAATTTCTCGATTTATAAATTGTGTTGGTAACTCCAATTGTCTTTTAAAATTCTTGATTTTCAAGAAGATTTAAAACTATTTAAGATAATGATCGGTTCCCGATGTTCGTGGCACACGTTCACCGGACAGATTTAAACGAGTACTCAATAAATAAAATGTGACAAAATCTCACCTGAATCCCCCTTTACAACGTAAAAATAAACCAAAAGAGATAAAAGTCAGGAAGCGTGAAATGCTAAATGGACCGAGCTCTTCTTGCGTGCTAAACTAAATTTGTGTAACAAACGCTGCGTCCGTTCCGGGTTATATTTCACACTACCCTCAATAAGATATTTTATTGCGGGCAATGCTTTTTTTTATCTTTTACGTCTTGGCTACTAATCCTCAGTGTCGGACTGGTCATGTAATCGAGGTGGCATTTGCCAGCCGGGCCCCGGTCTGCGCGGGCCCCACCACACCTACCCTCAGGCTTACGACCGATACGTAAAATAGTTCATTCATACTGAGAGAGAAATGAATCAGAAAAATTAGAAAAACGGTCGGCTACGAGACCATCCCTGAAACTTCCCGCTATTTAGCTCAGAGATATGACTCTCATTTTCACATTTTTGGACTAAAAATGATAATAGTGCTTTTTGGTTTTTGAACAATAGTATTTATCGATTAATTAAATTGTGGAATTCGATGCCGTTTTTTTGTACAAAAATGTTCTTTCGAGAATATTGCTCGATAAAAAATTAGAAAGTTATTTTAAAAAGTTTTTGAAATTTAATTTTGTAATTTTAAAAAGTAAAAATTTTTTTTTTTAATTTTGAAGGACATATCTTTAGAACGAAATAACCGATTTTGATCTGTCTTGAGGTAGTTATTTTCGATATATGAAATGACGGATGTATTAAAATCGGCATGTTACAAAATTGGAAAGTTAGTTTGAAAAAGCACATTTTTGGACGGCGACAATCTTTGAACGAATCAACCGATTTTCATTTGCTTTATGACATTCGACATACATTTTAACCGACTTCAAAAAAGGAGGAGGTAATATGTTCAACTGTATATTTTAACCATTAAAATTCTGTATCCCATCTATCTTTATCGAAGTATTCTAGGTAACCCTTAAATTCATAATACCACCTGGGCCCTTCGAACCCAGTCCGACCCTGCTAATCCTTTATAATTGTACGACCTCATAGTTTAATGTATCTCCCGCAGATTGCAGTTCAACTTCAAAGAATGCCAACTTAACCCAATTACCAAGCCCACGCCATCCGTTCTTCTCTTTGGCTGTCCTACCATCGAAAAACTGTCTGGTTTGCATGGTAGTATATAGCCAGTTAAAATTCTCACAAAATGTGTTATTATGGTGATTATAAAAGTATATGAAAAAGAGAAAAAGTAAGAAATAAAGGAGTGCAAAAATATACCCAATGTTTATGTCTGCATGTTTTTTCTGTTCCGTTATCGTTAAAACGATAATATACAAGTATCACATTTGATGCGATTATAGTGCAAACTTTTATGTAAAACAACAAATAATAATATAAATTAGTCATGTGAGTCGCGCGCGACGCGAGTGCTGAGGCCCCGCACGCCCGCACATGACTCGCGCTTGTTCGCGAGAACCAAATTAAAAACACTTTTTTTGGCAAATACCATAGATATATAGAAAAGAGATCAATGGCAAATACATAACGCCGACGTGCGGCGCAGTGACACGGACCCGCGATGAGCGAGTTCGACCGGCGTTTGGGCGACTTTTTTAGTCGTCACTTGAACCATGCGCTACGGAAGGAAGTAACTCTTAATCACTCGCGCGCCGAATCAAATAATAAACGAAAAATATTTGTATTATTGTGAAAAAAGCGTAGGGCGCTTTGGGCCATCTTTCATACCATTTTTGGACTGATCCTACCAAATGAATATTTTCAGGAACTGATTTATCGAGCACCTCACGCTTTTTTCACAATAATACTACATTTTTCGTTTATTATTTTATTCCTATATTAAGATATATTTTCACCTTTTATTTCTGTTTATTATTAAAGCGCGTTTTTTAGTTCTTTTAAACTATATTTTATTTTGTAAATAATTAGTTTCATTTCAAAACGATATCAATAATATTTATAATCAAGAGCCCGTCATTTTAAAATATTTGACGTGTGGTGATGAATTTAAGTTTATATCATTCATGTTTATGTAACGTTTCCATTTGATCTAACGCATCACTATTACAGTACGACACAGGAAACTTTGCCGCTGTGAAGTTCGTCACGAAACCGTCGCAATGGCGTAAAATAGCAACGCGGCGGAGAAGAGGTAGGGCTGGAGAGCGCGACACTTGCGCATTATATCTTTCGCATTTTTTATGCAATTTCAAAATATCGACTTTTGAAGTAAATCTCTAGCTGCGACTTGAGCGTAACTCAGATCTTATTCAAACGGAAGTATCAGGTTTTGGACGGAAGTGACATTCTTTTCACTACCAACTTAATATATTGTATATACTTGTATGTATGTGTTGGTAACGCTGCGGATATACAACTGCTATATAGTTAGACATTATTTACATGAATAACGTGGAACTGGCCCAAAATATTATAACCCTACATTTTGTTGCGACTTAATCTTTGTTAATGCAGTGCTTATTTTTATTGACAGTTATTATGTGGAAATTTTATAAAATGACAAATGTAATAAATAAATATTTTTGAAAATTTTAAAACTAATGTTGTTAGAAATTCCTACGACTGACTCGGAGGAAAATTTTATCTATTCATCGGTAAATAAATGCAAAAATCAACAAACTAATGATGACCCGCAGCTTAAAAAATGTAAGTTTTTAAGTATCAAAATTAAAAATCTAATCAGTAAAATTTAAAATTTCATCATACCAAAATGAAAAAGATGTTCAACAAAATTTATAATTTCATTATTGAAAATAATATTATTACAATTAATACTTTTTTTTTCCAAATTTCTTACTATAGGTAGACAAAACACTATCGCAATTGATGCATCAAATATTGGCACAGATTTTTCAATTAAAGGTAAGTGCTTCGTCAGTAACTAGAATAACTAACTATCGTTGAATTTTATATGTAATTCTATCTACATGTATAAGTACAATTTACATTTATAAAAATATTTCAATAGGCCAAGGGTTCTCATAAGTACGGAAAGGTCATAATTGTATTATCAAAGAAAATAAATTACAAAACGATATAATTATTGCATGATTAATCTTTTTGGTAATATTTATCATAAAAGTCAAAGAAGTTTGACTTCAACCGCGCTTAAAGGTAACACGCATACATTTTTTTTAAATGATAATTGTTTTTTCAATTTATTTTTTTATTTTTTAAATATTATAATGTTTCAAGTAATTAATTTTTTTTTCAAATTTTCAATGTCAAATTTAACAAATTTTCAGATATTAAATTTAATTCAAAATTTTATTTTTCAAAATATGACGTTATTGTATTGCCATCATTCCTTGACAAAGCTATAAAGTTTAATTGAAATCTGACCGTTCAAAGTGGATCAAAATCGAGTGCAAAGGAGTCGGTTACAAACAAACAAACATACGTACATAAAGGTGAATTTAATAAAAGCGTATTAAAAAATGTAATTTCAAATTGAGTATTGTTAAGGGAATATTATTTTCGGACACCGTAAATTTGAATTTTGTGAAATATTATAATTTAAAAATATTAGTATTCAGTTTCACGTTCACAAAAAGTCATCAATCAATGTATATCAATATATCAGCAATTACCTCGAGTATGTTCATTTACTATAGCACAAATTCAGTAGATTTCACTAAATTTGTATAACTCGTATTTAAATTTGAAAGCTGAATAAGGGATTTCTCGAAAAAAAGGTCAGTACCTAAGAAGTACCTAAGAAGGACCTAAAACCTAATTAGGTTTTAGGTGCTTCTACTGACCTAACGCAAAGCGGTATCGTGACTTAATTTTCTTAAGAATTCTGACCACGTTCTCCGAGATGCAAGTTTCATGAAAATGTCTTCATATTCACCCTTGAAAGGAATGACAATTTTCATTTTGAACTTACGCACAACTCATAAACACATTCAGCGGTGCATACGTCGGTGTGCACCGTCGGCATACCCGCGTCGCCAGCGTCGCGGGCGAGCGGCTCGTGTGCCGTACCGTACTATACATATGCCTGTGCATGCCTGCAGCTCGTTATTGAAGTTTAGGAAATGTTGTGTGTCCTCGTAGAGGTTGGAAATTATATAAATCGTACCTTTTAGAATGGTCGCTGTGTCATCGGCTGCCGGCAGGGCGCGGCCTCGTCGCTGCGATCGGCACGAGTCCTCGGAGCCCGCACCACCGCATGGTGACCGAATATGTGGTTGAAACTTTAGGGTTACTGATTACCTGATGTTTAATAATATTATTGAATTGCACACGATAACACACTCGCAAAAGGATGTAGTAGTATGAACAAAATGTTATACATTGGTACTGGAATTTAAAACATGCTCATATTCATCGTAGATGCTTTCACCTCTGAAGCGTCATCGGTCACGATTAGTTCTCTCTTCGCCGTCGGTGTCGCTTCGGAGAGCACATCGCGTTTTTGTAACAACTGCGGGGAAAGACGGGTAAAAGCACGTCTAGTCAGCGATACAGCGCGCGCGGGCTCGGCCGTCGGCGCTACTCTTGACGTGTTACATGTATGTCGTGTCGCGATGAGATCTCTGCAGGAGGTTGGGTTTTCACAAACTTATGGTGTAAATCGCTAACTATTTCAGTCCTAAGTCGCATATATATATTTGAGAATAGCTCTCGGATTCGGATGTGGCTAGTTGTAGGATGGACAACAATATATGTGAGACGAGAATTTGTGAGCAAATTATTTGTGCTCTAGATGAGGCGATGATCACTGCCGGTCTTTGATCTCCTCGAAGACTGAGTCATCGTTGAATATTTGCCGTTCGGTCGTTACAATGAAGCATAGTTGATTTTTTTAGAACCATTGGCGGTGATCTAAATATACTTTATTGTTTAATAAAGGAACAACTCATTGTTACAAGTCTCTCTTCTCCAAAAAATCTAACCTTCCGTCTTTCACACGTTATGCTTTTAGGTACCGCTAACCGATTTCAAATTATCTCACACTCGACCCATCGTGCTCTCGTTGTTCCACGGTCTACTGACTAACGATCTGCTTCATGTTAGGTACATTGGACCTTCGCTATAACTTTGTGCATTACTTCTAATTTATAATCACTTTGCATCGAGGTGGATGCATATACCTGTACAAAAGAAAACCTTAATTTAATTGTGCTAAGTGTATGTAAACCTGATTCAGACATTCAATTTACTCTTTAGTGGGTGAGGGATGTGTGGAAGATAAAGTCGGCCGCCGACGTCCTAGAGACACCTTATCACTTTTCAGTCGCAGAACAAAATCATCGGACTAAAGAGTTACCATCTTTTTCCTTTGTCTTAGAAATTTTGATAACCCGAGTAAGCGAAAAATAGTGAAATTAAAATGTAACGACGTAAAATAAATTTAAAAGAATTCTGCGCTATGAACAGCAGCAGTACTTTACAGTTTATTTTTGGGTAAAGTCAACAGCAAACTTTTTTATAAATCGTATATGATCAAGAGTTCTATTTATTGCACTTGAGGTAGTCAAATTGAGTGTGGTACAAGAGAGACGAAGAGGTAACCCAACGTAGAGGAAATATTGTACATTACATTTATAACACATGTATGTTTTTAAACAGTTATTTCTCACTAGCTCTGGCTGCGGGCGCACAGCTTCGTCCCTAGCCCGGTACCTGTCGTTGGTGCTCAGCCTAAGGCTTGTGGTGCGTCCCGCGGCTGCGCCTCTCGCCCGCCGGGCCCGCCGTCACCACGAGCTCCGCGGCGCCTCCGCCGCCCGCCCGGTGCGCACGCCCAACCGATAGCTGTCGTCGCACCCGAATCCCGGGCACCCCTGTGGCCCGCGCCTCCGTGGACGCGAGTCATACGTACAGCTTCATGTATAGACCTAGTTTACAGTATCATAAATCAATTATTGTGATGTTTAATTGTTTCGATTCTCATAGACAAGAATTGCATGTCCGGTATCGTTCAACTCGAAATGAACCCTTGACCTTTGGCGTCCAACGGGATTTTTTCGTTTCGTATTTCTTTTTATATACTTAATAAAGGCCATAACAAAGGTCTTAAAATTAAAAATTTAAAAAATATATACACTGTTGCAGGGGTGTACATCAGAATAAATACGAGAAGTGGCGGTCAATGACTAGTTTAATACAAAATTGATGAAAAGGTTTATATATTAGACGTATATATGTCGCTTTAGCCGTTACAAAACCATAGTACCGCGCTGAGGTTAGAGACGAGGAGATGCGACCGGAATGGGGGCAATAACATATGCATTTATCCCTCATGAAGTTGAAGAAAATAATGTTTTAAATGTTTGTACAGCCAGTTTGGATACACCTCTAAACTGCGACACGGGGCATTGCTCGATTTCCGATATGGGACATGTAAGACTGCCCTAAGAGAGTTCCAAGAACGAGAAGGTCGAGGAGAATTTTATAGTAAGTAAAAAGGCCTATGTTTTGTTATTGTTGAATTGGACTATATTAAGTACCAATATGAATTTCATTTCATTGCTTGTTCTATTAACGATTAATTTTAGACACTATATGATGGATCTGTTCAGTATTATTCCGAGAAAGGTTAAGTTGATCAAAATACAAGCAAGTATCCCTTGTGCCATAGAGGATACCTTGTACATTTTTGAGTGTTTATATTTAATATTAGCTGTGCCCGCGGTTCCCCTCGCGTGAACTATAAATCTATTATTTACGTTTTATAAATGTTTTACTTGGATATGTTAAGTTAATTATGATAAAAATAATAATAAGAAAATCATTTGTATTTTAAACATACATTGAGATAACTAAAGATTTTTAGTTATAGATTTGGGTTTGAATCAGTAGATTGTGTACCATGAAGTAAATGTTGTGAACACGTATTAAACGTTTCTCTGCAGCCTTCACTCACATTTCAACTTAATAACATTATAACTGACTCGAAATCTTTAAACGCTTTAAAAACAATTGTATAGAAACAGGAACGCAACTCAGAAGTATCAAAGTGTACAGTATACGCGCGCGCGCACACAACGCAGTTATATTCGAATAGAAACATAGGCACGCAACTCAACAGAGAACTACCAAAGTGTATAGTATACGCGTGCGAACACGCAAAGTAGTTATAGTCGAATAGAAACATAGGAACGCAACTCACACAGAGAAGTATCAAAGTGTACAGTATACGCGCGCGCGCACACAACGCAGTTATATTCGAATAGAAACATAGGCACGCAACTCAACAGAGAACTACCAAAGTGTATAGTATACGCGTGCGAACACGCAAAGTAGTTATAGTCGAATAGAAACATAGGAACGCAACTCACACAGAGAAGTATCAAAGTGTACAGTATACGCGCGCGCACACACAAAGCAGTTATACGAGGGGCGGCTGATAAGTCCGCCGCCCAAGGTACTTAGCGATGACTCATTATTTTACAACTATTACCACTAGTTGCGACACTTCTTGTTAGTATAAATATAGCTTCCTTTCGTTATTAAAGTCATTAACAAATTATCTGTCGAAGCACAAACGTCATCATGTCAGCCGAATCGTCAAATCTCAGTAATATTGAACATCGCGCCGTAATAAAGTACTTCGTAAAGAAAGGAAAAACGCCCAAAGAAATTTTTGAAGACATGGTATCAGTTCTTCAGAAATCTGCGCCTTCGTATACGATGGTCAAGAAATGGGCTCGCTCATTTCAACAAGAACGAGAGAGCTGTGAAGATGATCCTCGCCGGCGTCCTGTGACGGTAGTGACGGAGGAAAATGTTCGAAAAATCGAAAAATGAGTACTGGCTGACCGAAGAATAAAATTATGGCAGATAGCTGAAGAGTTGCAGATTAGTAAAGAACGAGTTGGAGAAATTATACACGAGCATATGAATATGAGAAAAATCAGTGCGCGTTGGCTACCAAAAATGCTAACGCCGTTTGAGAAGTAGCGGCGACTTCAGACAAGTAAGGATTTTTTGGAGTTACTCGGGGATAATATAGACGAAATTTGCGACCGAACTGTAACCGTGGATGAAACGTGGGTTCGTCAATACGATCCGGAATCTAAACAGGAGTCCATGCAATCGACGAAAAAAGGAGAAAGGCCGCCGAAGAAATTCAAGGTTCAAAAGTCGGCATCGAAGCTTATGGCGACAATTTTTTGGGATAGCGAAGGTGTTTTACTAATTGATTACTTGCCAAAGGTTCACTTGACTACTATGAATGGCCAATATTACGCGAATTTATTGGCTCAGGCACGAGAGGCAGTCGTACAGAAGCGACGTGGGAAGTTATCGCGCGGAGTTCTGTTTTTACAAGACAATGCATCTGTCCACACGGCGCGGGTTTCGAGGCAGGCCCTGAAGGACACGGGCTTCTCGGAAATTGACCACCCACCCTACAGCCCAGATCTAGCTCCCAGCGACTATTTCCTTATTTTCAATTTAAAAAAGGAGTTACGTGGTCGTAGATTTGTTGATGACAATCAAATGAAGATGGCTGTAGAAAGCCATTTTGACTGCAAAGAAAAGGAATATTTTTTGGGCGGTTTTAAGGCGTTATACACCAGATGTGAAAAATGTATTTCGCTTGAGGGAGACTATATTGAAAATTAAAAATAAAATACTCGTACTTTTCTACTTTTCTTTCATTTAATGCCTTAGGCCGCGGACTTATCAGCCGCCCCTCGTATTCGAATAGAACCATAGGAACGCAACTCACACAGAGAAGCATCAAATCAAATCACGTCAGAAGAAATTAATTAAATAAATAAAAGTCATCCTACATGCTTATATTATTGTTGTTGTTGTTTTTGTTACAGCTGTATTATGAACGAATTAAAAATTTTCGGCGATGTATTTTTTACAAGGTTTGTCTGTTTTGATTGTCGCTACTTCAGTCAAAATCGATTAATTTGTTCAAGACATATCAAAATAAAAACTTCTCTTAAAAAAGTTTAAAGTTCTGTATCGAATGAAATTCGCATTCTTTAAATTTTTTACTCAAAAATCGCCTCAAGTCCTGTATATTCAGTGTTTCGAACTCGAAAATAGCAGAAAGTTTCAGGGTTAGCCAACAGGGTGAACCGCTTCTTTAATTTTTTTAAAATTTTGTTAAGCTATAACTGTGAACAAACATGAAGTATGCATGTATTGTTTTCATTAATTTCTTAAAATATCTACTACTTGAAATATCTAATACTTTAGCTTTATACAGTCCTTCCCCATATAAACTTTTTTATGTTCAATCTTACGCTCCTCCGTGTGTTCAATATGCTTAAAAAGGGTACAAAGTTATCTTTTACGTAATTATTATATAGTTGAATACTATATGGTAAGAACAATTGATTGGGAGATTGTACAAAGATTGTGGATTATAGATTGTCGACGTGAGAAATATAAAGTATAACGAATAGAGACCTAAATATAGGCTTCGACTCTAAATCGAAAATGGAAAAAACTAACACTATCCAAAATACTTTTACTGATAACATTAAAAGTCGTCAGTAGTTACTAAACAAAAAATTTTAAAAAAAGCAGTTGACAAAAGAAAAGTGGAAATGGTATTGAACAGTTTTATGTTTGCCTATTTATATATAGATAATAACATTGAGGGTTGTTTTTGTTAGCGCTATCTATGAAGACTTTTTTTAAGCATTTTTTTGAACTGTCAAAAAATTATTGGTATATCTCTTTATTGCTCAAGTAAGTATGTCTATTTTGTCTACTTAGTAGTTATAGGTGGTTACCATTAAATATAATTGTTTGCACTCTAACAGTGATATCGAGATACATACAATAGAGGAAGCATCAAAAACATTTAAGGTGTTCTTCTTTAGTTCCTCTTTTTACTCCCCCGCTTGTCAATTTTGCACCATTACGACACTTTCGTAACTAACTTTACAGCGGCAGAGTTTTGTGCATTGTACTATACATGCCATGTGGTGGGATGGTTTATTAAGTGTTTGTGTTACAATGCCATCTTATGCATTTAGGTATTGCGAAAGTAGCACGAACTGATGTTGTAAAGTTGATAGAATAACTTTCTATACGTAAGTATTTATGAATTCAGTAAACACCATATTGTTTCTTATATTTACGAATCACAATTTGTTTAAAAAAGTAATTGATTATTGTTTAAAAAATGAAATGACGCCTTGGCGGCATCTGTTATTGGATAACAATCCTGCTATTATAGATATAGATGGCATCTGTTACTATTAATTAACAAATCAGAAACACCGATGGCGGTCAAGTAAGAAAATGCCACCCCTTTAACAATTTCCTTGAACTAGGAAGCATTCTGTAATTAGTTATCATTTTGTGAAGAGTGTTTACTGGTGTAATTTTATTAATCTTATATTGATGGATTAAGTTTTGATTTATAATTGTTATAAATCTAATAAATTTTTTAATTATGGGCATGTTTATGGAATAACAAATATATATATGATGCATTTCTATGCTATATTTGACGAAAGACATCAATTTTATTCGTTAACTCCTATGAGAGGAAGATTCTATATATATAATTAAATGGCTACTGGCTAAAATGCAATATAATAATTAAGGATAGTAATGAATACAGAAAATAGGCATAAATAATAAACAGCCTACATTAGATTTATATTATTATTAGGTACCTACACTTTAATAAAGATTAAGAAACATTCATGCAAGTGGATTGTAAATACTGTCAATAATCTGCTCAAATGCACATGAATTAAAAGGGCTTTTCCTCGATCTTAGGAATCCATATTATAAATACAATTTTAATCTTTGATACCTATTTCTTGTTTATATGGCTTCTCATTCTTTTTATTAATCATCTTGCAGTTGTGTTACAAAATTATGGTGTTTACACTACTTATTCAACGTGTATGCAAGATTTTATGGAGGGTAAGGAATAACATTAGGTGATGAATCAATTATGATTGTATAGGAACAAATAGAAAGTGATGTTTTATAACGATTTTAAAATAAAGCGCGTTTGGGCGTGAGTTGGGGACAATTCCACCCATTGCTTCCCCCCCTCACTATATCCATACGTGTATTATATTTTATAGCTATGTAGGGAATTTTATTGGCTGTAACAATATCATTTTTTATATTTATGGACTTAAGTTATATGTGTTTTAACTGTTTCGTTTTTGTCGTGATAACATTTTATAAATCGATGAACGCCAGTTGCGTGTACGAAAAAGAATGACTCATTGACGCGTTCCGCCTGAGCCGAGCGTGCGAGCGAGAGCGCGGAACAAACGATAGAGAGGCACGATCGGCCTAAGCGCTCGGCTTGTGACACATCTATCTCTCTTCCACTCCATCAGCCGATGGAGTGGAAGTGGATGATGATACAAAATAATTATAATTACCAGATGATACAAAATAGTGGTGATTTAGTAATAATATAAATTCAATTCACAAAAGTATGCAATTTTTTATTTATGTTTTCTTATGACGTTATCACGTAAAATTATCTTCCGTAAACTGATTTTACAAACAATTAATTTTTTGTTCGCATTTATAAAATATGATGATAAGACTACATTGGTCTTTATTTTTCGTTAACTTTAAATTTGTTTGCTCTAGATGTTTCATATTAAATATATAAAAGATTCAGATTGTTAGAGATTTTTATAGTTCTTGTAATCGACTTGCAATTTCTTTTGGCAACACTGTGACTTCCAGCCTGACACATCACTGACATTTACCTATATATTTATTATATAGTAGGTCGAAGTCCATATAAATAAGTTTTTCTTTAAGTTTAATCGGTGATTAGTAATTTGAGTTATTTTATTTTTATAGAATACTTCGCTGCCTTCCGTCCGACAGCCATGGCCTCACACATTACTAAGTCTCTTTGTAAATTCACACATGTCAGCTCGACCGTGAAGTTTGGTAGGTAAACGAAGTTCTTAATGCAATTTTTTCATTTTCACTGCAAATTTAGTGCTGTTTACGATGCGGACTCAAATTCAGTAAATACGTGTCGATTGCTCAAACCGACGCGGTTACGTGTTACACTAGTACTGTAAAAATATAAATCTTTAAAACTTTCAGTACTTAAAAAGTAAACTTTGGACTTTATTGAAAACTTGGCATCGAGACAATTTATTTTATCCTACACTTTTTATGTAGGTATATCTGAATATATCCTTATTCTTTTTAATGAAATAAGGTACAATATACTGATATGCCATGATCCTCTCATACTTCGTTTTATAAATCATGAATTTATGTTTTTAATTTTTCAAATCGTTCTTAATTTTGTGAAGAAAAAAATTTATACTTGAAGCTAAGAAAAATAAAGTTTTTGGGTGTAATATTAAAAATGGATAAGAAATTAGCTTCAAAGTGACTGCTATGTTATACTCATTTTAAAAGGTTATTATGTATCCTACTTTTTATAAACTTCAAAGATGATAATATTTTTTTTCCTTTTAAGATTATCTAATATGTATCTATTCTCAGACACAGCGCGGCGTGCTCTAAGTGTGGGAGCAGCACTTCAACAAAAGAAAACACTTAAGGACCGCACGGGCAAGAATGTGGTACTAGTGGATGGAGTTCGTACACCCTTCCTGGTTTCTTTCACTGACTATGCCAAGATGATGCCCCATGAGTTGGCTAGACACTCTTTGCTGTAATTTTTATTAGTTTATTGCATTTTTTTGCTGTTTTTTTTTTATGTTGTTGCATTTTTAAGTTTAGAATAGACTACAATATGACTTGTACAACTGTTGTTCACACTGTATTTCATGACAATTATCAATTTTACTATTTAAAAATGGACAAATTAACAATCTAATATTTTTTAGAACTCTACATAAAGAATTAAAAATTAGAACAATTATCATGATTCATAGTATTTGCCCCAAAATTAATTTCAGATTTACATGTTCACATTGTGATTAATTGGTATAACACATACTCAAATATAAGTTTAAAATTTATATTGGCTTTAAAGGCAAATTTCAAAAATACTTAAAAATTATAATTACATAATAAAATATGTAATTGTATATTTTAACAATAATTGCAGGGGCCTACTTCAAAAGACAGGCGTATCTAAAGATGTGATCGATTACATTGTGTATGGGACTGTCATTCAAGAAGTGAAGACATCTAATATTGGTCGTGAGGCAGCATTGGCTGCTGGGTTCAGCGATAAGACTCCAGCACATACGGTCACAATGGCCTGCATATCATCTAACCAAGCCATTACCACTGGTCAGTGGCACCGAAACACCCATTTTGGTGGACATTGTATTACATTTGCATATTTATGCCTTATAAAATATTTGCATATTATTAGAATTGTAACTGTGGGGAAAATGCTATTCAGAGCATTCTCTGTTCGTATATCCCTCAGTGCAAATAACAGACAGTTAAATCTAGAGTTATAAAATTATCTGAACTAATATACGAAGACTTTTATGTTTGAAATTTTGTTATTCTGTTTGTAAGAGAATCTTAGGCACTAAGAGCAATTCTCAAACTTATGTTATCACTAGAAAGTTATATTGTGCCTGAGTGCTATAGGCTATTTTTTATTTTGAAAAGTAGTATTATGCCATTGTCTTTGTCCCTCGTTTGTAAGTTTAAAATCTGCATCCAGTTTAGATCAGGTTTGGTAGATATGTTCCTTAATTAAAACTAACACTTAGTTTTTCATATTTGTACTAATATTTCTTCTGATTTGCCCACATTTTGGTAGGTTTTGCGAAATTCATCTGGTTTAGGTCAGGATTTTTTAAATATATTTCTTATGTTGTTACAAAGAGAATAACAGTTTTTTTGATCTGGTTGCTGAATAGATGGATAGCTGGATGGACAGGTGTGTGGTTGGCTGGATAACAGTATCAGGAATGTATCAAACAAAAGAATTTGGAAAAGAGTATAAAATTGTACCAAAACAAATAGTGAAGTCAAGATTGAAACCCGTACAGGACTGGTACCAGAATGGAAAGGTGTCCATCATAGTGGCAGTACAAGGTCAGTATTTAGGGTTGTGATCAAGCTATAGATTTATTACTTTATTAGTACCTTGTAGTACCTTTTATCCTAGAGTTAGTTGCTGCCTATTTTCAGAGATATCTAAGATTAAAGAAGCCTCACCATTCTGATGTCAAGATGGTGGGACATTTCATTCTTATTGCTTGAAATTATATTGTGAATTATTCAATATTTATTACTTAAACACATATCATATTCTCATATTCAAGTTGAACTCTTAAGCAGTATTCATCGGTACAATGTGTACCACCATTTGACGCTTGTGCAATTCACGAAACTAACACTCTGGCATCTGGATTTATGAACTAAATGAGCTACCATCCAACAACTTAATGGTGGGACATTTACAATCTTAAACATTTTTCAGGAAATAGGTAGGTATTCATTCCTGGATGGAAAGTTCTAAATAGTACTAATTTAAGTAAAAAATTTCTGTTTATTGACATTTGTAATATTTTAGGTATTTCTTGCTAGTTTTGTGAATTGCACAAATGTCAGATGACAGCACACTTTATATCGATGAATACTTCTTAACAGTTGGATTTGAATATGCAGATTTCATATATGCTTTGTTACTAAATATTGAGTAATTCACAATATAATTTCAAACAATAAGAATAAAACATCCCACCATTCTGATGCCGGAATGGCGGAGCTTTTTCAATCCTAGGTCTTTGAAAATCGGGAGGTACTGATTCTAGGATGAAAATTACTAAATAGTACTAAATTTATTCTTGATCACAACCCTAATTCCTGACCTTGTACCACCATTCTGATAGATACAGTGAAAAAGAGATTGCATCGATATATTAAATTTGATCCGAATCGTTTAGATATTACAAATATCTGTTTATTTGTGTGATGATGTATTCCAATGTGCTGATGAAAACTATAATGTTATTGTAGTGGTTTGGTATTATTTTATCTAGGTATCGGCATGATCGCGGCAGGCGCATACGACACGGTGGTGGCAGGAGGGGTTGAATTTATGTCGGATGTGCCTATCCGCCATTCACGCAAAATGCGCACTTTGCTGCTGCGTCTCAACCGTGCAAAGACGCCAGCGCAACGTCTCTCGCTGATAGCTACTTTCCGTCCTGACTTTTTGGCTCCTGAGGTAATTATTACTATACATAAGACAATATGTTTGTGTATTTAGAAAAATTGTTTATATATTAAATATTTAATCAAAGTTAACACATATTGTTCAAAAGTATTTTTGTACGATTTTATTAAAATAACATTTTTGACAAGCAAGTTAGATCATCTTATCTATTTCTTCAACCAATTAATTATCTGCACTCACACTAGTATAGAAACCAAATCGCTATTAATGTTAAATCATATGAAAACGGCACGTGATACAAGAACTCAAGAGTAGAACTGTGCTTATAGCTTCCAGCAGTGGCAGAGTTCTCTTCGGGCGAAACTATGGGGCACTCTGCGGACAGGCTGGCGGCCGCGTTCGGTGCGTCGCGTGCCGAACAGGACGCCTACGCAATGCGCTCGCATAAAATGGCGCATGACGCGCAACAGAAGGGCTATTTCACGGATCTGGTGCCTGTCAAGGTAGAGGGCCGGCCCGCAGTCGTCGAGCGCGACAACGGCATTCGCGTTTCTACACCTGAACAGCTGGCCAAGCTGAAGCCCGCCTTCGTGAAACCGCATGGGACCATCACCGCTGCCAACGCGTCTTTCCTCGTATGTACCACTAAAAAGTGTTCATCTACAAAGAAACTCTCCTTATCACCAACTTTATTGTGACAATAAACATATAGCACATAGACTTCAAGCAGAAAAATGTTTTTATGTTTAAATTGAGTAAATAAGTAAAAATACCACTACAGCTATTTTTATCGCATTATGATGTTTTACATTTGCAGACAGATGGCGCGTCAGCATGCCTCATTATGTCAGAGGCGCGCGCTAAGGAGCTCGGCCTCAAGCCGAAGGCCTATTTGCGCGACTTTACTTATGTGGCACAGGTACGTTCTGTATTAACATAAACCATACAATTGTATCATATAGGTTTGTAGTTTATGTTGTTTACAGTATATATACAGTCTGGTATGATATGAATGATGGAGGTCCATGCATTGCTTTTTAATCAGGAGGCATCAGGTTTTAAACTTAAACGCAGGTGTTAAACGCCGGTGCTTAAGCATCAAATATTTATTAAATCAAATTAAAATATAACACTCTTGAGCTTATAGAACACAAGCGAGACCTAGGATCTGTGGGGGACCATGAATATGTTCTGAAAATTGTCTGTTTTTGATATAATGAAAGGGAGCAACGAGGTGGTCAAAAAAGCATTGTAGCCTCGGCAAATATTCAATCAAGTTAGCCTTAATGTATTAAGTTACAGTGTATAAAACTTAATTTATTTATGTCTGTTTACAAATTTACATCAATTTTTTACAGAAGTTTATTTGATTGATTATGCATGATATGCTTCTAACTGGGTACAGTTTCAGTCATAATACATTAAATTATTTTTAAACTTTTAAGGATTGCAACTCGTTTTATAAGCTAAAAAAGAATAAAAAACCTGAACTTGGATGATGTGCGGCGCCAAAAAATATGACACAATAACATAACAAATAGAAAACCCTGCTCCATTCATAGACGGCCGGCAAATGATTCCGTAATGATGCACGCTATTGGTTCTAATTCATAAGTTATTAATCAAAAAGGTGGAGGAAACCAAAATGTAATAGGGATGATCTTGATTTTAGCACATTATTTCAATAATATAAATTTTTTTGGATACTGTTTTAAGGGAACTCGCATTGTGATATTTTTATTGTTTCTATAAGTAGATTTTGTTTTTTATCAATTAGAACTGTTGGTCAATTTTAGCGATCTTATTTGTATTAGTTTCGTAATGTCTGCATAAATTAATGTGAACTTGGAATGTGGTCCCAAGACTGTAAAATAATACAATAGATCCGCAACAATCCAGCTTCTATCTAATCTGTCACTCCCAGTCTAACATTCTTATAATAGGACATACAAAGCACATTTAGTGCAGCAAATCTTCAATAATGCATGTTCGAACATGTGGTGACTTATTCAAGCTACCATACCTTTTCTCGACGCTTATTTTTGGAAGTGCTATAGTGTTAATGACATTAATTTTATTAAGGTGTCTCGTGAATAAGGTCAGTTTTTAGTGTTCACTTCCTTTATTAATCAATCACACAAAAAGATAACCTTAACCTTTAAAGTAAAGTCCATTGTATTCTACGGTTTTAACCCAAAGTTCAGTAAGTTTTCTTGAGATCCTGGTAAAACCATTTCTTGGGCTTAAATACAAAGGATTCCGTACTACATTTGCAACATCTTAGGACTCAAATTTTTTTCCACAAAAAAATTTCGCCATGGATCTGAATAAATATTAGTCTGATGATGTTTTTAAAGGTCCAAGTGAGTCTGATAATCAAAGAGTCTTAGTACTAGGTTGGTTTTCTACTTCCTCCTTTGTGGCCTTAATATCGTATATAGGTAGGCAACCAAAGCGTAAATGAGCTACCAGCATCAAATTTTCAGTATTAAAACAATTAAACCAATACTGTGCTGTTTGTTCGTTGATTTTACGTAGGGCGCACCGAAAATTTCTGGAATGAATGAAAAAACTTATAATGGTCAAAACTGAATTTATTTTTTTTCAAAATATTCAATAATATTTCCTTTAGCATAAATGTACTTTTTCATAAGAATAAACTAATTTTTAAAACATTTATGTCACTCCTCCCTGGTGACCTCGGAAACATGTTTTTCATACTCTTCGATAGCCTCTTCTAGTGATGAAAATCGTTGACCCCGTAGTTGGTTCTTAATTTTTGCGAACAAAAAAAGTCACAAGGTGCCAGGTCGGGACTCTATTCAGGATTGCTCATTAGTTCTATATTTTTCTCCTTCAAAAATATATTTACCTCTTTGGTCATGTGAAAACTGGCATTATCCTAATGCAAAATGATATGACGTTTATGGTTATTTTTATGGAGTTTGTCAATAACTTCAAGCAAACAAATGGTTGTGTACCAGTAACCTTTCACGTTACGACAATTCTTTAAAGCAACAGTAACCAAATGTCCAGTATTATTTAAAAAAAAAGCTATCATCTGCTTAGAGGCAATTCGCCCGCGCGCCACTTTGGTTTGTTTCGCCTGCTTATGCATAAGGATGCTTGAGTCTCATGGTGGGTCACATGCCTGTTTGTTTCGATCATATGGGGCACAGCATTGATGTTTTTATTGTTCATAGCAGTGAATGGGCGACCATCACGAAATTCGTCACTAAAATTGACACGACTGCTTGAATCCTGCAAAGCAATTATAAATAGTCGTCTTGCATGGTGCTTTATCGCCAAAAGCAGTTCGAAGCCGAGCGAGCCTCTGCTGAGCTGTCAAATTACACTTAAAATCATAGCAAATCACACGAAAATTTTCACAATATAAATCTATAGTGATGAAGACATGCAATTTTTAAAATAACACCACAATGTAAAAACAATTGACAATTATATGAAACAAAGTGTATTCTACAGCCAAAGAGTTCCATTTTCAAATGTAATTAGTTTTTAAATATTGCTCATGTAAGTGACCAGTTCTAGAAACTTATAGTACGTCCCATGTATCTTCATCAATTTCACATATTTCCTTTGCTGCCGCAACTGCTTTGCGCTTTTTTCTAATGTCTTAATATACAAATTTTATATTTATAGCATTCCATATGTTTCATTATGTCTTACCCTATCCATCAACATAGAGAGTATAATTAAATGAAAGTAAAACAGGTATACTTTTTATAGAACTAGAAACTTAAAATAAGTTATGATATAGACATATAAAAGATGCATATAATTTTACTTATGTAAACCTACATTTCTTATAAGATAACTTCAGTATAGGAAACCCTAAGTTGGTGATTGGAGCAGTATTCTATAATCTGACAAACTTGACCATCCAACACCATCTTGCAAAGTATTTGTCGAAATACTGTGAATCTATTGAATAACAATTTTATTATTCAATTTTACACATCCAAAGTACATGATTTTGTAGTGAAGAAACTGTATATGATGAACTTGTATGAGGATAGTTTGTCTGCATCATGCATGTTCTCATGTGTAGTTGTTGTTTCAATTGATATATGTCTGTGCAGGATCCAGTGGACCAGCTTCTACTGGGGCCGGCTTATGGCATTCCAAAGATTTTGAAAATGGCTGGCCTCACTGTTAATGATATTGATTCATGGGAAATACATGAGGCTTTCGCTGGCCAGATCCTAGCCAACCTGAAAGCTCTGGATTCGGACTGGTTTTCGCAGAACTACCTTGGCCTGCCTAATAAGGTGCTTACCACAATCATTATTTATAATGGTTTCTGTTGTCTGATATCTTCAAGCACAGTTTTTGTAGTCGTTTGTCTTTTGCATGTGTTATGTATTGAATTGGGCTGTGTGTACAGGTCGGTTCCCCGGACCTCAGCAAGTGGAATGCGTGGGGCGGCTCACTGTCCATTGGGCATCCGTTTGCTGCCACCGGGGTCAGTATACTTATTACAGTCTCCAAACAAAGTTTTTGTCTTTTAATTATATCATATGCAGTTGATGGTTTTTCAGTTAAGAGTTTTACATGCAAAATCGAAACATATGCACTATAACACCATGAAAAAAATTTCAAAACAAACAATGCTCACGGCAGTTACTTATTCTATATTCTTGAATAATTCAAAATATGAAAAACTCGAAATTATTTTTAAATTAAAAATTTAAAAGATAATTTTTAAACAAAGTATATGGGGCGTAAACAATATTTGAACTCAGAAGTCAGTTATAACCATATCATGAATGTGCAATGTTCAGAAAATTACCTTTAATTGAATATGAGGTGTAAGTACAAAATCATCTTCGTATTGGGTCGGAGAATTTTTTTTTTATACTTTATAAGCAAAAAGATGTAGTAAAATCTCTTTAGTTGTGCTATTTGTATATAGCTACTTTTAGCACCATTAAATAGATGACATTTAAGAAAAAATGAAAAATAAAAATGGTGTATCACATTTTTCTATTGTTTTTCTGTACCATCAAAATTAGTGAATTAGAATCATAGAAATTTGATGAATTTTGAAGTTTCATTAAAAAAAGAGAAAAATACGACACTAGCCGTGAAAAAAAATTGTGACATTTATGATCTAATGCAGTGTTGGTAAAAATAACATAGAATTTGTACAAGCGTTTTCAGTCCAGTCATTTTGATGTCAAAGATGATCCTCAATGATGGATAGCGTATGTACAAGATCGGGGAAAGTTTTTTCATATTTTACATACAAATTCAAGATAATTTTTCATCATATTGTATTTACATTCAATTATAATATCTATTTTTCTTTTCAAAAACTTGTTGCCATTTTCTAAGTAGTGACTTAATACCATTGTTGTAAAACTTTTGACTTCTGATCAAAAAACTGCGACAAACTAGTTTTGACAGTCCTCTCTTGATGTGTTAGGTTATAACACTACTTAAAGAATTCTGAAGAGACTGAAACAGGAAAAAATTTGAGGGTGCAAAATCAGGGCATATGGTGGAAGCATTAACACTTTCCAACCAAACTTCCAATATTTATTGAGTGGCTAAAGATGTGTGGCCTGGTATTATCAGGTGAAAAACCACACCTTTTTGTTGATCGATTTCGGCCGTTTTTTCTTTACTTCTTACTTGAGTCTGATCAGCTATTGGCAACAGACATTTAATTGATGGTTACCCGGCGGTAAAACCTGATAATGAATGATGCCCTTCCAACACCACCACATACAGCATCAAGTTATTGCAAGTTAATACAAGTCGTGGAGCTTACGTGCCTTTTGACCATGATCTTTATTGCAGGTTCTTATCCTAGCTAATCCATTTTTCATTACTATTGATCAATTTTTTTTTAAAACGGTTCGGTTTCAGTACATTTCAATAGAGAATCGCAAACTAGTATGCGATTCATTAAATAGTCAACCTCCAACTCTTCAGCTATGTCGTAAGAACTACCATGCCGACGTCCCTCTACTTTTTCTAAAATGGCATCCACTTTATCCGTAACAGCTCAACCAGAGCGAAGTCCATCTTTGACATCAAATTCACTAGACTGAAAATGCTTGAACTAGTGCTACACTTATGTACACTGCATTAGGTCCTTAAACGTCACAAATTTTCGCGGCTTGTGTCGTGTTTTTCCCTTCTTTATAATAAATCTTCAAAATGTATCGAATTTCTACATTAGATTCACTCATTTTGGTGGACAGAAAAACAATAAAAAAATGACAGGACACGGATTTTACTTTTTGTTTAAATTTATTTTTATTCAATGGAATCAAAACTAGCTAGATATAAACAGTACAACCAAAGAGACTTTATTACAAATTTTTACTTGTAAATTATGAAAAAATCTTTTTTCCCAACCCTATAATATGGGGTGTTTATTACATTTATGTACTCATAAAAATATGTTTTCTCATAAGGCCTTGGCTTTTTCGTATAAGACTTCATTTTTTTTTTCGAAGAAGATTTCGTTTATAATTCCTACTCAACTTTTTTCCCCGTCTATATCCTGTTCAGACAGACGATTTAAATGTAACGTCGGTATGCGCCAGGTCCGTCTGGCGATGCACACGGCGCATCGTCTGGTGCGCGAGGACGGCCAGCTCGGGCTGATTTCGGCGTGCGCGGCGGGCGGCCAGGGCGTCGCCATGCTGCTGGAACGCCACCCCGACGCCACCGCCGAGTGAGCCCGCACGGCCCTCTATGCGGTCCGAAGTATTCACCTTCGAAAGATTCTATAGTTTCAATTGATACAAAATATTTTCTAGTTTAGAATAAGTGGACTTTTAGTGTAACGAAGTGTTCGCGGTGAGTGTACCACATCTATTTATTGTGTCGAATATGACAATGTTATATATTTTGGTATCATATTAAAATGTACTACTTCTTTATATAATATTTCGTTTCAATCGCGACCCGCAAAAACGACTTTTGACTTGTTTTTGATGTGAAACATCATTATACGCCCGTTAGACTGGCGTAAAAACAAAGATGTCTGAAAATTCAGGAGATGCTTGATTTTGGTCTATGGCGTCTAGCCTAGCGCTGTACGCAGGTAGAGGGGACAACGCGTTGGAATGAGGCAAGACCAAGTGTCTCACACTACGAAGATGCTTAGTTTTGATCTACGCCGTGTGAGTCTGATCGTGTATTTCCTCCTGAGATGAAGATTTTTAAAACAATAAACAGTGATTTCTATTTTTGAAATTTCATTATTGTTTACAAAGTTTCCAAAATGAGCACTAGTGAATATTATATCCAAAATATATGTTTCATATTTTAGCTATCATTGCCCAATTGTAACAACTTTCATAGAATCAAAGGATAGCCTACGAGAAACAAACTCAGGCGCTACTGTAATAGTTAACTGATGAAATGTAATATGTTACTGAAAAGGTTAATGAAAATCATGACCTTCTTTTCATTTGCAATACATGCCATCCGCATCTTATTCCAATTATAATAATACAATATACAACCATTTTGATGTTTCACATTTACTGGGTGTCTCCTGATGCACTCATTTTCTTTTTATTTGTTTGTCGTTAACTTGAACAACTCTTGCTGTGCACGCGCGCGTTCACACCGACGATGTCGATGACGTTTTGAAGATCTACACAGAATCCGGGTCTGAAGTGGATTTTTGTTATTCATCCGCCACCTTCATGTTCTAAAGACCACTTGACCGTTGACCAAAATTACTGTATCCGAACTGTAGTTCTGTAGTATGGGAAGAAGGGAGTTCCTCTAATAATGTGAGTCTCCCTTCTTACATACCGCAAAATAACGAACTTTATATGGCGATGAAAGACAAGAATAATTGGCAGAATTATTGTTCAAACAAAAATTTCAAATGTATATGATAATTGTAAGTAATTTTCTGTACAAATCGCAATTGCAATTGTTTGGAAATTATCTGTTTTTTACTTTTTCAATTCTAATGAATCCATTTATTTTCAGCTTGACTATTATGAAAACAGTGTAAGTGCAATTTGTAACAGTAAGGTAGGTCTGTCTGGAAAGTGTGAGCATGTCTGTACCTTGTTGATTAAATAAATTCAGCAGAAAGTGCTGTATAGAAAACTAGTCATGCGCGTACGTTGGTGTTTTTTTAAATCTTTCAAGCTTTTTACTTAAGTTTATATAGGTATTAACACCTCAGAACTTGTACCGGGTTTACTAAGAAATTTGAATTTCTCACATAAATTGGCAATTTGATGATCTGAGCGATGTAGTGTTATTTTAATGCCAAATATATAACAAAATACTCAAAAATTTTTAAACGTGTTTGCATCGCGGCTAAAGCCAATCACATAAATAGTAAAATAAAAAACAGTAATAATGTTATGAAAACGACTTGGGGTGTCATAAAGAACGAGACTGGAAAAATTAGGAGCCGAGTTATTGACTTTAAACTTAAGTTAGATGACAAAACCTTGAATGAAGACACGGAGGTTGCTAAGGCCTTTGAAACGTTCTTTACTGACATTCCTGTTTTCACTACGAGTTCTCTTAACTCATCTCCCGCTCTTGCCGAATCATTACTGAGGAATAATGGTTCGATTTGTGATATTAATTTGGAATTTAAATTTAAACATGTTAGTTCTGAAGAAGTTATCAAAACGTTTAAATCTCTAGACATGAAGAGAACTGCTGACATTCATGGTCTTTCTATTATAATTGTAAACTCCATTATAGATTATATTGCGCCGCATTTGGCGTTTATCTTTAATAAGTGTTTAGATGATGGCGTGTTTCCCGATTTGATGAAAGATTGTAAAGTAATTCCATTATTTAAAGGCGGTAGTGCATCAAGTCCCAATAACTTTAGACCCATATCTATACTACCGTCATTTAGCAAAATATTCGAAAAATTAATCCTAAAGCAGTTGTTAGTACATTTTATACCAATAAATTAATGTCAAATAAACAATTCGGTTTTACTCGGGGTCGCTCAACAATCGATGCTGGCGTTGAGCTTGTGCAACATATTTTGGAGCCTGGGAGGATTCGCGAGATGCAATTAGCATATTTTGCGATCTCCAAGGCTTTTGATTGTGTTTATCATGAAACTCTGATCGGGAAACTACGTCACTATGGAGTAACAGGCCGGGCACTCGACCTTCTGAAGTCGTATTGGAGTAACAGGGTTCAGAGGGTTGATGTCAATGGTAAGAAATCGTCTGGATCCATAGTTCACATGGGTGTACCGCAGGGTCAATTCTTGGTCCCTTTCTTTTTTTAGTCTACATAAATGATTTGCCTAGCCTTGTTAAGGATGCTCATGAGATAGTATTGTTTGCAGATGATACTTCTTTGTTATTCAAAGTTAAAAGACAACAGCCTACTTATGACGATGTGAACAATGCTATCTCTAAGGTAGAGAAATGGTTTACTGCAAATAACTTACTTCTTAATGAAATGAAAACAAAATGTACAAGATTCTCACTTCCAAATGTAAGACATGGATCTGGAACTATTTCAGTACGCAACAAAGAATTGGAGTTTGTTAATTCTACAGTGTTCCTAGGAATTACTTTAGATGACAGGCTTCAATGGGGTCCTCATATAAGTAAGTTGGCGAAAAGGCTTAGCTCTGCCGCCTATGCTATCAAAAAAATGAGAAATTTATCGGACGTCGAAACTGCCAGATTGGTTTATTTTGGCTGTTTCCATAGTCTGATGTCGTATGGTATCTTGCTCTGGGGAAACGCCGCGGATATTCAGAAAATTTTCGTGTTGCAGAAGCGGGCCGTTCGCGCAATTTACAAGCTCGGACCTCGTACATCCCTTAGAAATAAGTTTAAGGAAATTGGAATTTTAACCCTGGCATCTCAATTCATTTATGAAAATTTATTATATGTAACAAAAAATTTAGAAATGTTTAAAAGAAATAGTAGTCGACATAATCTCAATACCAGAAATAAAAATAAACTGAATTCACATGTTAGTCGACTAAGTAAAGTCTCAAATTCATTCAGAGGGCTCTGTGTGCGCCTATTCAATAAGGTTCATGTAGATATACAAGATTTACCCCTACATAAATTTAAGTATTATTAAACAATCACTCAGTAAAAAAGGGTACTATGCAATTTCTGAATATTTAGAAGACAAAAATCAATGGGCATAAGCGGCTCGACCTCTGACCGGGCTGTGTCATTCCTAATTTGTTTTGTATTTGTTTTGGTTATGTATGTGCAAATTAGAAAAGAGCTACCCTTAAGTTTCTTGCTCGTTCTTCTTGAGGGAAAACTGCCTTCCGAACGAGTAGTAAAGTGTAAATTCACAAAAAATGATGACGTATTTCAAGTGTTATTTTGTAACCTATGAAATAAAGATATTTTGAATTTAAATGGTCCATAATTTTTTTTTTGATTAAAATTCACACATAATTTTTTCATTAACAAATTGATTCGAATGATAAATCTTAAAAAGAAAGGAATGTAATGCAACAATTTTGAATATTTTCAATGTCTTTCAGCCTTACATTAAATTGAGTCCATTGTGTCAACTATCAGTTGGAGTAATGATCGGAATCGCGATTGCAATCGTAATCAGTCGATATATAACACTGAAGGAATTCATTGTGTGCATACAGATGGAGGCTAGCGCATCTGTATGCACACATCCACAGTTACATACATAAAGATTGCATATAACTATAGATATACATCATTATTTCGTTTTCATAATACACTATTCCATCAGTCAAGTCAAGGCTAATATAGGGAGGATCTGACTGAAAATCAGCACTGCATGATGTACAAATCTTTCCCTCTTTTGTATGTATGTACTCTATCCATTTGTCTATGACTGTAAAGAAGATATACAAGTGAATAAATATTTATATCTGGAATAATTTTTATTAATAGAAACATTGGACTCTTAATAATAAGTAGTATATTATTGTTTATCGGTACAAACTGGCATTCTCTTTCTTTGTATCATTCATTAGGTATATACATATCTATATAACCTAAATTGGACCTATTGAAGTGATACCTTTAGCATCTGTGAATTGAAACTCCATGAAGGAAAAAGAGATAGATATAATATCCTGTATGTTTATCTTTTTTTAGAGTCACTTATTTAATTATAATATACCGTATGGAAACGATCACGCGTCTTTCCGTAAGTATTCATAATCTCCTATGCTCGACCAGACAGGCGCGGGCGCAGTCGTCGGTCGCGGCACCGCGTGACGTACTCGAATTCTGCTCCGCATTCGGGCTCTGCGATGTATTATTTTTAAAGAATTTATCTAGTCACTTACCTACAAATGACATTTGATGTTGTCAATGTATTGTATTGTTGAATTATTGTATTATAAATTAGCAGTGAAGGACATTATTATGATACGTCAATATCGTAAAAAAATAAACAACAGCGAATAAGGAAAATACCTATACCTTCAGTGCAAATTCACGGTCGGCCGTAGTAGCTACGCAACGCGAATAACTGCGGGCCGCGCGCTCGCTTGAGAACGCAGCATCATGGACGACCGTCAGTTGTTACTAAGATTGTGAGTTCGTGAATTTTTCGTATATGTTCTATACTATTTTTATCAGACAATGACTATGGTTTCTTTGGCAAAGGTGTTCTAAAAAAAGAGATTATGAATATTTGTGGAAAGACGCACGATCGATTCCATTCTGTATACATTCAAGATTTATGCTGCAAGAGAATGAATTAGACTACAGACATACAATGTTTCCTATTATTTTTGTCTTTTTGTGCGTTTCTTCCTAGACTCTTCGCTCTTGTGTATCTTGATAGACTGAGTATAACAAAACCGAGGGAAAAGGATTCATAGCTAGTGTAGTGTAATTCACGTGTATTGTTTTTGTAAACTTCATTATGTTTTTAATAAAATATTTTTAAAGTATGCCAAAAAGTGTATCGGCAGAAAAAAAAGAACACATGCGCATGTTCACTTGCGGCACCAGTGGAACCTCCAGAAAACTAAACTGCGAGAGAATGAGCCGAATGCGGCATCTGAAGTACGATGATTAAGTTATTTTACATTTCATTATTCGGACTCTATATGTTCGATTTCAATAAATGATAATACCAGGCGCACGCAAGCATACGTATCTCCTTCTCTCGCATTCTACCTCATCTCACATTTTATTTCATTTTTTCTAATGAGATTGAATATGAGATCTATATATATATATATATGTCTTTAATTTCAACAATGACTCTCATTGAAAAGTTAATTGGACATGATAACTATAACACATGGCGATTTACCGTCCAAACATATTTGCAACATGTCTACTCAGCGAGAGCCGTTTTGATGAAAACCTCTGGAAGGACACTAAAAATTTTTGGTTTACTTTTTTTTTAATACTAGAAAAATAAAGAGAAACTACTATGTATGGTTTGATTTGTACTTTTTTAACTTCTCGCTAAAAAATTTGAAAATTTTCTAAAATTTTCGGGAAGTTATTGGCTTCACCCCATTTTGCAAAAGTCGAGTTCTCATCAGATCTCGACGTTCTGAGGGTCTAGGAAGCTTCCCTGATCATCCCTGAGATGATATCTGTGTGGATGTGTGTGTGTATGTGTGTATGTATGTGTAAACCTCTTATAACTTTAAAACGGCTTGACCGAATCGAGCCCACTAAACGGCGTTCCAAAGAGTTTCACCAAACTTAAATTTCCTGAAAGTTTGGGTCGATTTGGACTGGTAAATTTTAAGAAATTTTGGTTTTTTCAAAATAACTTTAAAATGGCTTGACCGATCATCAGCTCTTAACCTATTAAAAACACGTCGATTGCCGCAAACCGGGTCAAAATCATTTGATTCGTTTGTGAGAAATCGTTGTCGAAAGGAATCGAAAAAAACAGTTTTTTTGGAATAACTACGAAACTGCTTTACCGATCGATTTCAAATTCTAACCAGCTCTTGACCCTGTAAAAACACGTCGATTGCCGCAAACCGGGTCAAAATCGGTTGATTCGTTGTCGAAATAAATCGAAACAAACCGTTTTTTTACTCAAAAAATCGCGTCAATTCCCGTATATTTTCGAGTGTTTTGAACTCGAAAATAGCGGGAAGTTTCAGGGTTAACTTATTTTTTAAATATTTTTTAGATAATTATAGATATTTAGTTGCTCTTTAACTTGGCGTTGACTGATCCTATATAATTGGAGGTACAATAAAGACACTTCAGGTCTTTTTTGATCTTTAAATTATGAACAAATTAAACTTTTAACCTAGGCTCTAACTCTGTTATTTAATAACTTTATTGCCATTATTTATAAAAGTATTGGATTTTTTTTTGCGGCTTTTAAAATTTAATTATATCATTAACTATTAACAATTCAACAAGAACACTTCAGAGCATTTTTGATAATTTTAAGACAAGGAACAAATTGTATATTATTTAACATTTTGCAATTTATAAAAATATTCGAAAAAGGTTTTTTAGCATATTTCAAATTGAAATATTTTGAGACAATTTTTTTTCCAATATTATGTAACATTTTTTTTTTAAAGTTTTACTTTTAAAAAAATGTTTCATAATAAATGGATACATTATGTACACTAATACTTATCACCAAATGCGTAACTTCGCTGATCAATGCTACGTGCCAATGACCGATCTACTTTATACTTTTCCGGTAAGGCTTACATTTTTTATTTAAGAAATATGACGAAAATTATCGATTTACGACACGCGAGTAAAAACTATCTGACCAGTGTTCTACTTCTTAGTGACAAACAAATGAGTAATCTGCTATTGCATGTGGGGTTAAAGATTACTTATGTGACATAGTTTTGCTACAAAGGTAATGTTAGTTGCTTCATTTAGCATTCTTGTGTTTAACATGGCCGGGAGCAACCAAAGTGAGCTTGAAGCTGAGGCCGAAGTTAAACTCGAAAACAATAATACTGCTGGTGTACACATTGCCAAAGTAGACGCTGTCATTGTGTTAGTGTTCGTGTCGACTGTTTTCTCGTTGGCTGTTGTGCATTTCGGTGCTGGGGAAAAGCGTGCACTCGCCATCTGCAAGAGGTGATCGTTGAAAGCAATTCTGCGCCAACAGCGTGACATCAAAGGTCTGTATTCTTCATATGGCTATTAAAAATGTAATTCACTTATGTGATGTTAGCGATATGCTCCATTTGCAGACGTCGTGCTGTGTTTTTCGTGTTTTCGTGACGGAACTTAAATAATTTTACATAAATCAATTGTTACAATTCACACATTGTAACCAACAATAATCAGTAACGCATTACTTCATAACACTCTTGTATCATTTATGTCATATAAAAATTAATTAGGCTAATTTTACAAACTCTTATACTTTAAAATATAGTATCACAATATTATTCCAGTTTGACTCAGCATCGGGTACTTAAGTGTAAGTGCATGCTAATGGGGTCATTGTCGCGTAAGCGCTGCGTTCGACCGATCTTTGTCGTGTTGTATGACATTCATTATCATTTGCTAAACATTTGTTTCGCTTTGCGCAAAAACGTGATATTCATTGTTTTAAAATATTCGTCACTTTGGTAGTTCACAAAATGAATATTCGAAATATTAAAATATTGTCTGATAATAAAACAAAAAGATTTTGCAAGCTCTTGTTAGCTGGGCTATGCTAAGAGTCGCATCAAGTTACTTGTCCCGGTGCACGCGTCGTGGTAGGGTGTTGACCGTTGTATGCAGTCATGATTATTTTGTCTATTCATCAGCTGGCAAAATAAATATGCAACTACACTTAATACCATTTACTTTTTTTTTAATATTGCAAAACGTACCGGTCGCTTTACTTACCATACGTACCATACCAAACGCGAAATCTTTGTTATCTCAGGGCAGGAAGTAGAACTGCGAATTTCGGGCGGTGAGTGTACCCTTTTCCGGTGACGTTTCGTCGGTAACGTCCGTTTCAATACGTAAGCTGGTTTCGACCTATCTGTAGGCAATTTTTTTCCCTGTCGGGGAGTTGTAACTAAATATTTTGTTCGACCTTTTAATAACGTTGGAAGGTCCGTCCGAGGTTGCAAAGCCTTACGTACTGGGTCGTTATGTACAAATCCTTTGTTACATGTTTCGAGGAATATAAAAATATGTAGCATTTCTAGCTGCTGGTCTAGATCTTAATTTGCCAATCGATTGTCTCAGATTTTTTTACGTATTCGTATGCATCATAACTCATATTTTTGTCAGTGTTATAGAAGTCTCGTGGAAAGGATAATGTTTTCTCGAAGGTCTACTCTGCCGTACGTACGTTCATATCGTTCCGTGGTACTGCTTTCTATCTTAAGAGCACAGGCAGCTCTTCGATCAAACATGATTTATGGTTGAAGCAAGCCCCGAGTGCGGTTTTGAGGGAGCGATGCCATCGCTGCACCACGCCATTACGGTGAGTGATGTAGAGTTATACGAATTTTGTCGATAACCAATAATTTTGTTAACTCATGGAAAAGATTATTTTCGAATTGTTTTCTCTGGTCGCTGGTAAGTTTCAAAGAGCAACTGCATTGAGTAATCCATTTTCGACTTTCGCGACCGTCAGCAGAGATGTCCTTCACAGGGAATGCTTCCGGCCATCCCGTACACCTATCTATAATGGTCAGCAGGTGCTTATAGTCGTAGTTGTAGGAAGTGGTCCTACATTGTCGACGCGTGTACGTTCGAAACGTTCTGAAGGGGAAAAGCGACTTAAATCGGATATAGCGTGTTTCTGTACTTCAGCAGGTTGGCATTGTTCGCGTGATTGAGCCCAGTTCCCCACATCTCGATGCATATTAGGGCAAAAACATCTTTCCGCCATTAATTTCCTAAATGTCTAATTCCGGGATGACTCGTGTTGTGTATATAGTTAAAAGTTGGTTTACTGAACTTTTCGGGAAGGTATGGTCTAGCATTTTTTGAAGTGAGATCACGAACAACAGAAGTTTGACCGGAAGGCAAAATCATGCGTTTTCATTTCGTGGAAGAATCGGTTCCCTGCAACAGCCAACAGGCGTGCGAGCGTCGCGTCGTCGCTCGCAGCTCCTCGACGCCGCCGCCGCGGGCACCGTCTCGACTCACAGCGGCGCGTCGGTCAATGCGTTGCCTTCTCCGGAAACGTGACGTATGTCGGTCGTGTATAGTTGTCGGAGCGTAACACGAGACTCGGTCGCATAGCTGCAAAGTAGACGATATTCAAGTTCGATCAGTGGTGAGGAATGAGGAGGCGACCTGCGGGGTCATCTTCAGTCGTCGCTGACTACGGTCTTGCTCGCGTCGTCTCAGTTCCGCTTTAGCTTAATGTACAGACGCGTCGACAACTCCTAAGAACATTTTATATTATTTTTCGTCTACAATGCCACGACAACATAATACCAAACCTTTACGAAACCAAGGAAGGAAAATTATTTATGTGTATTTATTTATGAAAAGGATGCCATCGAAATTGTTAAAAACATGAAAGAGCTAAATACTGTTTTTCATTTACATAACTCGAATCAATAGATATATAATAAATAAAAATGTTTTGCCCCGTACAAAATTATATTTTGCTCCCTACAATACTATGACTACTGATATTTTTCGTTTTAGGCACAAAAAAGAGCAGCCGAAGTTATTGAAACATATTTGAAAACAGTTGTAAAGATATAAAAAGTTAATATGCATTTTAAACAAAATTTTAAACAGGTAAATAACTATTTTACATTTCATCGTATAAATAGATAGACAAGTGAACAAACAAGGGCACGGATAATAAAGTGTTTTGATTTATCCAATTTTCATTCTTAAGTCATCAAAAGTAGATACAGTTTTAATTACTTAATCTTGATCATGGGACTATATTTTTAATTCTTCAGTATTTTTGATTAAGTAAAAATATTGTTTTGTTTTTTTTTTTTCAATTTTATAAGTAAAGAAGTATATAGATCATTACAAGATTAATATTATTATTTTGATTTGGGTACAAAAAAGAGCAGCCGAAGATATTGAAACATCTGTGACAACTGTAAAAAGAATCACAAAAGAAACTAAGCATTCTGAATTTGTTACAAACTTTCGTGGTTCTGAAAGAAGACTTCGTCGACTTGTTAAAGCTCAAGGAATCGGTTGGCAGAAAACTGAAAACTTAACTTGAAAATACTTATTGAAAAACCAGACATCAGATTAAAGCGAATACATTACCTACAAAAAATAAGTAGGCCTATTGTGTGTACGGATGAATCTTATGTACATTCTACAAGCGTCAATTCCAAATCTTGGTCTGATGGATCATATGAAGGCCCCAAGAAAGCCGCGTCACAATGGAACTTGTTACAACAGTACTCGCAAGTTGGGAGGCGGAGTTTGTAACGAACGGCCTATTTATGTTTAGATCAGGCGATTACCACGACGGCATAAAATTTTAAATTATGAAAAATGGGTAAATAAATACTCAGTTGATTTTAAATCTGCCGAAAGAGTCCGTTGTGGTAATTGATAACGCGTCGTATCACATTAAGGAATACGAATCTGCGCCAATATCAAATTCATTAAAAAAAGTTATGTAAGATTGGTTTGATGAAAAAGGAGTACCTTACGACGAAGCAATGTTGAAAGTGCAATTATACTGTTTAATAAAACTGCGTAAAGAAAGATTCAAAAAATGATGTGTAGACAGATTTTTTGCAGGACGCGGACACGAGGTGCTCTGCTTGCCACCGTACCACCCAGATCTTAATTCGATGGAAACGGCTTGGGCAGCGATCAAAGGACATGTTGCTACAAATAATATAGAGTGGAGCGTGCAAGCAACAGGGCAATAGACGTGACGGAAAGACTTTTAATAGAGAGAGATGACATTTCGGACAGTGGGTCGGATGTCAGTTCAGAAGCCAGTTCTGATTCAGATACAGGCTCGGATGCGGATAGTGGTCATATTTCTGAAACGAACGGCCTAAGCGGCTAAACGTAGTGAAGATTGCCTTATGTAAGATTTTGCGCCACTAGGCACAGATAACAAAACAGAAACGTATTTTACAGGTATTTGTCTACTCATAATTCGTAATTTTTAGTAATATTTTATTTTTTATTATAATTTTGACGCTTTGTTAATTTTGATTATACATTGATTAATAATTAAGTACAAAATTTTAATTACGTACAAAATTGTTTTATTCTTTTTCTTCTGATCTCGAGCTAACGCGTTTTGTGCGCCGTCTCATGTTAGCTGTCGTTAACTGTACGTCGTTGAGTTTCAGAGTCTAGGCCTATTTTTGCAAAAGCGTGGGTAATCGGTTTGTGGTCAGTAGAAATCGTACGTTCCCTGTTGAAAACATCCAATACACTCCCATACACAAAATAGAATCTGTAATGGCTTGTATGTAATCTATCTGGAAGAAAAAAAATTCCAGATAGAGTTAAATGGAATCTATATGTGAATCCATCATAGCGAGGTTTCTTTATTGGACTGAATGGGATTGTAATGTTATTTGTATTTATATGGATCCTATCTGCACCTTACCTGTAGGTTTATATCTGTTCTTATCATAAGTCCATGTGAACACAAAAACCAATGTGGATTTCCTAATACGAAATAGAAAATGTTTTTAATGCTTTTAAATGACAATTCCACAATCGGAAAAAATAATGTATTCTATATGTAAATCCAGATAAGAACTGTAGACATAAGTTCCATTAAACTTTTCGTTTCTTTCCTTCGAAAGTTTTTATGGGTATGGATATGGATTAGCAGCGACAAAAGCACATTAGGTCCCAATACAAATATTTCTTATTGGAATCTATTGGATGTTTTCAACAGGGTTGTCGACCTTCTATTTGATTACGAAAATGTTTGATGGTCATGTATATAGCGAGAAGTTCGCGATCGAGGTGCTGTATTTTTGCCGAGTGCCGCTCAGCTTACTCGAGTAAAAAACGGTTGCCAATTGTTATTAAAGAATTGTTGTAAGACCGGACCTACCGCTGTATCGGGTGCGCCGTTCGTTAAAGCGAGCGTATGAGATGATGTCACGGCGCTTTGAGTTAACTTCACACTTCTCAAAAGCTGGCTCGTCATCCGGTGTCGAGTCGATAGGTGTTTTATCTTTTTTCTTGGCTCTGTGAATATGTTTATTTAAAATAGCTTGTTAAGCCACAGCTTTAGGTAGGTGTGACCTGTAAAAATTTAACTTACTTACTCAGAACTATATACACATTTAAGAGACTAAAACGGCAAAAAAGTTCGAACCAACTTACAAAAGGCTTTCGACGATAAATGGTTAACACGTCATCTAGAAATTCTAAAAGATTTGTTAACAAACACTTAAGAAAATTGTGAGAATATAGAAGATTACATGAACAAAATAATGACTACAGCACATAAACTAAGCAACACTTCATTTGACATTAATGAAGAGTGGCCGGTACATTATTCCTTATTGAATTACCCTAAATATACAAATCTATAATAATGGTTCTTAAAAGTTCTGGTGCGCCAATAAAAGCAAACTCAGTAAAAACAGCTGTTGCAAGAAATAAAGGGCTCCGAGTCAGTTGCATTATATACAAGTTAAAATGATAAATACAGGCAGAGTACATGAAAACACATCAAAGGTTAACAAAGGAACATGTATGAAGTACAATCACTACGGTCACATAAGCAAGCGTTGTACAACAAAAAAGAAAGACCTCGATGGACAGGAAAAGAAACTGTATTCTCAGCCACAGCCATAGAAAATGACAAATAGTTTGTTGATTCAGGAGCATCCGTGCATGTGACAGGCGGGACTGGCTACGTGACGAATCATCACCCGTCGGTCGATGTCAAAGATAAATAGTATTTTAATAAAAGTCCAACCCCTCTCGAATGATCACCAGCTACGGCTTCACAATGCAGTGACCACCACCTCAACAAAACACCTGGCTTGTTTGTACTCTTTTCCATTGTTTATTCAATAGTCGGGTTTTAGATTTTTCCTTTTTATATTATTAGGAATCATGAGTAGCCTCACATTAAAACAAATGTCAAAGTGGGCAACTATTTATTAAATAAAGAAGAAGGAGCATCCCGACGCGCGGCGCCGTTTGTCACTTAGTTTTATAAATTATTCACCATTTAGAGTTAGATATGTTAGAGCCTCGTATATATATATATTAAGACTCGCGCATGCGCATCGAGTCCGACCCGTCCACTGACAAACGGCGCTCGCGGGGGCTAGCTTCCGACAGTATGCACGAATAAAAAATACATTTTAAAATCTATTTAACTAAACATGATTCATTTAAAGATATAAATCGATAAAATTTAAACACTCACGTGTTTTGCATACAACAAAATGTCAATTCTAACATTTAAATTATTCCTTATTAACGACGAGTTGCACCAAATGTTAAAAATACTAATTGCTACATTAAATGAAAATTAACAGATAGTGTATGAACAATCCATCAAAATCTTACAGCTAATATTTAGCAAATCCGTTTTATTTCTTTTTTGGTGCAACCCGCTGCAAATATAGCAAAATTACAATATTTATATTACGTTCGTTCGGTATTTTCGTAGCCCTACGATATCGACGGGTGGAGGGAACTCGCGGCCGGAGAGCGCCTGCGCCGCCGCAGGCGCATTTTGAAGTCCGAGTCAATATATTCACTTTGATGGTGTCGCACGACACTTGCCGGCTCGTGGTGGGCCGGCCACTTGCTTGATGAGATTGTCGTATCCTGTTCGCGTGCGCTCGCCCCGCTCCCCTCTGCCGCTCGTAAAGCGCGAACATCGTTTTACCGTCAACACGATTTTAGTCGATTACATTGCTTTAAAGAAGGCGAGTCGACGCGTCGGCTCCGCTACCACCTCCGCGCCACGTTACAATAACATGCATTAATCCTTGGTGTTGCCGTTACGTCTATATTTGAAATATTTACAAATCACCCTATTTTTCATTGTACTAAGTTAGTACGCTAATATTATAATACGAACTTTATTACATATATCTTTTATACATATTTGTCTCGGAAATTGCCAAACGAAACGCGCACGACCGTCGTCATTACTTCGCGGGGTTAAAAGTGTTGTACGAAGTAGTCACAGCGCTCGCGCCCGTCCTCCGACGGCAGACGTGAGCGAATGCCGAAATATAAGACGTGTCCGTTGTAACTGTCCATTAAGCTACTGCGCACCCGAACACGACATTCAAATTTAAAGGACGCGCGCTCGTCCTGTCCGTCCGGCGCCGGACACTCGCGGCGTGTAAAAAAGGCGTACTGTGAAACTTTCATGTATATTTAAAATAGAAAACAAACGTTTCGGGTAATACGAGGGCTGTGTCTTCCTTGATAACTTTCGTGTTAGGGTAATCCCAATATTGTTTTCAGATATGATAAAGAGTAATGAAATGCATTTTCAAGATGCACCTACAATTTGATAAGGCGGCGCTATTTCGTAGCACGAACGCGCCTTCTCGCCATCCTCGACGCGGTCCGGCCGCGAGGGTTGTTCGTGCCAGACAACTTTATATTCTCCAAAATCCATGATTAAAAAAAACCTTAGTTCGCTCTCGCGGTAGCCGTCGACGGCGGGCGACAGACGCGGATGATGCTACTGAAAGTCGGCGAGAGACTGTCGCCAGGTAGCGTGAAAGGGGATGCGTAGGAGTTTGAGGCGTGTGCCGGGCAACTGTGCTGACAACAAGCGTTGCAGCGCCGACAGAGGCAGGATTTCGACTTGCGGGGGACCAGCGCCAGCGGCGCGCGCCTCCTCGCCCAGCCGATAGCCGGGCACTGGCTTTAGCACGGGGATACACTCGCCGACGTCGGCGCGGCGTCGGTCGACGCCTTGCTCGCACTGATCAATAAATAGCTCGGTGACGCGTAGCAGCTCGATAGTGACGCCCCACATGAGGTGCGTGAGCGAATCGCGCAGGCGCAGCACGCCGCTCAGAACCTGCTTGTTGGTGGTGGCGCTCTGCGACACGTACGTGGGGATGATGAGCAGCCGCTGTACGTTGCGACATTCCGCGAGCGCCTCGTCGAAGCCCACCTGCACGCACACCAATGCCAACATTTCGTTCAGAGTCAATAAGTAGACATAAGTGAAGACTCTAAGGCTTATCCATACTCACTTAAAATGGCTTTTGGACTAGCATATTTTTTAAAAACTGAATTAGATTGGAATTTGTGTAAATAAGTGAATTTAATGAATTGGTTACCAGTTACAATCATGAGCTGTTTAAGTTTAGAAAATTACAAATAAAATATTATAACTGAGCAGTTTATATAATGTATATATTTTACACTCCTAAATCTATCTAATACCTTTAAACGAGCAATTCTTGTATATTTGTTTGTTTATATATACCAGCTATCTCGGAAACAGCTCTAACGATTTTCATAAAAATTTATATTTAGATAAAGTTTAGTGTTTCAAGTTTATCTACATAGGTGTTTTCCCGGGAAAACGCGATTTTCCAAGAAAAAAATTAAAAACCGGGACATGAATGCTTAATTACTAAATTTATATATATAATTCGTGACGTGCTTTACAATTGCCATGGAGCAGCGGCTATCATGTATGCTTTCTGTACAAAAGATCCTGAGTTCGAGCCTGGGGTGCATCTTGTTTTTTTTTAATTAATTTTTTTTTTATCACGCTTTTTTAATATTTATTATTATGACAAGCATTTTTATCTTGCAAGTTAAATTTGATCCACTTCCCGGTTGCTTTTTAAAAATTAATTTTATCAAAAATAACCTCAATATTAGCTTTTTTTATTTTCATGATTGTTTTTGGAATATTAATTTGAAAATGTGTCACTCGTCAGTTGTGGTCCATTCAATGGGAAACGAGTGCCATCTTGTGTTAAAAGATAAAACTACGATCTCAATTAGATCTCAATACGATCTCATTAGCAGCACTAAGTAAGTAGTAAAATATGTCGAATACTACAAATTGCACAGAAATCATTAAAAAAATATTTTGGAAACATTAACATCGCCTCAGACAACCATATTTTATAATTTTAATATTACGACACTTGATATTTTACTGGTGATAATGGACTGTTTTTAATCAGCGAAATGAAGTGATATTAGTTTTACAACTTGGTATATTAACAGTGTTTTATACACTTAGTGTATCCAAAAAATAATCCGAGCAAAGCTGGGTCGCCCAGCTTAGTCATATTTATTATTCACAAAAAATATGTTAAAGATAAAAAATGGAATCCCCATACTTTTGCCATGTCTGCCTGTCCATTCATATGACTAACACCTATATCATGCTCTCATAGATTCTGACAAAACTGTACAAGCGTGTCTTGTACAGTTTTGTCAGAATCTATGAGATAAAGTTTTTTGATGTTATCAGATAAATTTTTTTGATGCCATCGAAATTGTAAGGTGTCACTAGATAGGTTTTTATAATAGCTATCAACATTTTTAAGTGATTAAAAGTGTGTACTTTGTTTTGAAGTATTTAACTTCAGAATGATTATACATTTTGTGTTTTGCTATTCCGTAACTCTTTGAGTTTATGTTTTAAGAAGTTAAAAAATTAATTATAACATAACGTTTTAGTAATAATTTCAAAAAAAAAAAAATATTTACTTTTATTCAGAGTTCATTAGATTGTTCACAGATGTAAATTGTAATTATTTAATCACCGTGTCATGTGAGCAAACATATCAAATTTAGTTAAGGAATTACTATTACAATATCTTGCAAATATAATTTTAGATTTTATTATTCAAGTTTATAAGGAATAGTATGTACCCATTTTATTTACACTTACTCAAATTTCAAAGCTTCCTACATTTCATTATAGGTATGGAACCTTAGTGCGAGAGACCCTATTCTACTATGACCTACTTTTTTGGAATTAAATACAGAAACAAAATATTCCACTTCCAATTCTGCATAATAAAATTAATAGACAAAAATCAGTACACAAACTTTCACGACTGGATATTATCATGAAGTTGCCCAGTAAACAGAATAAAGCTCACATTTGACTGTTTAGTGTTCTTTTCAACATCAATAAATGCCGAATCTTTCTAATTTCGATCGGAAATAAATACAGCCAATGCACGCCATAAAATCATCCATGAAGCATCTCTTAATAAATTATCAAGCTGTGCTCGCTAGTGACTAAGTAAAGAAGATCCCATTTTTATTTTGTAATATATATAATAATACTACAGGACATTCAATACAAAATGAAAATAAATTATGTTGCCAGCAACTTTCATTAAAACTTTTTTTTTAAATTTTTGGACATTTAGCACAACACTTAGCATATCTTTTTTCTAAGCTTAAAATCCCTTTTTTTAAAACTTTATTCTGAACACCTAAAAATTCCTGTACTGCAGCGATAAATGTGCTTCATCATCTAATCTCTTTTAGATACTGTTTCAACCTTGGAAATAGATAGAAATCGTTAGAGGCAAAGTCAGGTGAATATGAAAGATGCTAAGTATTTTGAAGCCAACACCTGGAATTGCAGCCACAGCAAGGGCGAACCTGTGAGCCGAGAACCAAACTTGATGAAACAAAACAATTTTTGCCAGTTTGCCTCGCCGTTTTTTTAGAATTTCGTAACACAGTTTTTTTTATTTGTTCTGTATACAAAGAGCCCGTATCAGTAGCTCCACGGTAGAGATATTCTCTCTTGACCACCCCTTTACGAACCCGAAGAGAGCCCATAATATTCCCGGCAGCACGACTCGCCTTCAATTTCTTAGGGGTTTGAGATGATGGTCTTTTCCAAATCATAAACTGTAATTTTGTTTCTGATTCGTAATGGTGAAAGCCACGCTCCATCCATGGTTGGCAATCGAGCCAAAAAACCATCGGGATCTTGTTGTGACAATTCCAAAGAAGTTCAAAAAGTATTTAGTCTGGTTTGTTTTTAAGCATCGCTAAGTATTCTGGGGACCCAGCGCGTGAATACTTTTTTCATTCCCAAACGTTCATGTAAAATGCTACGCGCACTACCAGTCGAAATCTTTGTTTCTTTGGCTATGCAACACACAGCGACACGACGATCTGCTAAAACATTTTATACGACTTTTTTGACCATATCTTCAGTTCTCACCGCTCTTGGGCGACCCGAGCGAAGGTCATCCCTTTGGTGGATGTTCTTCCACGTTTGAATGCGGCGCATCAACGACCGACTTTTAAAAGACGGTAGAGCATTTACTCTTTAAGTATCCTGCAAGCCTCGATTAACTCATTCTGTAGTGAAATTTGTCATAGATACTTAATAAGCGCGCGCAATTCAATTTTTTCCATTTCAACAATGCGTTACGACAGGCCGCAAACAAATGACTTTTATTGTTAAACAACAAAAGACATTCAAAATATTTACTTTTTTAAGGTCTTAAGTTTGAATCTCATTCTCGCTTTCTAGAGAATATCCTCTATATATTTATAGATAATATCTCCCGACCCACACACAGCACCATCTGATTTCCAAACTAAGCAACGAGACTTGTACTATGGGCATCAGATGTACAAATGTAGAAAATTTTTGTCAACACATTAGGTTGGGAAAACCTTTTTTTTTTATTTTATAAACCAACGGTTACAGTAAAATTTTTTTGATTATGTTGTTTATATCTGGCTAGTTATGATACTACTCAATAGATGACATTTTAATAAAAGAAATATAAAAATGGTGTCCCGCCCTATTTCTATTACAAAAAAGGCAACACAACTTCCGAAAAAAATTGTGACGTTTATGGACCTGGTGTAGTATCGGTAAAAGTAGTACAAAACTGGTTCAAGCGCTTTGAGTCCAGTAACTTTGATGTCAAAGATGAACCTTATTCTGGTCGATATGTTACGGATAAAGTCGATGCCATTTTGGAAAAAGTAGAGCAAGGTCGGCATATTGCGAAATAGCTAAAGATCTGAGCATTGACTACAAAACAGGTTTGATCCATTTGATAAAAGCTGTATATTACAAAAAAGCTCGAGGTTCCACACGAGCTCACTGAAAGAAATTTAATACATCTGTTTGTATTTCAAACGTAATGAAACCCAACCATTTTTGAAAAGATTGATCACTGGTGAGGAAAAACATACAAAAAAGATCATGGTAAAAAGGAAAGCAAGCTCCACAGACCATAGCAAAACCCGGATTGTTTCGCACAAGTTGATTCTATGTATATAATGAGATTGGAATGGCATTACACATTACGAGCTTTTACCGTCGGGCAAAAACATCGATTCAGATATCTACTGCCAACAGTTAATGAGACTCGAGCAAGTAGAGAAAAAACGGCCGGAATTGATCAACAAAAAAGGTGTGGTTTTTTACCATGATAACACCAAATCACATGCAATTTTAGCCACTCAGCAAATATTAAAACAGTTTGGTTGGAAAGTATTAATGCATCCACCATATAGCCCTGACTTTGCACCCTTAGATTTTTACCTGTTTCGGTCTCTTCGGAATTCTCTAAGTAGTGTTAGGTTAACGTCAAGAGAGAATTATCAAAACTACTTGTCACAGTTTTTTGATTAGAAGTCCCAAAACTTCTACAGCGATGATATTATGTGACTATCTACAAAATGGCATATATGTATATTATAATTAAATGTAAATATGATAAAAAAATTATATTGAATTTGTATATAAAATAACAGCTAATGGGACTCAAGCAAGAAGTAAAGAAAAATAGGCCGGAATTTATCAACAGAAAGGGTGTATACCATATCTGCAATTAAAATAAATATTTAAATTTAAATATATATTAAAATTATAAATACCATATCTGCAATTAATTTAAGTTTAGCAATATATACTACTATCGTCTCAACTAAACAATATACAGATTTACAAAAAACAAATCCGTTTTTTAGATTCAAATGAAGGTTTTAAATGGTATTTCGGTACGAAGCAGAAAGCAGTTACCTTAACATCGAAGTTTACGAGCTCGAGCTGGCGTAGGTCGGGCATGCGCGCAAGCGTGCGCAGCAGCGCCGGTGCCGCGCCATCGGCCGTACCGCGCTCAAGGCGTAGTCGCTGCAATCGGCGCAAGCGCGCCAGGGTGCCTCCGAACTCAGCACCGAACGTACATTCGCCCAGTTCTAGAGAGAGCAGCCCCGCCAGCTCGCCCACCACCTCGCATGCGCACGCACCCAGCTCCTGTGCCACGAACGTTACAAATAAAAAATTATTTCTCTTCACAAACAGGCTACATGTTTCTATACAAGGATATACTTTAACAATTTAAAAGCTTAATCTACAATTGTGAGAGCCTAGTGCTTAAGTCAGGTAAAAACCTACCTACAGTGCGCCCTACCTGTACGTAGGGCGCACTGAAAATTTCTAGAATGAATGGGAAAAAATTATTATAAATGGTCAAAAATGAATTTATTTTCTTCTCAAAATATTCTCCGTTAACATAAATGCAATTTTTCATACAAATAAACCAATTTTTGAAAACATATATGTTACTCTCCTCTCTGGTGAATCTTGGAAACTTGTTCTTCGTACTCTTCGATAGCTTCTTTTGGTAATGAAAATTGTTGACTGCATAATTGGCTCCTAATTTTTGCAAAGAAAAAGAATCACAAGGTGCCAGGTCAGGACTGTAAGCAGGATTGCTCTAAGTTCTACGTTTTTCTCCTACAAAAATTCATTTGTCTCTGGCCGTGTGGGAACTGTCGTGATGCAAGATGATATGTTTACGTTTTTTTACAAAGTTCCTCAATAACTTCCGGCAAACAAATGGTCTTATCCTAATCTCTATTAGCGACACGATAATTCTACAGTAGCCACGTGTCCAGTTTTATTAAAAAAATAAGCAATCATCCACTTAGAGGCATTTATCTCGCGCGCCACAGGTTTGTTTCGCCTCATCTCGATAGACCCGTGCGGTCGATTGCTGTTTTGTTTCGGGTTCATAGCAATAAATCTGTTTCGCCTCTCGTTACTATGTCCCACACTAAAGACATCCCTTCCTTGAATCTGGTAAGCATGACATACCAAGTTACGCACTCAGTTTTTTGAACCTCAGTCAAATCGTGTGAGATCCACCGCGAGCACAGCGTTTTCATATCCAAAGTTTGTGTAAGGTTGATCGTATATGACTCATGCCTACGCCTAAAGATATCCGAATCTCGTGGTAGGTCACATGCATTTTTCGATCATACGGCGCGCAGCATCGATGTTTTTGTTGTTCATATATGAACAAGCCGATGGACGGGCGACAATCACGAAATTTGTCACTGGGTGAATAGCACAGACACGACATTTTATAAATGCATTTAATTACGGTAGCCCCTCTAAACTCTATCATGACAAGGTTATGGCGCCCAGAGTTGGCTTCCGGCGAGGGAACTTCTCAAAGGTGAACAGCATAGATACGAAATTTTATATATACTTTTAATTATGATAGTTTGTTCTAACAGCCATCATGACATGGCTCCTTGCACCCAGGGTTGGCTCCCAATGATAGAACTTCTCAAAGATTGGCTTTAAATCATGATTTATGTACCATTGGCTTGCAGCCTGTCTAGAAGAAAATCTAACCCAAAACTATTTCGTTCGTTGTATGTTTCGTTAGGCACAAGTAATCTTTAGGCTGAAATAAACGGCATTATAATCCATAATTTTTAAGCTGACGCAGTCCCTTTGGGTATCAAATAAATGCGTGACATTCTTTCACAAAAAAATGTCTTTTTTTAGATAAATCCAAAGAAAAAGACTTTTCTTTATGTGAACATGAGATTTTGTGTTATTGTATATAACACCATCGCATAATGATATACTCTGGTGATGTCTTTATATCAAATAAAAATTATATAACGAAATGATTTGTTTGGTTTACTTCAAAGTCCAATTTATTTTTTTTAGAATATTTGGCAAGAGCTTGTTACAAAATTCTTCTTTTAATATTAAGAGTTGACCGTTGTGGGCAGCATTGATCAATGTACACATGAGCCAACGAGTGTCCTCTAGTGGGCATTTTGGTATATGGCACTTAATTGGAATGTTGTGATCAAGTGTTAATGATGGATGGGAAATATGAATTGTCTTCAAGGCAATAACCCTTTGAAATACCTTCTAATTCCATTCATTTCCCATTCAATTTCAATCAATATTTCAAATACTGGATGGAATTTTATTAATTCCAATGAAATTCCATTTAATTTTTATAATGCATATATAAATAAATAATGAAGGTTAGCGCGGTATTTTTAGTTAGCAGTAATCTTTTCTCATCTTGGTATCATTTCACAAAATGTGGGGCGTCTCCGGCCACTTACCACAAATGCACGCATGGGTTTATTCGCCTGGCCGGTACATGAAGTTATATTTTGGTATAATTATCATAATACAAACAATTAATACATATAGAATGTATATATCTCTATTATGCTATATTTTATAAGGGCAGAAAATTTTATATTAGGTTAAAACACTATATTATGCATTATTTTATTAATTGACGTAATTTTACCATTAATTCCGATATTAAAAGTCGCGCAAAATCGTCAGATCGACACGAAAATAGTATTTACACATGCGCAATTGTAAAAATGATCTAAAAAATAACAATTTTAATAAGGATTTTTTTGATAAATTTTTTTAAGGGTCCCGCATAGTGTGAGAAATATTTCGATAGGCATTTAAAAAATCTCGTAGGTTCTTCAGTGAACCAGGTGCATATTTTGCCTGTCATTAGTTTCCAAGATTATTAATTTTACGTCCACCTTCTAACTTTTGAGCTTAAGAATAAAATTCAAAGGAAATTATTTCAAACAATTTCTTTAGGGGCCATTCAAGTATTACGTAAGCACCAAAAGGGGGTGGGGGGTCTTTGGTTTGCTTACTTTTGATGACGGGGGCCGGTGGGGGTCAGAATGATTATTATGTCAGCAATATATATTTACTTTAAATGATTTTTCTGGAAAGAAAACAGCCGCAGTCAATGAGTGCTGCTAAGACAGACCGTTTAGCACTCATTAAATTTAATGTAGTTTCCTCAGCCTTTCCGTTATGATGTTGAAATATTCTGTCAAAAAATGGCTAAATAACAGGTTAAAGTTTTGAAAAAAAAAATTTTTCTTATTTTGAGATGTTAAATTAGGTTTACTTATGATAAGTGCTCAATCGTTTATTATAAAGAGGAATTAGTAATATAGTATTCAAGTTTTTTCCTTTAAAGAACTATCAAAATCTGAGATACAAACGGACTTTATAGAAATATACCTAAACATCCCTGGTCTCGTATTTTCTACGTTGTCACAATATTCCTTCGCTCATCATAGAGACCCAGTTTTTAATCTAATAAAGTCGCCTTTGTTATTTATATATTTTTTTTGTTTTCTATGCAACTTATAAATAATATTTAAAAGACAATTGTACAACAAATCAAAACTAATCCAAGGAAATTAATATGGCATATATTTTGATTTGTTTTTTAACAGATTATGTATAGTATATAATATATTACTATTAAACAAAAAATATTTTTTTGTTTAATGAATTGTCTTCTGTTTTATGATACAAGTAGTAAGAAGCATTTGTATACTTAACACAACTTAGAAATTGTCAAGTCCTTTAATGTATGTTTCAATCGAAATAATAATAATAAAATTTTACGTTAACTATAATATCATGTTATTACTACTTTACGCTTTATTCTGCAGAAAAACATCCTATGATTATGGGCATCCATTCAAACAAAACACAATAATAGAGAATTAAAACAATATTAAGCCCATCCACTAAGGCATTGTTCTAGAACAGCGTCTGTAAATTGTAAAAATTATGTCCTATTGTGTTCCAGTAACAAGATGATCGTTTTTTGTACTAATCGCATTTAAAAATGAACCTTTTTTCTTATGATTTTCCGATTGAAACGTCATATGATAAATTATCTTTCTTCCCTTGTTTTCCTTTGGTACAGTAAAATGGTATCGTAATATGTAACATACAGGTATTAATATGTTTATATTTTGAGTTGCATTTCGATAGTAAAATAGTAAGCATTTGCAATAATAAGCAAGATTTATCATTGGTCGCCGGCGGTACCGCGCCGCTGCGGTGACCAATGATAAATCTATGAGTAAGTAATCGTGCATCTTACCTTTTGCACCTGTGTTATTTTACCTTTGATTCATGTTGCCACTGTTAAAACTGTCTCAAAATTTTTAATGAAAGAAATTAAATGAATAACGTTCTTATGTTAAGAACGCAATATTTATATAAAAGTTTGTGTAAATAAATATTAAATGTGCTATAAATTCCTTTATAGTATCAGAATTCTTTATTTCTACATATGATAACTGCTGCTCATGAAAAACAAAAAAATATACTAATGCTTACGTAAGCATAGGGGTGGGGAGTAAGAGCTTTGCTTACTTTTGCTGACAAGGGGCTGGGGGGGATCAAAAATTACACAAATTTTGCTTACGTAATACTTGAATAGCCCCTTACAATTTCTTTTAGATATTCCCAATTTTTGTCTATTAATTGTAACAACTTAATCATTGACCCCCATAGTCATGTACATGGATTTTGGTACGATAAGTATTTGTACATTGTGCTTATACAATTTCAAGTTAAAATTTTCAATTTTAAAGTGACCTATTTGATTTAAATTTAATACAATAGCAAATTTTACATCATTTAGTTCGTTAATAAAAAACCCTACAGGACGGAATTCGTCGTCCGTCTTGACCAGTTTACTTACAATACTCGTTAAATTTCTAATGTTGAGGATAATATATTCATAATTAACTAAATTGCAATAATAAGTATTACTTTACGTTGGTTTCATATTTTTCTCACCATTTCAGTACATCAACTCATAAGACGTCATTTCAACAATCTTAACGTAACAAAGACAATGGCGCTGTCAAACCGATACCACCGATGTATGTACTTATTTGGACATTGACTTTATTACAGATAAGCATTTTAACATATTCCTATTAATTACATGTTTTTAGATTAACGGAAACGCATTGTGCAACATGAGTTTATGGTTGATCCGTGGTCATTTGTTTTTTAGGGTTATGAGCTAAAATGGGAAAACATAACCTTTATAGTTTCGTCATGTGCGTCCGTCAGTTCGTTCATCCATTTGTATGCATGTCACAGGCATTTTACTAAAAAACTACAAGATGTATATTGATGAAATGTATAGTGTAGATGTCTTGTATAAGCCGTTACTTAGTTTTGTAGTTAAATGACAAAAATAAATATTTCTAGGGGGGCACTACATACATGTAACAGAAGCTGAAAAACAACTTTTTTCGGCAAAAATCAACGTATGGCACATTATTCGACAGTTTTTCAAATAGAAATTTCCAGATTTTTAAGCATTTTTTCAATTAAGTGAATATTTTCGAAAATAATCGTTCCGAAACGAGCACAAATTGTGCCCCCCTCCCTTTATTTTTTTAAATCGTAAGTCTAAAAAATATGAAAAAATTTACAAAAGTAAAGCTTAATAAATATTTTCAACGAAAATTATTTTGAACATGATCGGATGATATGCCGTTTTTGAGTTATTGCTAAAAAACTGTGTTTTTCAAAAAAAGGATGTAAGTGCTATGAAGGTACGCTCCTTTGCTGGTGCTTTTTAGTTTACACTATTTTCTTTGTAGTAATGGCTATAGAACCCTGCTTTGACATGGTCCGACTTGCTCTTGGCCGGTTTTTTATAGTTCAGAGAAGATATAAAATGTAACTTACAAAAATTCTGAACAACTGATTATTCAATTATCAAGCTCCGAAAAGGTACATTTTACATAGGTTTTACTTAATGTCTTTAAATAAAATTAATTTCAAGGAAAACTTTTGGAAACTATACAAAGATTTATTTAATAACCAATGTTTTAAACTCAAATATGAACAGTAATGTACTACAGACTTTGTTTCAATAATAGAGATGTAACAAATCATATGGGTGTAACATCTAAATTAATCGTGAATGATCGTCATGTTTGAGATAATTTTAGGCATGACAACTAGACATTTACAAAGATAACAGAAAAGTAACATTCGCCATCTTCCGACATGGAACTGAACAGTTTAAACAAAGTGAGAGGACGACGAAAACGTCTAGTGACGAGTCGTCCTCTCCATTTGTCATGGTGGTCAATTTACTGTGATTAGACGGGTAATCACCATATTTTCATTTTACAGCAAAAAAATTATTACTCGTACTGTACGAAGGGCAAATTATCGCGAATGAATAGCAATTTCTCTGCATAAGAGGCAACAAATAGTTTACTTTGTCTTTATAAACCAATTTCAGAAAAATAAATTTTGGCAAGCTTCGTTAAGTACGGGATTGTGCAACGTTAGCTGATCACCGAATATAAAGATCAAGATCGTATTCAATTTGCACTGAATTTAGATAAAAATAAATCTCATATTCTATTAAGTATGTTGGCACTTCGCGGAAATTAATGTGTCAAACCAACACATTCTCAAAATTGCTGAAAATGATACTGATTTAGAATGAAATATACTTAGAAATTGTATTTAATTTATTGTTGGTTAAGATGATCAAAAAATTACCACTTGCTTACGTGTTTAATATCTATCAATCCTCTTGTATCAATATTCAATTTGTTAGATAAGGGTTTGTAGTGGATAAGTAGATTCGAAGTTCAACATTGGGTTGCGTGTTGCATATTACCAAATGTTGCTAGCAAGCGTCTAGTCCAGTAGCATATGTAATTCGTTTTTTTTCTGGATTGTGAAACTCATTACATGTTTTGTTTCATTTTTTGCAAGAGTGGCCGAATATTCGGTATCTGGCCAAACAGCTATTCATTTCATCACCAATAGGAATCGCAGAATTTTTTTTTTCAATAAAGAAAAAATCTAGTCATCCGCACATGCTGATATAAAGTGTCAATAATCAGACAATAATCAAAATTTCATATTGCTGCAATCACTTTTTCCATCCGTCAAAAACAAATAATATACATACTGGACTAACTTTGCGCCATAATTTGAAGAAAAGTTATCGAGGCTCAATTTAGTGATTGCTTTTAAATCTTTAGACACGCAGTGTCATCTGATTCCAAACTAAGCAACGAGGCTTGTAGTATGTGTATCAAGAGATTGATAGAATACATAAATATTTTTTTTTAAAATATATACACATAATACATATAAACATTCAGACTCAAGAGAAATAGTAATTTATAAAATAAATGTTTCTTTGTGCGGTTATTGAATTCATGTCACCAGTGCAGCACAAATGTTCACTACAAACTTCGCAGATTATAAACATAACTTTGTTTATTGGCGAAATAGATGATTTTTACAAATTAAATTATCTAAATGAAACATTCGATAGGAGTTACTCTTGTCAACTATATAAATAGTAATTACAATTACACATCCTGCCTTACTTTCTAATTATTATCGTTAAAGTTGTCACACAGCCTTCAAATATTATTTGTTACATTCTTTAATTTTTTGTCTAACTTCTAGAAGTTCGAACACATTTACTATTTTTATACTCTCATTTTACCCAATTACAAAATAGTAGCAATATTATTTGGAAGCACAAGCTATTCTAGTAATTAAATTATATAGAAGGTTGCCACTTTTCTGTTAGTAATTACATGTATAGATTTTAAACAAAAATGAATTAAAACTGAGGCATTCCAGTGATAAAAAAAAAACTGATCTATATCAGTTTTTTGCTCACAAATTATATTATTTAAAATTTAATGTATTACATTACATTAAAACTTCTGGACACTACTAAAGTGTTTATGTACCAAGGATGCACTTATTTATCATATTATATTTAATTATAGGATATAACTCCATTATACAGCACATTATTAGTATTTAATATTTGAATTTAAACTATATTTAAAATAATTTATTCAAAAGCAATTTAAGAGTAGCATTTAATTTGAAGAGCCAATAGACTTTTATTTAATTACATACAATTTGATTGAGGCAAGGTGCAAATTCGACTGTGGTACCTTGATAGATGTGAGCGATAAATGTTGGAGGTGCTGCAAGCGCACGAGCGGCCACAGGTCTGAAGTGAGCGTGAGCCCGGCCATACTTTTGAGTCGTAGCTCGCGCAGTTCGGTCAGTCCGCCCAGAGACGTGGGGTCCAGTCGCGCATCGCGCACCGCCGTCGCGCTCAGGGCACGGAGCCCGGGTATCCCACGGCATACGGCCTCTACTGCTGCCGAAGGACACCGGCACAGTTCTATCCTGTGTAACGTGAACACTTCATTAGTTCGGAACCCCGGTGGCCGACGCGCGAATGGACGCGCACGGGGACGACGCAGCGCTCCAACTAACCTTTCGAGTGTGTCCACAGAAGCTATATGATGGGCGAACTGCCGCCAAAAGTCAGCGTCGTTGGCCGGCAGTAACATCTTGCGCAGGTCGAGGCGACGAGTGCCATGACGCCGAAGCGCGGCGCATAGCCCCGCCCAGTTGTTGACTTGTGAATTCTTCATGCGCACGTGCCGCCAGAGCGCGGGTGCTGAAGCCAGTTGACGCCACAGACGGCTTACGCGTGCACATTGAGCTAACTCACGCATGCCCACGTATTGCAAAATTTGGACGGCCACATCGTAGCCCCGTCGTTTGCTGGTTTCATAGAAACTCGTGAAATGATCGCCGTCGTCGAGCCTGGGCCGGCCGCGCCGCTTGGCGCCCGCGGGCGGGGACGCGGCGCCGTTGGCCGTGGGCGCGGGGCCGCCTGCGCCCGCACCTCGCCGCCGCTCCTCACTACACAAACCCGCAAACGTCCGTTTTTTATCTCATAGATATAAAAAAAACGCTTCTGTATTTTATTGAGAAGTTGAACAAAGAGCTATGTTGAAAATGTATCGTGCCTGGTTTTACACATCGCGAAAAATAAATAGGCGATAACCATCCATAAAATAGCATTCGATAATTACCTCACTTACGATGATGCGTCGTCTTTGCAATCAACATGATGAAATTGAAAAAAAAGGTATCATGCCAATATTTATTTGTTTACATTTTCGTTATGATACACGCGCCGGTCATATTGCGTATTATATATGCCTAACGTGTTATTTACATAATAATATGAAGAATTAAACAGTTTGTATCCTAATAAAAGTCATAAACAATTTCTTAAAGTTAAATTTACAGTGAAAATATCTAATCGTTAACTGTACACAGAATATAAGAATGTTTATTTGCTACAGGCGTGACCGAAAGCCGTCATTGTTACATTATAGGTTCTCGTGTCTACGCGCGAAAAAATAAAACGGTTTATTTCAAGATATGGGATATTTGACCACCGAAGAGCTCGCTCCCTATCAGCAGATGCGTTTACCTGAAAAAAAACTCACGTTAGACAAAAATTAAGTATTTTACGATTTTGAATTAGAAAGTCTCCATCAAACAGATAAACGGAGCAGGGCGATTGAGGTAATAAATATGCAATTTACAGTAAAGCAAGAACATTTGTTTAGTGTAAAGTTAATTTCGTAAAATGGACACAGAACATGGCCTATTTCACTTAAGAACCGCACACGCGTAGCTCTGAATACCTATTTTGATTCATCACATTATTTAATTTAGAAAAAGAAGCAGCAGACAGTGAACTCGGTTCTACTAAACTTCAGTACCTTGTTTATTCAATAATGCCATTCACTAACGGTAATGAAAATTACCTTGGAAAAATTTTCACTTTGGGGGTACGTGAATTGTCTTTGCATACACAGTAATAGTAGTATTTTTTGAATATTAGGGAATTTAGAATACAGGAGTAGGAGGAAAGACTGGGCGTACTTTAAGTAAATAGCAAGGTGATTTCCCATTACACATGCTATATTTACAACTCTAAATATGAAAAATAATTCTAAATATCTCAAAAGTAGGAGCGGACGCGAGCACTCGACAGCAAAAGCTGATGCGCGCGGAGCTGAGACGGGTGGGTGCGAACTAACAGAGAGGCGCGCGGGGGCGTAGGGGTGGGTGCAGCTACGCTCCGTTGGACGACGATGAACCGCCGACCACTGAGCAGCGCTACGCTCTGCACGGGTGGCGTGGGCACGCTCGTAGCCGGCGGCGGCGGAGGCACCGGCGCGGCGCGCTGCCCGGGCCTGGGCCCGCGAGTCACCGCCCACACGCGCTCGCCGGAGCCGCCGCCTTCCGATACTTGCTACAAAAAAAATTACATTTACATTTTAGACGATATTGCAAGTCACAGTTTTATTGAGCAACGCTATGTGAACGATCACTATCCTTATCCGACGTCCTAAGGGTAGTACAATACACGATTCTTAACTACTGAGGTCCGATACCATAAAAGGACAATGAACTTCACGTCTCATAGTCCACGGCTTTCTCCCAGCGCTCTTCCCGGCCGCGACACTCGAATTCGAGTATACTTTGTTTTTAAATATATAATGACTTGACATTATATAATTTAAGTAAAAATTGTTTAGTTTCTTTTCTAAAATAAAAAAAAAAAAACAAAATTAATTTTATTAATTTATTCGCAAACTGACGCCTATTTCCTAGAAGTACATGCAGACTACTCAACATGACACCATTTTGCATATATATATATAACCTCTCTCACTTCACTAATGTACATGAAATATTTTAAGTAAGCTCGTGTGCTTAAAATTTGGCCCTTTTTTAACATGCCACATCGGTTCTATTGATTTCTTTCGTCTGTTCACTTACACTACAACGCACAACTCCCGTGCCGAATAGCTTGCGAACCATGCGGTGCGCAAGTACAACCCTCCCCTTCCGCTACTCCTCCCTACAGCCCTATTTTACGCTTTCGTAACTAACAGCAGTAGTTGTATGTGTTATGCTGCGTACTCATCTTTACCAGATGGGCAAACTACCTCAATGTGCATATTTCTACTCTATTAACTATGTTCTTTCAAATCGCATCGGTTTCTAACATCACTATTTCGATATATATCTTAAAAGGACACTACGCCTACTACGCAGAGATTGCATCTCCATGCACTTATTCTACCGCCATGTTTCTTTTCCACACCCAACCGTCACTGCCATACATAAATTTATAGTAGTGCTATGATGCTAATTAGAAGCGCTGTATTGTCCTATACTTACATTGAAAATGATACATAATTATGACTTAGTTTATAATTTAACATAAAATATTTATGAATTGCTTATATTCAATGACTTTTCTAGAAGCTTTAAGCTCTGGAAGCTCAAAGATGTAAAATATTGTCTAAATCGATCGGAAAACTAAAGAAATTTACTATCCTTTTTACAATAAAACTTAATATAATTACACAAATTGGAACACCTATCTTAACTGTTGCGAAATACACTCTTAAAAAATTGCTGTACCCTCCTGCCAATGAATAAAAAAATAGAAAAATAAAATATTTACACCCGAAATTTGAAAGTGTTTTAACTATATATGTGAACTTATCGGTGAATTGATATTATTGCTTTGTTGACATTGAAAATGGCATATCTGTGACTGTGCGTTTTTGTGTCACAATACACTTGATTAAATATCTTCTATTAATTTTAGTGTATAAATTCCTTATCTCAGTCATCAATCAAATCTCGATTGCGTGAATATGTAACATTACATCATTTTTTGATCCTTTGATGAAAAGACACCTATTCATGAGTTAAGTACTTAACAAAATGTGTTCGTCTGCAAAACATTAGTGAAAAAGAAAATTGTTCAATAACATCAGTTCATTATTCTAATAACTTATGAGTGTAATTTTCAATAGGTATAGAAATACAAATAAAAATTAAAACGACTAATATGAGGCACATCCACTATAGTCTAAGAGACTGTGAACCCCAGACCTTCATTATTTTATAAAAGCTGGAAGTTTGTCAGCGCATGCTCCCAACACAGGCAGGAACGATGGACCATCATGAAGTTTGGGTTATCGTGGCTTTGGTAGGTAAACGACACTAAAGATGCGTAAAATACCCACCTAAATTCATCAAACAATAGTGTCATTTTTTTTTATATTTCCTTGAGAATATTGTTAAAAAATCACTCATTCATTGCCGACACTTAACATCGTGGCAACCTCTTGCCAGACATTCCTAATGTTCATTTAATTGTAATTAACAAAAATATTACATTTTCATCAATATTGCGTTATTTTTAAAAATAACACAAATTAATATGTCCCCAATGACTTGTCTTTTAACACAAAATCACTTTCATTTTATAAAATACGCAAACATTTGTATACATATAATGTATGTATAATCATACAATTAACATTTTCGAAATAATATGCGTATACTTTATAGCATGTATATGTATAAAATATTTGATATAGTTAATTAATAATTGATATTTAATTAATAATGCTAATGATAGCATATATTATTTTAGCAGATGAAAACATGTACTGAATAATAAACAATACATACGCAGTGAATGATCGCGACAGATCTAACTCACTATCTCACTCGCACCTACTCGTATGAATATTGCCTCGCGCTCCTACCTACAGCTACCCTTGTCTGGCAAGGGGTTGGTACTGTCAAAACTGTCAGACTGATGAGGAAACTTCATCTAATTGTTACCCAAGTATTATATATAAAAATCAACTTTTATACTACAACATAAGTACAATTACAATTAAATGAACATTAGGGATGTCTGGCAAGAGGTTGCCCCGATGTTAAGTGTCGGCAATGAATGAGTGATATTCTGAAGGAAATACAAAAAATCACACTTATTGTTCGATGAGTGGTCACTGCTACCCATAGACACTGGAAACTCCAGGGAAATCACCAGTGCGTTGTCGGTTTCTTGGGTAGGAATAGGATATCTGATGGAGGGGAGAGTGGACTGACGGAGAGAAAGTTGGGTGATGAAGGGAGAGTGTGGAGAGTAAGCGATGGCGGGACAGCGGGTAATGCAGGGAGTGCGGGTCACTGGCACGCTGACTCCCTGGATGAAATACAACAGCGAAAACTATTATTTCACGTCTGTATTCTGTGAGAGCGTGGTACTTCCCTGGTTAGACCGGTTTGTGTAGTGCTGTACACGAGTTGACCACAGCACTGACTCTACCAATGTAAAAAAATGTGGTTTACTAAAGTTACTAATAATGTCACCACACTGCAGATGATATTAACTGTTTTGTGTTCTCAATGACACCTACTCTCTACACGCCTTACCATTATCTATTACATGCATGTTAAAAATTCATAATCACAAAGAGTTAAGACGATCCCGATGATGTTAGAAATCTGCCTTGGGTCAGGAGAAAATATTATGTTTTTTCTAATTCATTTCAAAAATGCGGTTTATAATTTTTTAATCATTGTGTTTTGCTCTTTAGTCCTACTTTTCGCCTCTTTTCTTTTCTCTCTGGCACTCTTAACTGTACCGAAAACATAATAAAGATACAGATAAAAAACAGAGTTAACATTGCATTGTTATGAATAATGTTTAAACTGTTAAATTTCTAGTTCATCAAGAAGTCAGTATAAAATCGATTGGAAGGTTTACTCTGAACAAACAAACAAAATACTAATGTAATATTGCTTTGCCATGGCTTTCTCAACCATGTTTTTAAAGTTTTAAGTCTGTGGCGCGTCGCGTAATGGCTTATTCAAATATTGAGAAATTTGAATCGAACAAACAAACACACAAGAAAGCAAGGTAATAAAAAAGAGGTAAAAATCGTCAATACAAAGTAAGGTGCGCCCATCTCCGAAATTTCTATTCATTGTTAAAAAAAATCTACTTAAGAATTTCACGCCTTTATACATTTCGATATCCAATATCATTGAACTTTCATTTAAGGGATCAATGAGATTTCCTTACCACACTCCTCTAAGTAAATTTATTTTATGAATATTATAATTTAATTTACCTCTTGACGTGTTAAATAATATCCGTCAACTTTTACATTAAACCAGTTGTGCTCCAAAGGGAGGCACGGCAACATATATTCCGCAATATTTTGCTTTTAAAATATTGTAGTATTAAAAAAAAACTTAGTAAATCAAAAAATCTTCAATCTCAATAACCTGGCATACCTTCATGCGGAGAAGTACGCGGCGCGCCTGGTGCTCGTGCGGCGGCGGCGGCGGCGCGCTGGCGCCCGACTTGTGCACGAGCGGCGGCGGCGACAGCGACGGCGCGCCCGCCGCTGCACCCCCGCAGTTCTGGGAGCACAACAAAATGCGCCAAGTTACATCTCTTGTTTCGATGATATCCATCAACCATTTCATACAATCCATCGGTTTGATCGACAGACAACTAATCCATTCTTAGTCCTAATTCAAACTTTCTCAAACCGTACAAATAACTATCCATAAACAGAATGAAAAGCCACGGCGACGTTAGCCATCCCTGTCCTACACTGGTCACGAACGTAAGCCAGTCATTACGAACTCCATTTCTTTTGACGCAAACATTAGACTATGTATAGAGATTTCAGTGGTCTGATGAGCCTTCTAGCATACATGGATAAGGCCTTCCACAAATTATTTCTTTTCACTTTATTATAAGCATTTTCCAGATCTACAAATGTACCAAAAAAATCTTTTCTTTCTTGTTTAAAAATTTTTCTATTATGTTTTGTAGGAAAAAATTTAGTCCACATCTCCCATCCCTTTTTGAGATCCCACTTGCACATACTATTTTCAATTCAATTTACGACTGTTTTAATTACAATTTTCGCACATAATTTTCTAAAGATATATATAGAACCACTAGTTTGTATTTCTTTTAGGTATTTTCAGCGCTAACTTCGTCAATTGTGAACAGATTTGGAAAATTCTTTTTGTTTAAAAGAAACTTTGAAAGCTCTCGAGGTGGTGCCATTGTCACCACGTCATGATCTCATAATAGAATCCCAGAATAATCGAGTGATACTGTTAAATATTATAGGCACGAAGTGTGTTGGAGGTGTTTTATTAGTTATTCAAGTGTTTGCATCTGGGAGTCATCATCTCATACTGCCGGGCTGACGATGAAAGCCACATCCTCCTTGACAGATAGGATTTAAGGAATACTACTGTGATTTGTTGACAGAAACTACTATTAATTGATATTAGTAAAACTTAATCTAGACAAAATTAAAATACTCATCTACCAATTCATTTTCATTCATTTATAGAATTTCAATGTGAGACAGAATGCGAATCTGACCTGCATGAATTATAAAGAATAATGAATATAATTTGTATAAGGATAATTTGGTAGTTGCACTTCACTAAAAATGTAAGAACCCTCGAATTGATACTCCCAGACAATAAATTTGGGGTAGGAACTACTTTCCACTTGCTTCATAAAAAATAAGATGTCCTTGCCAATTATATTAATCATGGCTGGCATGGCACATAAAAAATAGCTAAATGATTTATAAAGATATAATTACTTGATAACTAAAAGAGTTGAAAAAAAATCAATTTCACAGAAAAAGAAATAAAAACCCGCTTTCAAAAACATATTTAAATATTGAGTTGTTTTGGAAGTCGGTTCTAGCCAAATGTAAAAAAAAAAGTATGAATATGGAAAATGAAGTAATCAGTCAAAAGGATATCTTGTTCTAAGGAGACACAACTGGGGCTGATTTATCTTTAACTGATTACAAAACCAATCAATTATTTCAATAGGTTTTTGAAAGCGGATTTTTTATCTTCCCGCTAAGAAAATAAAAAAAATTCGAAAATCGGGAAGTTATTAGTTTTACCCCGTTTTTCTAAAATCGAGTTTTCATAAGATCTCAATATTTTGAAGCCCTTAGAAGCTTCCCTGACTATTTTTAGTATGGTGTCCGTGACCGTGAGTGTGTGTGTGTGTGTGTGTGCATGTGTGTGTGCATGCGTGCGCGCGTGCGTGCGTGCGTGCGTGCGTGAGTGCGCGCGTGCGTGCGTGAGTGCGCGCGCGTGCGGCGTGAGTGCGCGCGCGTGCGTGGCGTGGGTGTGTGTAAACTTCTTCTAACTTTTTAAAAGCTTGACCGATGTTTTTTTTTATAAGTTATTCTCGAAAACGATGTTTTTTGACAATAACTTTTTGGCTATTGCACCTATCAATTCTATAACCTTAACCTCAAAAAAATGATGTCGAAAACCGTTTTGGAAATCAAAATCGGTTGATTCTTTCCTTAGATATCACGAACCAAGAAAATCGAAAAATTAAAAAAAAGAGCATTTTTAATATGCTTTTATAAGCTTGGGTTGTACGTAACTATGTAACGGAATTTTTGAGCAAAATTTTCACCAATTTCCAGAAGCCTGATTAATTTGAAACTTTTCATACGTATCAAGGACCAATTACAATGCAATAGTTTGATAAAAGTTTCCCATCATTATAAACTTGGGTTGTATGTATCTATGTAACGGAATCTTTGAGCTTAATTTTCACCAATTTCCAGAAGTCTGATTGAATTGAAACTTTTCATACGTATCAAGAACCAATTACAATGCAATAGTTTGATAAAAGTTTCCCATCATTATAAACTTGGGTTGTATGTATCTATGTAACGGAATCTTTGAGCTTAATTTTCACCAATTTCCAGAAGTCTGATTGAATTGAAACTTTTCATACGTATCAAGAACCAATTACAATGCAATAGTTTGATAAAAGTTTCCCATTATTATAAGCTTGGGTTGTATGTATCTATGTAACGGAATCTTTGAGCTTAATTTTCACCAATTTCCAGAAGTCTGATTGAATTGAAACTTTTCATACGTATCAAGAACCAATTACAATGCAATAGTTTGATAAAAGTTTCCCATCATTATAAACTTGGGTTGTATGTATCTATGTAACGGAATCTTTGAGCTTAATTTTCACCAATTTCCAGAAGTCTGATTGAATTGAAACTTTTCATACGTATCAAGAACCAATTACAATGCAATAGTTTGATAAAAGTTTCCCATCATTATAAACTTGGGTTGTATGTATCTATGTAACGGAATCTTTGAGCTTAATTTTCACCAATTTCCAGAAGTCTGATTTACGTGAAACTTTTCATACGTATCGGACCAATTACAATGCAATAATTTGATAACAGTTTCCCATTATTATAAGCTTGGGTTGTATGTATCTATGTAACGGAATCTTTGAGCTTAATTTTCACCAATTTCCAGAAGTCTGATTTATTTGAAAGTTTTCATACGTATCAAGGACCAATTACAACGCAATAATTTGGTAACAGTTTCCCATTATCCTTATTAGAACCGCCAGGATTAATAAGATCTTCTATAGATCCTCTGTAAGGGAGTAAAAGAGATAGAGCTAACACGCGATCTGCGCATGTCTGCAGTTTCGGACTTACTCTTTCGCTCGGGCACTCGGCACAGCACAACGGAGGCAGATCCTTTTTATCACGCTTTTATTAGCTTCACTTGCCGGCCGCGCTCGGTGAAGCTATCATAGTCGTCCGACTGGTCGCCCGACTCGTCGTTTGACTACATAGCATAGCCGATCCACCGACTTCATCTTCAGGGGGACTTTTTTAGTGGGTTTCAGCCCCACACTATCCACGCGTACGGGCGCGATGGGTTGCTCTATAAACAAAAATGTGGCACAAAGCGCCCCACGTTTTTTCCACAATAATACTAGTATTTTTCGTCATTATTCATCATTTTTTTTTTCAGCTTATATTAAGAATTATTTTTCACTTTTTAGTTTGATGAGCTTTAAAAGCGTGTTTTTTAGTTTTTTAAAACTATATTTTTTTAGAATAACTTAGAAACTTTACGACTAATCGATTTTGCTCTTAGTATAACATTTTTAGTTCTCAAAAAACTGCGTCGATTGCCGTCTTGAACATTGAAATTGAACAACGCGTTCCAATGTTGTCGCATTTTAAAAATTAAAAAATATTTTTTTTTAACATAACTGAAATTTTGAAACATCGATTTTTTATCGTGAACTTTCAAATGATCTAATGGATCGATTTCAATAATTCATTTATTTAAAATCTCCAACGATTGAATTAATCACTAATGAACAAATCAGACACTGTTAATTTGTTTGTGAAAAATTATTTTCAAAACATTTTCAAATTTCGTTAAATAAGTTTTTTAAAATAACTTTCGCCTAAGATAGCTAAAAAAAACGACGTTAAATGCCATAAAACAACTTAAAATCGAACAATTTGTGTAAAAAATTACTTTGTTTAATGTACACCAGACTTTTGAGCTCGAAACACTCAAAATAACATATAAACCATATTTTTCGAGTTTGAAGAGCCAAAGACGTCACAACAAACTACGTTACTATAGCTTTGCGGTTAAAATTAGCGCGAAGTTTCAGGGATGGCCATTAGGGTCAACCGTTTACCAAATTTTTATAGAGAATTTATTTTTCTGTTATATTGTATTATAAGAAATGTCTGTCTCAATATTTTGAAACCATTTAAAAAAAACGAGTGGTGTCGTGGGACACCAGGTAGGAACGAAGTTCCTTCGGCTAAGGTAGAATCGACACAATTTGCAAAAAAAATATATAATGTACTTTAAGTGTTATGACAGGAATATGTTTTATTATAAGATGCTACTTAAATCGTTTGGTGATCGTTGTAGTGGAATTATGACATTTACTCCTTACTATCTGTTCTTCAATCATCTTCATTTTCTGTTCTTATTGTTAATTCTATTTTCGAAAAAATTTACGATTATTATGATTTATTTCTTATATTTTAACGACATATATTTGATAATGGAAAATAACCCCGACCGATTCTCGGTAATCGCGCGAAGTCGTAAACAAGTCGCGCGGCCTCATGCCAGCTGTGCCCGGTGTGATCCACCAATCAGCGCTCGCCGTTCGCCGAGCTCGCGTCACCTTGCGCCAATAAACGCGCAGCAAAATAACGACATATCTAAAAATATACGACTGTCGCGCCTGCGCACGTCTCATTTAACGGTTTTATTCCACGGACTTTTTCTTATTCTAACGGTTTTATTCCACGGACTTTTTCTTACGGTTTTACTATCACATTTTTTTCAGTTCGGTCGCGCAGTAAAATCTCCTCCAAGCCCGCCGTAAGGAACTTCGTTCCAAAAATAAATAAATTCTAATGCAATTTAATTTTCTAAGCATAACGTCAAAACTGGGGAAGATTTTAATTTATTTAAACACACTTCGCCAGCACAGGCATATTTTTCTTTTTTTATATTTACTAAATAATTACTAATAAAGATAATCAATCACTTGCCCAAAAAAAAACACAATCACACTTTTGCCGTGTATTTATACAAGACGTGTAGTGATGCGATGTATGAACAAATAAGTATGTGCTTTTGGTTTTTGGTAACGTAAGGCCGGAGCGGCAGTGATGGCGCGGCAAACTAGCATTTTTCACCACTGCAAGTTCTTCCAAAAAAATATTACTAGATGGCGCGCGTAATAAACACGGGAACTCGAAGCGCTGTGCGAAGGTGGAGGCGAAGTAGCTCGATCAATATCACGCTTTATTTCCGAGTTATACGATGGGGTCACACGACGCTCTAGAGCCTGATGCCGGTCCCACGCTCGGTTCCGACTGCGGTCCCGGCTCTCAATTCTGCTCCCTGTTCCGCTTCATACACTCATTTTTATGAACTAGACAACCTCACAAACCTTCCCGCCCTTTACAAATGTAAAAAACGTGTCTCACCATTAATCATAATATTAATATCAATTTTATAGTCATACCTCATTCCATAAAAAGGTTTCATATAAATTCCAAACCCTATTTATATCCTTACAAAAAGTGAGTTTTCAAAAATCCTCACTCAACGGATATACACACACTCCTCACGAGGAATCTACCTTGGTAATTTTCTCATTAAATATATATAATGGGGAAACTACCTAAGGTAGATTTATAGGTAGATATATATGTAAGGTAAATATATACATACCAAAAATACAATTGTAAAAATTGAACTACTAGTCCAAAGTGTTTGGGATATAAAACGATTTTAATTTAGATGAAATGTAGAAAACGACGATCTAGTTTAATTTCGCAAGTATATATAAATTGTAACCCGAAGAATCGATTAATTTACTGATACGTTTAAGAGAATTTTCTAGCAATATTTTTTCGTTATTATATGTTAATCTTAGGAAATCACGTTGCTATAATTTAATAACCTTTTGAAGAAGAATAATTCCGTCATACATTGTTTTCATATACAGTAGAACCTTGATAACTCAAACCTCGGTAACTTAAAAACCTCTATAACTTAAAATACGCAACCTCTATAACTTAAAATACGCAACCTCTATAACTTAAATAAGTAATCTCTGTATTGACCCTCGGTAACTTAAAGAAATGTTTCCACAACCTCTATAATATAAAATTGTTTGTCAATGAGTCATTTTGAAAGAGTGTGCAAAAAAAAAGGTTTCGGTATTTATTGCTTGCACGTGTTCACTAGTTAAATTGTTAACGTAAACAATACATATGTCACCTATTTTTGCTTCTTCGAAATTCTTTAAAGCTTTGCGGCGATTAGCCTTAAGACATAAGTAAGCCTTGGATCATAAGTTTTTGATCATTGTCCTGGAAACATCGCTTTACTTACTGTGTGATAAAACTGGCTTAAAATGAGTTCAAAAAGAAAACTAACAACACTCACATAAAGAGTGGAACAAGGGTACATACATACATATGTACATACCTACCTCTATATTAACCTATCCTTAACATAGACCCTTGATAACTTAAAACCTCTATAACTTAAAATATTTTGTGTTTCCCTTGGACTTTAACTTATCGAGGTTCAACTGTAACTCTATTGTTCATGCGGCGCACCAGTGTCGGATTGGTCATATAGTCGAGGTGGCGTTTACCAGCCGGGCCACAGCCCGCGCAGGGCCCGGTCACACCTATCTCTCAGGCTTACGACCTATATGTAAAATAGTTCATTCATACTTAGAGGAAAACAAAACAGACAAATTCAAAAACGGTTGACCGCGAGACTACCCCTGAAACTTCCCGCTGACTCTCTTATACATTATTGAGCTCAAAAATTACAATGCGCTTTTTTTTTGTTTTTGAACAACAGTATTTATCAATTAATTAACTGTGGAATTCGATGCCGTTTTTAGTACAAAAATGATGTCTTTTAACAGTATTACTCAAACAAAAAAATTAGGTTATTTTAAAAAAACGTTTTATAAAACCTTTATAAAGGCCACATCTTTTAAAGGAAATAACCGTTTTTGAGGTAGATTTTCGATGTACGAAATGATCAATGTATTAAAATTGACATGTCAAAAAATAGGAAAGTTAGTTTGGAAAAGTACTTTTCTCGAAATTTTTGGACAGGGGCAATTTTTGAACGAATCAATCGATTTTAATCTGCTTTGTGACATCCGATGTACGTTTTTAACCATTAAAATTGTGTATCTCATCCACCTTTATCGAAGGCTCCTGTGGGGCTCTTAAATTCATAATACCGCCCGGACCCTCAAGGCCCACTCCGAACCTGCGGCGCACATCAATAAACTTCGAGTCGGCATGATTTTTTTTTTTGATATCTTCAGCTCTCACTGTCATTCTTCAGCGAATTTACACAAAACACTTGAAATTTACTGCATTTACTCCAAACCTCAATTCGAAGGTCAGCGGTGGGTTACATGCTACGTGTTAGTACATGTCGCAGGCAAGTGTTTAATAATGAAATAACCGTAGATACGTGTTTTCTGTATTTTTTAAATTAATTTAATTTTGAAGTGGAGATTTCGAAAGACAATAAATCTTATTTGTTTGTTGGACGTGATATGTATATTACTTATTTGTTCTAGATATTTATCGATTTATTTACATTTTAAGAAATAACTGGACGGTCAATCGGCGAGTATAAATAGCGAAAAGCAGATGAGGAGAAGTGAAGTTTTATTTATGTGTTCAGTGCGATCAATAAAGAAAGTTCAATTGGTTTCATAACGATTTATTGCGCGGTGTTTCTGAATATTCACTTTCTGCTTTTCTACGCGTTTCCCTTCACGTGATTTCAATCTTGGAACCCCCAATAGGATAACGTAACATTATTGATGAGTTATTAAAACAAATCGTTACGGAGCGCCGCGCATCGCCTTTACAACTATACGATGTAAACGCAACAGCAGAAAACATGGACAATCGCCATATTCAAATAAGTATACGAAGGGAGAGCGAGCGAGAAAATCACACTATGACCGCATGTATGATAAAAAACTTCAAGTTACGGCCACAGCCAGCGATTAACATCTTCAGCTACAATGTAGATGTCTGATCGAACTGCCCCTTGTATTGAGCGCGCGCGGCCTCCGGTGAAGTAGCGAGATCGTCGAGCGCGCGAGGCCTCATACAAGACCGCGCTGTTTAGTTCTCTACTTCCACGCATTCAAAAATTCACTTTACATTTCTGGGTTATATTGGTTTGTTATACGAAATTGAATTGTATTCTTTAGGAAATAAGGCAGTAAAAAATATCTACGTTTCGAATTAATTTTTTGGTATCTGTAAGAATCACTAAGAAGTCTCAATGAAATCTGTCAAGACGCTTTCAATAAGTATGCAAATAACTAGAAGTCAAGCCTGAAGATAGATATTTTAGGGTTGCGTGAAAATTACTAAGATCAGGAAGCTACATCATTATGAAGTAACGGGTCGTGCACTCGACCTACTGGTATCATATTTGACTAATAGGGTTCAGAAGGTCGATGTCAATAAAATGAGATTGTCTGGATCCGTGGTCCGCATGGCGGTGCCACAGGGATCGATACTCGGTCCGTTTCTGTTTTTAGTTTATATTAATGACTTACCAAGCCTTGTTAAGGATATTCATGAGATAGTAGATTAGCGGGTGATACCTCTTTATTATTCAAAGTTAAAATACATTCACTCGATTATGAAGATGTAAACATTGTTATCTCCAAAATTGAAGAATGGTTTACTCACTCTAAATAATTTTCTTCTCAATAGGAATAGAATAAAATGTGTGAAATTCTCATTTGCGAATGTGAAAATGGATCTGGTTCTATTTTAATAAGAAATGCGGAATTAGAGCTTGTTGACCCTACTGTGTTCGTAGGTCTCATTTTAGATAATAAATTTCAGTGGGTTTCTCATATCGGTGAGTTCACGAAAAGGCTCTGCTGAATTTGCAATTAAAAAAATAAGAAATTTACCCGATAAACCGCCAGATTAGTTTATTTTGGCTGTTTTGTTTGATGTCACATGGCATCCCGCTTTGAAGACATGCTGCGGATATTCACAGAATTTTCGTTTTGCAAAAGCGAGCCATTCGCGCAATTTATGGACTGGGACCTCGTGTTTCTCTTAGAAGTAAGTTTAAAGAAATTGGAATTTTAACTGCGGCATCACAGTTTATTTATCAAAATTTAGTGTATTTTAAAAAAAGTTTAGAATATGTAAATAAAAATAGTGGTAGACATAATTTCAATACTATAAATAAAAATAAACTGTGTTTACATGTTCGTTGACTGCATAGGGTCACAAATTCTTTTAGAGGGGTCTGTGTGTGCCTTTTCAATAAGATTCCTGTGGATTTACAAAATGTACACTTATACTAATTTAAAGTGTCTATTAAGTAAACACTTAGCACAAAAGAATATTATACAATCTCTGAATATTTAGAGGATAAATGGACATGATGAGCTCGACTTTCTACAGGTTTTTTCCTGCAATAGTTTTAAATATAATTATATTTTTATATAATTGGTTTGAAAAGAACTATCTTAAAGTTTCTTACTCATTCTTCTTGAAGGATTGAAGGATATCTGCCTTATGAATGAGTGGTAATTAAAAAAGTGGAAATAATTAAAATATAATTAAATAAATGTAAATTCTTTAAATGTTATAACGTATTTCAAGTGTTATATTATAACATATGAAATAAAGATATTTTGAATTTAAATAAAAAAGCATTATAGTTTGACTGCTTCCTTTGAAATTCGGATGAGTTTTTCTTATGACAACAAAGTGAGGTTTCAAATGGCTTACGGTTGCGTGTTTGTGTTCCGTGAGATTAATAAACTCTTTTAATTTAACCGATTTCAATTACATTTGACAAAAAGATAAATTAATCCCCGGAAAAGAATGTAGCCTAGAATATTTTTATGGTTCCATGGGTAAGATTTCAATGAAAATCATTAAGAAAACATAATTATATGATTTGACCAGTTTCTCTGAAATTTTTAGTTTTCTCTTATTATTTTAGTTGGTTAGTTGTCTGGGGTTCTAAAGGAATTATTAAGAACCGGTATTTTTCACTTTACGTAAAAACCAAACGAGACTGGAACAAATCAGGACCAGTGTGACCAGGGGCGCGCTACAGGCTGTGCGGGAACGATCGCAGGAGCCGCGATGCGACAACTACAACTAATATAAACCTATTTAAGAGCGCACAACTTCGTGCAAAAGTTGAAAAGAATAGGCAATGAATATGATGTCCGTATGTTTGTTATATTTCTATAACTAAATCATTGATTAATTTCATGAAATTTCGTCGAGAGATAGCTTCCGTCCTGAAAATGGGTATCTATTACATTTTTATTTCAGAATATGATATCAGAAGATATAGACGTTAAAAAAACAATAAACAAACCACACTAAGCAACAATGAGTGCGAGAACTTTACTCCATGCGGGCGAAGTCGCATATTTGTATTAATAATTAGTACAAATTATTATAGTAAATTACTATGATGTACAATATTATAGTACATTATAGTACGTTACTATGATATATTAGGAGTACAAATAAATTTCCACCGTTTTTTGTCAATAAAATAATATGTATTGCGAAAGAATGCTAATTTAATTTTAATCGAAGTATTGTCCTTCACTAACAACTACTTTTTTCCATCTTGAAGAACTCCTTATCTTTTGAGGCTATTCACGAATCAACTCAATTTTTGGTATTTTCATATGATGTGAATAGCTGCTCTGACAGAGCATGTGCCATTGACCAGAACAGATGATAGTCGGACGGCGCAATAGCGCGTAGTACTTCCCAATCAAGTGTTTTCAAATAGCTTTTCACCGGAACCGCTACATGCTGACGAGCACTACCATGTAGAAGAATAATTTTGTCGTGTCTGGAGCAGTATTGAGGGCGTTTTTCCTTCAGAGCTCGGCTCAATCTCATCAATTATGTTCGGTATAGAGTTCCAGTGATTGTTTCGCTTGGACTAAACAACTCGTAATACATCACACTCAGCTGATCCCACCAAATACACAACATGATTTTTTCCATGAATATTGGATGTTGACGCGTGGCCATGATTTTCTTCTTTTTGGATTATCATAATATATCCACTTTTCATCACCAGTGACGTTCGATGTAACAAACCTTTTTTGTGCCTAGTTAGCAGCATTTCACTCATGCATAATTGGCGTTCAACATCTCTCGGCTTTAATTCGTAAGGAACCCAATTACTTTGTTTATTAATCATTCCTAACGATTTTAAATGATGCGAGACTGCTTGCTGAGTGACTTCTAAAGTAAGTGCAAGTTCCTTTTGTGTTTGAGATGAATCTTCCTCCAATTCTGCATACTAAAAATTTTTGGCTTTCCACTGCGAACTGCGAACTTTGTCTTCTACGTCAAAATCAAGGTTTTCAAACATTTGAAACCACTCACAACATGTTCTCTCACTCAAGGCAGCCTCATTATATGTTTCTACGAGCAATCGATGTGCCTCAGCTACAGATTTTTTTTTAATCAAAGAAGTAAATTAAAAGTTCCCGTAAATGACGCTTCTTCGACTCAAATTTAGACATTTTTGGGTAAAAAAAATATGTGATGCTAATATGAAGTTAATAATATGATAAGGTTATGTTGTTCTTGAATGAGCAACATAATTTTCAAGTCGGTTATCATCTGCGAATTATAACGTCAGCCTCGTGCCATGCCATCTCTCTCAAAACAGCGGAAACTTATTTGTACTCCTAATACAAATTATAGTAATTAGTACAAACATCGCGGCTTTACCCATATTTGATAGGCTTAGTTAAGCCGATTCTAAATACGGGTAAATACTTACCAACTAATCGCAAAATAAATTCCAGTTATTCTCCTTAAAAAAACAACGTTGCTCCATGATCCTTACTAAATGCATCAGAATCGGTTGATTTGTTCAAGGAATATTGTCGGAGAAAAATTTTTCAAAATTTTTTGTGCAACATTCTTTAAATGAATGTACTGCTCAATTCTGAAATCAACCCAGTTATTTTCTTTAAAAAAATAATTTCTAGCCTCTTAAATAAAAATCAATATCAACCGATACAATTAACGACAACGACGTTAATTGTTTTGTCAATATAACAAAAAAATATTAATAGATTTATAATTGGTACTCGTATGATTTTTTTTTTCTTATCTTGGAAAACTGCGTTGAATGTCGTAAAGCAGATCAAAATGTAATTAAGTAATATAGACAAAACTAAATAAAAATTCTATTTTGGTCTTGATCTACCCTAGGATTTTATCTTTGTATGAATGTCTAGTCCACTACAGATGGTCATTACCAACTAGCATTGTATATACTTTTCAAATTACGGGGTTTTGGCCTTGCACGCTAATATAGGGGGAACGGGGGCTGCTACAACCACCGCTTATCACCAATGTGGTCCCATCGTCTAGTAAGATAATTTAATGAGTTTTCCGAAGCACACAGTAACTTTTTATAGTAAAGATGAAACTCACTGTTTCTATCGATCGTGGTCAGAAACGAAAACGACACTTTCGTATTGAAAAACTCGAAAGTGGGGCTATTTATAAATGTTTAGTCGCTGCTAGAAAATCAACGATGTGATGTCAGGTGCTCCGATTCTTAGATACATGAAAGATGTTAGCTTTTGCCCGCAGCTCCGTCCGCGTGGAGACATTAGACACACGGACACACGACACATAATTCCTTATTTTCTATATCAAGTAATCTCGCTATCATTAACACCGATCCGATCCCGTTTTCGATCAGTTTCAGCTCGGTCACACTCTCCATTCCCATCCCGCGTCTCTTTTTTTTTCAATCGCTCTCGAGTACGATGCCGATCCCGATTTCGATATCGATTCCGGTTTTTATTATTGCCCAGAAAGTAATTAGTGGGAGGTGTAAAATATCGTGCGTATAATTCAGAAAATATTGTATTTGTGTGCTAAATTTCATCTAAAGTTTATGCGTAGTTGAGTTACACATAACCAAACATCGACACAAAGTATAACACTTTTAACGTTTTAAGAATAGGATATAATACTGAAAAAAACACAATTTAAAACCTATAGCTCATTTTGATTTATTATCACTTTCTTATCCTTTAACTATTACTGTTAACCATATAATTACACTCGGATTGTTGCCACCCTCGCTTTCGTTTGTGCCCCACTTCGCCCTCTCACGCCACGTCCACTCCTCCGCCTCGCTCTCAATCTTTATCGCTTTCAATAACACTGTTCCTTCTCTAAACAAAACAAACAATAAACGTGACCAACAAAACAAAATTAATGACTTTAAAATTTTCTAGTTATAAAGAGTTACGCAGACGCAGATTAACATACAATAAAATAATAGAGGGCTCTAGTAATACACTAAAGTTCATTAAAATCAATTTAACTATTGTTGAGTTACGAAAAATATATAAGCGGACGAACAGTCACAAACAAAAAGTAGCTTATGTCAGTTCCCCAGTGTCAAACTATCTGTATGCCGAATTTCATCCAAATAAATATAGCAGTTTAGGAGTGACGACATAGCACACAGACAGACACTTTTGCACATAGCTCATACATTATAAAGTGGTATATTCTATTGGTCCGTTTAAGTTCATTAAAATTAATTTAACAATTATTGAGCTATGAAAAAAGACATAAACGAACAGACAGACATACAGACATAAAGTGGGCTATGTCCTTCCCCAGGACTCAAAACTATTTCCATATCAAATTTCATCTAAATCGGTTTAAACTTTTGCATTTATAATATTAGTATGGATTGTAGTTTAAATAATATAAAAATAGCGTTTTTAAACTTCCTACTTAGAAGGATGCTGTTTTCAATCTCACTCGGAAATAGGCTTTTAATCAGATCTTGACGTTTTAGGGTCCTAGAAATATTTTTTGACAATTTTCTACATAATGATAGTATGTCCATATGCATATGTGTGCGCGCGCGTGCGCACGTGTTTGTATACGCGGATGTACGTGCGTGCGTGTGCGTATGTGAAAAAAATATCAGTGTATTTTAGAATATTTCTTAAACTACTCCACCGCTAAGTTCCAAAATGGAACTAGGTTTTCTGCTAGAAAGCAATGTAGATCATTGAAAACCGCATCAAAATCGATTGGTTTCTGTAAGAGATATTGTTAATAAAAAAGAACACTTATTTTAAAATAACTCCTGAGGTTCTTGATGGATTGATGTTTGGTTTGTATATAAACCAAACATTACTATAATCATACAAAAACATAAAACTTTATTGGTACTAACTTTTACTGCTGGATTGTATTATTGTGATGAGAAACTTTTAGATTTATGGACATAAATCTTTAAATCTTTTTATTTTGAGGCTGCAACAAGATTTAATATTTTTGTATTGAAAACAACAACCCTCCAGAGGATAAAAGTGACCCTCCTTAGTTTAGGTTCAGGTGACTTTGATGAATAGCAGCTACTACATCCTTTGTACTGTCTTTATGTAAAACTGGGTTTACTAAAAAAATTTTATGACTGAACTACAATTTGAAATACACAAAAAAATGTTATCTTTTAAAATGGAAAAATATAACATGTTTATCTTTATAATTTTTAAAAAAATATCTTTACACATATAAACACTGAGGTTTTTTTTTATTTATGTGAACATATATTTCACAATTTCCTTTGCTCAATGTTAAAGCAGCTGTTTTTTTGTTTACAAAAAAAGGGCCAAGCAAGAGTCGGATTCGCTCATCAAGACTTTCACAATACAACATATAATTGTGTTAAATACTTTTAAGAAATTATTTTCATTTATTCATTCGTGGATTTTAAGGACCAGCCCTACTCATACTTGGCCGGTTATTATTTATTGATTCCTTTAAATTTGTACTAATAACATGCCATCTTTGAAGCCTGTTTATGTTATTGCTTTTATGATAGAACAAATGTACAAAAACTAACAGATACGCTCCAAATATTCACCCATAAATTTGAGATCCTCACAATAGGTACTTTCATTTGATTTATAACATGGTACAGTTTGCAACTTTTTTTTCCAATATTTTCATTTATCCCCTAAAACTGATCCTCATATTTAGAATTCATTTATTATGTTACATGTCTGTGCTCGAGTTACAGACACATACATATACATGTGTTCCAATCAGCAAATTGAATGTGACACAAAGACAGGCAGATACGAGTAATCCTATAGGGTTCTGTTTTTTTTCATTTGCAGGTATGGAACCCTAAAAATTATATGTGTATTAATTTAATTATTAAAATGGTCAGTAGGTATAAATATCTCACATATTCAATTAATAAAAACATTCATAATTAACATATTTCTAAATATGTTTTAATGCTAATATTGTTCATCTATTATGTAACTGTTGTCAGTTATAATCACCTTACTGCAAAGGCATACCTTTAAGCAATTTTTTAATTCAAATCGTGGGACTTGAATAATAAGCCCTTCAAGCTGGCCCAAAGTGGCCGTTAATGATGTCACCAATGCGAGGACAATAACCAACGGATGTGCTCACCGAGGGATCAACCAAAACTTAATTTGACCAAATAGGTTGAGTGTCCGGGATCATTCCGCACTATACGTTTTTTCCCATTGATGGACGACACTCAACTCTAAGTAAGTTAAAAACTCATTGATCCATTTATTAGTAGTCAAGATCTAGCCCTTAAGTCTGTTTGCTAGTTATATGGCACCTTGTGATTCGAGATAATGTCTTAAGTACTGAGCTACCACCATTCATTTTGTATCAATCTACCTTAATATCATTTTGGAAAATTAGAAACGATCATACCCAAAGAAGAATCTGAAGTAATCATGGTTAGTTTTGATGATTTTTGAGAATCCAAACAAATAAGTATTCTAATTACATTACAAAAAAAAGTGTTCTACTTATGTATTACTGTGAGATGAAAACAAGTAGTTAGATATATAGTAATTAAAGGAGTATTTTGATTTCTAACCTGACTAATGCACTTAGACATTAATACACCAGCAATATCAACTAACAGTTCAGTATCAATAAAAAACTTGGTGTTAACTATTACGAAAAAAATTCAGAAGAAATTTGGTCAAGGCAGACATTAGAAAATTCGTTAACATTGTTCACTTTGAATACACATCGGAAATGGTTTATAAACGAGAATGCGTTTATAGAAACATACCTTGCAGAGAAAATCCCTCGCGGGCGGTAGCGAGTAGTCGTGCGACAAGCCCTGACAGTGTGGGTGATAGAGACACAGACAGGCGGCGCACGCTAACGATGGCACCGCACCCGCCGCGCCGGCGCAGGTCATGGAGCACGGCCGCCGCCCCCCCGCCACGGCCGCGCCACCCGTGCCGCCGCACCACTGCTCCTGCCGAGTGGTCGCGTCGTCCTATTGACGCTCCAAGTTTATCCATAAACACGATAGCAAAAATTATGAAGCGTCAACATAACTTTTTTCCTATTTCCTTTTTCGGACAAGTACCCATCGAAAAATTGCACTAGTAATGCAAGTTCCTATCGAAAATATGTAAAATACATTGAATTTTAAAAATACAAATTATTATTCCTATGAGGGTGATCACAAACTAAGACTTATAAAACACTTCAGGAGTGTAACTCAAGACATTAGAGAGAGAGCTCCAAGAATATTAGAGAGTATATATAAAATTGTAATTTTGCAATGATAGTCTAAAATGTCAACTCCATAACCAATACTTAACAACCTATGAAAGATAGACAATATACGCCCGCACTGGACATATATAAGACATGTTTGTCTCCAGCGCAGGAGTTAAAAAATTTCTTGTTCCATTTGACGGAGGTAAAGTATAGGACTGATTAACTGGTATTAGAAAAGTACAAGCAGAAGACTCACCTACGCCACTAATATTGTATAAATAGCTACTGTACTATAACCATAATTTTGAACAAATTAAGAAATATGTAATAAATTAAGAATTGAACAGTCATTAAATTTCTCATTAAAAAGGGAAACACCCCATCACAGATTGGACAACATATACTATGTTAAATGTGTTCAATGATTCTTACCATACTGATTTCTTAGGCCCTTATGATCTCAATTATAAAATTCATGACATAAAACAAATATCCATCCCTATTTTGAACTCCAGAACAAATATCACTATGGACATTTATTTTAGATCCATTCATTTGTCTGAGAATTTATTAAAAAATCATGAAATAAACGTGAAAACATTAAAAAGAGACAAGTACAAATTATACCTTTATTTATTCAAACAAAAAACAGACTTTTCCCTAGTTCTGTTTTATTATTCAGAGAAAACTGTTTATTATTGTCCTATGTTCCAAAGAAAAAGAAGAATGTTTATTATTTATTTTCAAAAAGCAAGGTGATATGGTTAATTGTCGATTGTGAAAATGTGTGTCCATACGTTATAATGTTTTATGACATGACTAAAGGAGAGGCCGATATGGCGCAAACAAATGGCAAGCATTATGTTTGTTGATTGATAACAGGAGGCCCGTGACAACATTTTTTTCACTTTTGATTGTTGGTGGCACCAGCAGCCAAACTATGTAAGGGTAAAACTGATGATTTATTTAGTAGTCAATTTATGAAAGAATTAGCACCGAAACTAATTTGAGCACATTTGTTTTCAAGATTTGTAAAATAATTCCTCAAAAAAAAAATATGGTTAATAAGAAACTGAATTTCATCAAAAAAATGTACAAGGCTTTTTTCTTATATCTATGTAGAAAAAATTGACACATGAAAGAATCATATTTTGTGTTTGAATTTAATATAGGATGAACACACAATTACTATATGTGCAAACTGTCATGATAAAGTTTGTAATGCAGAACAATAGTATACATAAAACATCTAAAAAAATATACAATCATTCTCATTTTAGCTATAAAACAAAAAACATTTTGGTTCAACCAGTATATAAACATTATTCGTAATTGATGTAATCATAGAACGATATAATGAAAAAAATATACATTACAGTACAGGTATTTTATTTGAAATATAATTCGACACATTCAGTTTTTGTTAAGTATTTATATATGAACTAGAGCATTAAAAATGTGAATGAAATGCATCACGCGTGACCACCCGCCTAAATGAAAACAGCACGACCACTTCAGTTTAAATAATAAAAATATTCATTACTATAAATAATAATAAGTCATTACTGTGAATAATTTCTAGCATTTTATTTTGGAAAAAATGGGTTGACAATACGACTTTATTGCTGTAAATATCTTTCTAATAAGCATTAGAAATAAACAAATTTTATTGAAATTAATTAATTTAATTTTTCAGTATTTCATGCTTCCTTTTAGGTGTATTAGAATTAATTAAACAAATGGAATAAATATTGATGGCAGTGAATATTTCAAGGTACTACATCTTATAAAGAATTTCATATAGATATTTGGAATTTAAGAAAATATAGGACTGACCTGTTGCAATCGGTGGAGACGGTCAGGCGGGCGACTCTGCAGCGCCGGCGGCGGTCCCGGCGCCCTGCCGCGCCCACGCCACCCGCAAACCGCAACACTTAATCTCACGTAGGCCTAATCCATCCCCCCTCTCGACGTGTGGTCAAATATCCCCCATGTTTATTTTAATAGCTAACAGATTAGCCAATTTTATAGTTGTACAGAAAAACTATATGTAACCCAATTTAACAATGGAAAATATTACATTATATTTCAATAAAATATATCTTAAAACTATGAATATATTTGTAATCGTTACTAGGCATTGATATCTGTGTAACTGCTAGAAGTGTAAAGCGATGCAAATGTGCCGATGCTCATGGTTACCTGGCCTTTTTCCAGGGAGTCGTATTGTTGTTGTCGGTTGCGGCGGGCCTCTTCTCCGCACGGGGCGCGGGCGCGCCCCCGCTGCCGCTACGGCTGAGACGAGAACCCACCGATTTCACCTGTCCCACACAAGGTACTCAATATAATCATGCTTTTTGTAAGGAATTATAATTTAATACATCAAACACAATTTTTAGTCTATTTTTTTGATAATGCATAATTTAAAAACAACAACAAATCAGCACGCTGTGTTTTATTAATAACCCTCTTCTGCAGCTACGGTAGTGTTGCTTACTTCTTATACCTTCCTATATGCTTCAATTTGAAACAAATGCTCACGGTTTTGCCTGATGAATAAAAAATGTTGAATGAGAATTTGAGTTTTATCCTGAACTTGATCTCAATCTTATTCTCAATTTCAATTGCTTCCCCCTCTCTCTCTTCTCAGTCCTGTTACGCTCTGCCTCATCCTTTCATTTCATATCACATCTTTTCCAATTCTCAACTCCCTCTTAGTACTTATCTCGTCCTTTTCTCACCAAGTAAATTGAGCAATTAAACCAAGCTGACAAAATAAAATAAAACTTATAATAAGCTTATAATATTAGGTCAGGAAATTTTCTTTTCGTATTTTGTAAGTAAAAAGCTACAGTAAAAGCTCTTATTTTGTGTTGTACAAACACATATCTGGCTAGTTTTGATAGCATTAATAGATGAGATTTAAAAATAAATAAAAATAAGAAGTTAAGACGGTATCCTGCCATTTTTGGAGTTTACTCCTTAAGAATCGATTTTCATATAAGGCGCCCGGTATGAGAAAAATTTGAGGAGTAAAATCTACTGATGAATCCGCGTTACGTTTTTGGTGCGCAACTTATTGACGCACCTTTCACTTTTCAATCGCGTGTATGTGTGTACTTGTATACTTGTCTGTATACTTGTGTGTAGCCAACGCAGCGAGGCAGCTGACGCATATATTGTGTGTATACCTATATTATAAAAGTATACTGTTCACCGTTTACAAACGATATATATATAGTGTATCAGTTATACAATTCTAATACGGATCGTCACCACTGTTTTGTTTGTGTTTTAAAGTGTTCTTTTACAATGTAAATATTTATTATTAACATTTGATTTATTACTATTATTATTAATAATTACTATTATTATCGTGAATTTTTATATGCATTATTATTATATTTGGTGAAGTGCAATTGATATAAACTATGGAAGAAAGTGGTGTAGATAATAATGCTGGAATATCAAATGAAACACGTGGTTTTCTTAAATTTTTAGTCAAAACGAAATTTTTCAGTTAAATAAACTCTTTGTGCGTATGTTTAGACAATCTTACTTAAGGAGTAAACTCCAGTCGTGCGTCGGAGCTGACACACATTTTTTTTCTATTATTTTTCTGTCTACCAAAATGAGTAAATCTATTGTGAAAATTCGACACATTTTGAAGCTATATACCAAAAAAAAGCATCGTTTATGGATCTGATGCAGTATCAGTAAAAGTAGCATAAAACTGGTTCAAGCATTTTCAGTTCAGTAATTTTGACGTCAAAGATGAACTTTGCTTTGTTCGACCTATTACAGATAAGTTGATATCATTTTGGAAAAAGTTGCGAAGTTCGGTATATTAGTTCCTGCGACATAGCTGAAAAGGTGAGTATTGACAACCAAACAGTTTTGACCTGTATGAAAAAAGCTGTTTATACGAAAAAGCTTGAGGTTCCACATGAACTCACTGAAAGAAATCTAATGAATTGTATGATAATTTGCAATTCTTTATTGAAACATAATGAAGCTGAACAATTTTTGAAAAGAAGATCACTGGTGAAAAAAATGGATTATGTACGACAAAAACGTGCGAAAAAATCATGGTCAAAAGGCAAGCAAGCTCCACAGACTATAGTGAAACCCGAATTAACTTGCAATAAGTTGATGCTATGCAAAGACGAACATGCTCCCTGGAATATGCATGTTCTACAATATATTACGAAACCAACTGCCCCCCATCAGGGTACGCCCATGAAGCCGAGACTGGAAGACCGTTATTTATTATGAGCTTTTGCCGCCGGAAAAACCATCAATTCGTATCTCTACTGCCAGCAGCTAATGAAACTTAAGCAAGTAGAGAAAAAACGGCCGAAATTCATTAACGGAAAGGGTGTCGTTTTTCACCATAATGCCAAATTACACTCATGTTTAGCAACTCGAATATTTAAAAAGTTAGGTTGGGAAGTGTTAATGCATCCACTATATAGCCCAGACTTTTGACCCTTAGATTCTCACCTGTTTCAATCTCTTCAGACTCCTTTAAGTAGTCACAGTTCTGTGATCAGAAGTTTCCAAATTTCTACAGCGATGGGATCAGAGGCGTGCGGAAAAAATTCAGTCAGGGTAAGCATGGCTAAGAAAACCTCCCAGTTTTATCATTGTTTCAATTGGTGGCCCACCAATGGTGGCTACCTAGTCGGCTCAACTCTCACTGTACGACAGATTCTTCTGGACAAGTCATACAATAGAAAGAAAAATTTTCACAAGCAAATAGGTTAACAAACTTTAAGTCTTTTAAATTTTTGTAGTGACTACAACATTTGTACAAAACATTGTCTATAAACACGATAAACACACGCTTGTAACACTGTTGAACATTATCAACTCCTGTCTATCTGATTGACACAGTTGGTAGTAACTCTACTTACTGTGCTGGAGGAGTGGGTTCGATTCCCACACAAGATAAACATTTATTTATTTGATTAAAAATTTATTTTTATTGAGTCTGGATATGTCCATATATTATGTGTATATAATTACAAAAAAAAAATAAACATGTATCAACTATCTGTTACCCACAATACAAGTCTCGTTGCTAAGTTTGAGACTGGAGATAATGGTATGTGTCGGAAGATATTATTATTATTTTTACTCTTAATAATACCGCCTTTTCTTAGTTGAATTTGAAAATAATTGTAGTTGATATTAAATTTATACACAGTTTGAGTACAGTTCCACAAAAGTTTCAAATCCTTTCATATTTCGTCACAACAAACAATGCACTAGTATTTTTCTGTAACATTTCATATGAAAAATCTGTCTCAAAAAATATTGCTGAAAAGACATTTAGAAAAAACTTTAATTCAAATCCCTTCCTTTCACAATTGATTTCATTAATTCCTCAAAACATAACGTCAAAAAAAAGGCAGATATTTTATTTAAGTACACTTTGCCAACAGAGGTATATTTTTTTATTTGTATTTAAAGTAAATTTAATAAATATTTACTTAGACAGTCAATAACTTGTTCTAAAAAAAACAAGTTTAACATACCAGTAAAAAAACACTTTGTACTCATTTTACAATGCAACGGAGCAAAATGCACGTAAAAAAGCTCTGCTTCCAAAATCATCACACGCATACATATTTTCACAGACACACTTTTGGTGTATCGCTCACGACTTAAATAAGGAATCAAAAGCATTGACTCGTGCTTCCGGCCATAGGCGGCGCTGACGGCGCTAGTGCAGCCTACGTGCGCCGCATGCGGTGATTCGTGTTAATTGTAGTTCATTGGGAAAGTTAATAATCAGATAAATTAATAAATTTTTGATTAAATAAAAAATAATTTAATATCATAATTTTTTTCGAGTCATATTTATATATCATTCAGGGACATGAATGTATGTAAAAAAGTATTATAAGGAACAGTATCTATCCAACACAGTCAAAAGACCAAAAAAAATATCGACAGGTCCACAGTATAAGCCAACTATAAAAGTAGTGATTTTGTATTTTTTTTATAATTAATTATTTTATTAACCACAGTAAATAGTTTAAACTCACTAAAAAATATATTTAAAATTCATAATATTTCTTATTACTTCGCCATGTACTTAAATACACTAAACAGAGTCTAAAAAAATTAATTTATTGACTGAAGAAACAGAATCACGACAAACACGACAAACGCGAAAAACAAAAGAAAATAGTTGTAACCGAAGCTCTGATATGAAACTTTTAAGTCTGTGAAAATGTTATAACAAATCTCTGTTCATTTCTAGTGCGAAAGATAAGGATTTGATGACCCTTCGTAAATATAATCTTATGCCTACAAAGTGTATGCTTTTATGAAAATCTGACACATGGTTTTAATTGTTCAGGAAAATAATGATTCTGAGTGATTTAGTCAATTTGATTTTTTTTATTGAAAAGTATCTATCTATAACTTAAATAGTTACTGTAAGCATTCATTAATAGGCATGATGACAGTCACCAAAAATCACTGAAATTATGATTTAAAATAATTATAATTAAACACAATATAATGATTCTGTTTAAGTCACTTACTTTTTAAAAATCAGTGTGATTATTTTAATTTTTATAAAAATAAAAACACAAAACTCACCAATTCACCATATTAAGTCAAACACCAATCAGAAGCGTGTGACGTCATGCTTTCGTAAACATAGTAAACATCGTGGCATTGCGATCTTGCTTTGTAGTTGCCCATTTTGCTACAGTTTAACTGATATTTACTTAATGTAAATGTTGTGTCTAGTTTTTTATAAACAAAAGTACCTACGACAAGGAAACATTACTCATTGAACAAAGATTTATCAAAGCTTACAGGTGAAATTTTCCAAAAATCGACTTGTTGATGCTGGGAGAATTTTTTGCATCAAACAATGACTTTTGTTCGTCAGAATTTCGAAATGTTAAAACTTCCAAGTAAGTATTGCATTAAATAATATTCAAAATACATTAAATGGCCAAAATTTTCACAAAAGTATATTTTATGTACGAGGGGCGGCTGATAAGTCCGCGGCCTAAGGCATTAAATGAAAGAAAAGTACGAGTATTTTATTTTTATTTTTCAATATAGTCTCCCTCAAGCGAAATACATTTTTCACATCTGGTGTATAACGCCTTTAAACCGCCCAAAAAAATATTCCTTTTCTTTGCAGTCAAAATGGCTTTCTACAGCCATCTTCATTTGATTGTCATCAACAAATCTACGACCACGTAACTCCTTTTTTAAATTGAAAATAAGGAAATAGTCGCTGGGAGCTAGATCTGGGCTGTAGGGCGGGTGGTCAATTTCCGAGAAGCCCGTGTCCTTCAGGGCCTGCCTCGAAACCCGCGCCGTGTGGACAGATGCATTGTCTTGTAAAAACAGCACTCCACGCGATAACTTCCCACGTCGCTTCTGTACGACTGCCTCTCGTGCCTGAGCCAATAAATTCGCGTAATATTGGCCATTCATAGTAGTCAAGTGAATCTTTGGCAAGTAATCAATTAGTAAAACACCTTCACTATCCCAAAAAATTGTCGCCATAAGCTTCGATACCGACTTTTGAACCTTGAATTTCTTCGGCAGCCTTTCTCCTTTTTTTCGTCCATTGCATGGACTCCTGTTTAGATTCCGGATCGTATTGACGAACCCAGGTTTCATCCACGGTTACAATTCGGTCGCAAATTTCGTCTATATTATCCCCGACTAACCCCAAAAAATCCTTACTTGTCTGAAGTCGCCGCTGCTTGTCAAACGGCGTTAGCATTTTTGGTACCCAACGCGCACTGATTTTTCTCATATTCATATGCTCGTGTATAATTTCTCCAACTCGTTCTTTACTAATCTGCAACTCTTCAGTTATCTGCCATAATTTTATTCTTTGGTCGGTCAGTACAAATTTTTCGATTTTTCGAACATTTTCCTCCGTCACTACCGTCACAGGACGCCCTGGGCGAGGATCATCTTCACAGCTCTCTCGTCCTTGTTGAAATAAGCGAGCCCATTTTTTGACCATCGTATACGAAGGCGCAGATTCATGAAGAACTGATACCATGTTTTCAAAAATTTCTTTGGGCGTTTTTCCTTTCTTTACGAAGCACTTTATTACGGCGCGATGTTCAATATTACTGAGATTTGACGATTCGGCTGACATGATGACGTTTGTGCTTCGACAGATAATTTGTTAATGACTTTAATAACGAAAGGAAGCTATATTTATACTAACAAGAAGTGTCGCAATTAGTGGTAATAGTTGTGAAATAATGAGTCATCGCTAAGTACCTTGGGCCGTGGACTTATCAGCCGCCCCTCGTATGAGTATGACACTTTAAGTTTATGTTATGAAAGCATTTCTGTATTGAAATCAGCAGCAACTACGTTAATTAATTATCCATTCGCTTTTTATAACTACACTTCTATATAATAAACAAGTCTGGGGTGTAAAAAATCATAAATAATTTAAGTGAACATCATCACTAAAATTATTCTCGTTTATTTCAGATCCTTCCGACCTTTATATGGCGATGATGCTGTTAGCTATGTACAGCTTAAACGTGATGGAAAAATATGCACAGTGAAAGGCAAAATTTGCCCCGAACATAAGGTTCACGTAAAGTTGTATGCTGTCACTCTAATGATCGATGAAGAAGAATCTGTTGTTTTAAGAGAATGTCACGGTTGTGTTGCTCCTAAAGGAGGCTAAAAACACACTGTAGCATTCCTCATGTGGACCCACCGAAGAAGTGAAGAGCCACCCTGTACAGCTGTAGCTTGTTATTGGAAAAAATCGAAATTATCCCGTGTTGGAACTAGTTTGAAGTATATGACAGCAAAAGAGTTATCAAATAGAACACCTAGCTTACCATCAGATAATTCACTTCTTTATAAGTTTTTGGATGTTAGGAGGAAAAGAAAACTTGCTAACTGTGAATTATTAAAGTATGAACCCAGTTATATTTGTAACATTAGTCACAGTTTATCTATGCACCAGCTTGTGCTGAAATTTGAGGAGAAATGCTGTGAGACATTTTTACAAAAGGTAGTACTTTCCAATAAAATCATTGCTGAAATACAGGAAGAAATGAGAGAACAACATCAAAGTAACCTTTGGTATGAACTGTACTATGGCAGAATTCCAGCATCTCGAGGATTTGAGTTCAGTCGATGTAAAAAGACTGATGAAAGTCTTATTGCAATAATAATGGGTGGAAATATACAAGACACACCAGCAATGAAACGCGGAAGAATGTTAGAAACTGAAATGGGTTAAACTGTTAGCATTATGCTTGGAAAAAAAATTAAGAAGTGGGAGCTTATGCTATCTCAAAAATATCCAATGATAGCAGGATCACCAGATGGGATTTGTGAAGACAGTATTATCGAGATTTAATGACTTACAAGTGCCGAAACCTATCAAAATATTATGTTAAGAATAGCAAACCTACTGAAAAGTTTAATATATAGATGCAGATGCAAATGTATTTGACTGGGCTCCAAAATGGTTACTTTAGTATTGGCGAGAGTGACCACAGCACAAATAAAACGTTGAAGTTATAACTGTGACATTCGATGACAAACATGTCTGATTTCCTCTCGAAACTTTAAGTGAGTCGGTGGAAGGAAAATGTGTACCCTTGTATCAAAGTACATTATAATTTTTAAATAAATAAAATACACAAATAATAATTTTGTAGTTATTATTTTATTAGAGTTCTGCAAATTTATAAGACCACTTGCTATTACAATAACATCACCAAGTATCTTTACAAAGTTTATGTTTAGACATGAGTGGGGCTTTAACATGTAAAATTTTCTTAAATGTCTAATCACTCTTTCAACGTGAATTCGTAAACTAGCTATCTGCTTTGTTTTCTTTACTCTTTACTTCACTTTTTGATAATTTAGCTCCAGTTGCAACACTCGGTGGTCACACAAGTTGCGCCTTCTTTTTATTGGGACCTTGAATAAGTTCCCGCTGTTTCTTCAAAGATGGCAGTAGCAGTATCCCGTTCATGGAATTTTAATGGAAACACACATTCAAGGCAGTAGTGTATCTAACCTTAAATTTCAGTGTATGGTAGTTCACTTGAGTGTAAATAAAGTAATTTTTTTAGTTCTGAAAATGTCTACTTTTGTGCCAAATAAAGTGTATTTGTGGGGAATTTTATTGCACTACTTTATTCAAAAGAAATCTGCAGCCGAAGGACATAGAATTCTTGCTGAGACTTATGGTGACAATGTTTTGTCGAATATGACATGCAGAGACTGGTTTCGACGCTTCAAAAAATAATTATTTTAAACTTGAGGATAAAAAACGTTCTGGCGCACCGAAAAAAGAAGACGAAAAGTTGGAGGAACTAGTCGATCAAGACCGATGTCAGATGCTAACAGAACTTGGAAAAACATTACAAGTAGATGAGTCAACTGTTTCAAAACATTTAAAAGTTTTAGGAATGATCCAGAAGCAAGGACAATGGGTACTGTATGAATTGAAGCCAAGAGACATCGAACAGTTTTTTCTCACGTGTTACTGCTTCAATGACAGAAAAGAAAAGGTTTTTTGCACCGCATCGTGACTAGCGATGAAAAGTGTATACACTACGATAACCCAAAGCATAGAAAATCTAAGGGTAAGCCCGGCCATGCATCAACATCGTCTGCAAAACCAAATATCCATGGTTCGAAGCTTCTTCTCTGTATTTGGTGAAATCAGCAAGGTGTAATTTATTATGATCTGTTTAAATCGAATGAGACTATCATGAGGGATCGCTATCGACTTCAATTCAATCAATCAATCAACATGAGGCCGACCATGCTCGGCGGCCTCATGTTGTAAAATCAGTGAAAACCTACCTGAAAACGCTTCAATGGGAAGTTCTATCCCACCCGCTGTATTCATCTGACATAGCCTCTTCTGATTTTCATCTATTCCGTTCGGTGGCACATGGCCTAGCTGACCAGCGCTTTCATTCTTATGAAGGAGCTAAAAAATGGATTGATTCTTGGATAGCCTCAAAAGACACGTCGTTTTTCCGACGCGGAATTCATATATTGCCAGGAAGATGGGAGAAAATGGTCACTAGTGATGGGTAATACTTTGAATCAAATGTTTTCGTTCCTTATAATTTAAATAAAGCTTTTATTTTGTAAATAAACAGCAAGAACTTATTCAAGGTTCCGATATGTAAATATTGTTCTATGTGTTTGAACCCCCTATCAGCCATAACACACATACCAGGCTGTAGACAATTGATAAAATCACATGATTCCACCAAACATGTATCTATTATTCTACCTCCATAGCCTGGTGAAACATAATTTACTACAGAATTTGGTGTGCAAAATACTAAATATTTTATGGTATTACATTTTTGGTATTCTGACCAGGATAAAGCTTGATTAACTCTTTTGAAGGCTTTTGCACCTCAATTTCTAGACAGTCAATTATGCAACTTCTTTTATGAAATTTATGCCTAAAAACCATGGGCAATAAGCATTTAGTTGTACTGTAGTTAATTCTTTGTTTAATGTTACAATAAATGGTCACATTACACTAGCTAGTATTGGAATATTTTTGAAAAATATGTTACTTGCATATGTAGTGGTCATGGCAAAGTCATCAACAAGCTCCTCTAAATGAACTATTCAACCTTATTTTTTTAAGCAGATAAATATATGGTTAACAGGGATTTTTGGGTGTTCTTCAATTAAATATAACAAATAGTAACAATTTTTAAGAAGACCTATGTAAAAATGTGGATTCTTCACTATTTTAAGGATTGTGTATGTATTTTAAAATGTTTGATTTCTCTTCTTTCTTTATTTCTTCAACTAATTCACTGCAGTCTGAAGTTGATTTCATTTGAAAAGACTGTATCGATGGTGATGTATCTCGTTGACTTACAGATAGTGTATATTAAATATCACTGTCAGATTGATCTATGGTAAATGTATTTTTTAAAGCTTTTAGACTTGATGTCCCTGGTTTAGTTGTCATAACACAAATCGTAATTTTAAAAGGAGATGTAAAGACTGAACAGCTATCAGGTTTCATGGGTGATGTTAACTGGTTTACTTATTTAATTTCAGTCTGGACAGCTTTACTTTTAAATTTGTGGGTTATTTGTACTTGTATTGATTTATCAGCCTTTTTTGGGGTAACTGGCAGATCCTTCTTGAAACTCTTCGACAGTGTGTAGAACTAAAACATAACAATAAGTACATATGAGAGAGTATAACAGTTTTTTTTTACTACATAAGTAATCAATTAAGATCATATAATGATATTATTGGAGACAAAAATGTATATAACTATGATTCAACCTATAATAAGAAAGGTTTAATTTATGTACCTACCGGAACTGTGTGATGAAGCGCCTGCAGTTTCTAAATGCATTGTAGACATATTTATCTCTGCTAAATAGTTTTTATTATTTTCAATTAACACCTTTCTTTGTTTTTTTATAACATAAGGTCATTCTGTGGTGGTAGCAGTTCGTTCTGTCTGGTTGGCATTCAAATGTTGAGGGAATACATCCTGACTTTATGCGCACTTGGGAAAGTGAACCCATCACACGATACTGAATATAGTTTTCCATATCATTTGGTAACTGGAACAAGAGTAAAAGTTTTTGCAATAAAGAAATAGAATCTAACCCCAAACTTGACGACTTTGAATTATTTATAAATTAGGATAATTATGTTCATTAATTCATTATTATATAGCGAATAAAGTTAATACTTACATCAAAATGGTCTTCATAGAAGTAAATTACTGAACTTGAAGACATATCTGCTGGATCTCGCCTTGCAAGATTTAACCATTTGTTTCTATGTTCTTTACGCATTGAGACATTAATAAATAACATGTTGGGAGTTTTTATAGATGTATTATTACATTGTGGAATTGCACACCATCGATAGACATTAGGATTCATGAGTTTAGCACAGTTAAAATTAGATATCAAAATAAACAATACACATTCAAGCTGCTACCAAATGTTTACGAAAGCGTGACGTCATAAGCAGACGCCTTTAGCAATCTAGTATTTTGGTGCATAATTCAAATTTTATTTTTTATAGGTAATTTTTTGCATCAAAATCTTGTTTTTTACAGAAATATGATTTATTTTGTATAAAATAAACATGTAAGAACAATATGGAGTACTGAAAATCACTCATCACGCCTATTAAAGGTAATTTCATGTTACAATAAAAGATTTTTTTTGTGTTGTGAATTTATTTTAAATTGATGTAATTACTGTAATTTTTGAAAGATTTTCATATTTGCAATTGTTAAAAGTAAATCACAGAATTTTATAATAATCAGTTAATATAATATTTTCAGAATGACAAAAGTAAATTTTAATGAAGTTACCTGTTTATTGTTTTATTATTATCACCTTCATGAAGTTCATTATATCAATTTATAGTAGAACATAGATAATAATGACATGCACACCATAAATTATGCAAAACCAATAAGAATGTTAATTATTGATATTGTTAACTGATAAAAATAGTTGCATTAAAATAATGACTCAAATTCCATCTTAAAACTTAATAATTTGTTCTTTATGCTTGGATTTTAATATTCAGAGTAGAAACATCCAAGTGGTAGATGCCTCATTTAACTTAACGTTCATTGCGATGTACAATTGCGTAAGTGGTAGATGACTCAATTAAAATAAACGTTAATACAACGTACATGGAGACAACTGCAATATTTCACAAAATAACAGAAAATATGTTACTTTAGATATATTATAACATGAATCCTAGTATAATAATGTGTTCATATAAATTTTATTCTTTTTTGACTATCAACAAAAAAATATATACTTCTTAACCTTTAAAGATTTCTCTTGAAAAATGAGGAATATGTGTTGGCTTCTTATACTTTGCACCCATCAATATGTAGCTAGTTTAACATATTATGGTACAATTTCAGAAAATTTTCAAAATTATTAAAAAGACAATATTTATATGGCCTTTAAAATAGATAATCTAATATCTTAAATAACAATAAAAACAAATTTAATAGTAATAAAAAAATTTGGAATTTACAAATTAACTTGTTATGAATGTAAATCAATATATATAGGGTAAACTGGACATACTTTGAAACTACATACAAGGAACATGTTACAGCTTGTAAATAATGAAACAGACAGATCTCATCTGGCTAAACATAGAAGCCGGTCATAAACTCAATAGCGCTTACAAGTTCAATGTTTTACAAGTGTGTGAGAAGGGGTTATGTTTAAATGTTTTGGAATCTTTCAAAATTTTAAAGTATAAATATTTTTGGATGCTTGCCTGTAACTATTTATGTAACGGTTGTTGATGGTTAGTCTGTGACAATTGACAGCCATGTCTATTGGTGATGGTCTGTGACTGCTGGTAGAGCTTTTCGCACCCTTTTATCTATTGCCCAGTGCATGACTGCGTGTCACATGAGGAGGTTGGAAAAGCATCTTTAGTTTAATTTTAACACTCCTTACACTTTGGTAGATGTAACTGTTGCATTTTATATTTAATGTCTAGTTGGGATGAAACATATGTAAAAATAGCAATTATAACTTAATAGTCTGCTAATGCAGACTAAGGTAAATAAACAATTAACACTTTCTTAGGTGTTAATATTTGTCAATCCTCTCAAATCAATATTCAATTCGTTGAAAAGGATTTGTGGTGGAAGAACAGATTTGAGGGTCAGCAGTGGGTTGCATGCTGCAAATTAATGTATGATGCAGGTAAGCATCTAATTATGGATTTCCATGAATTAACACCTGACATAATAGAAGATTTTTATCAGGTAATATAATGAATGGAATAAAAATTATTGTAAAAAGTTTAATGTGCAGTAAAAATTCTAAAGACTTCCACAGAAAATACTTTAAAATTCCAAGAATTCTTTACAAATACAATATAATTTGAAACACAGATGTGCAATAATAAGTTTACTATAAGCAAATATTCTAGGATGAGCTATAGTAATTTTAACACTATAAGTGCAAAACATAAAGTAATAATTATTACTATGACATAAGATTATTTTTAACGGATCCGGCGACGACAAATAAAGGCGATAAAAACGCTTACGAAATATGAAACATAAAAATGAAGGAAATAAATTTGTTTGTTTAGATTTCCTTGAAAATGAATGCCTTTTAGTAAATCAGTCATTAGGACCATACACTTCACAATGATAATGTTTGCACACATTTTGCCTTTATTCTAAAATATTTGATAACTTATTGATGGATGGATGATTTATTTGGATGCATGGATATATTCGTTAAACAACAATCCCATAAGCCAATTATGTTATTATTCATTTCAATTTAATGGTATATATTTATTTATGATTTGTAAATAATATAATGTAGAATTTTTGCAAAAATTTTTATGCACAACATGATTATCCTATAGAAGTTCAAATTATATGCCAATCCTAGTATCATTTTAGAAATATGATTTTTTTTTGCTGGTTTGGGCGAGATACTTGTCGAAAACTGCTCAGCATGTAAAAAAAGTATAGCCATGAGCTTCGTCGAATTGTTTTCTGTGAATTATTGTCCGTATTGGTAGGATTTGACAATAATTGAAAAACACCATTTTTTCATACAAATGGAAAATTGAATTCTCGCTCAGCTATATTAACACACCTTCTCTTATATTTCTCGCGTAATTTATTACTAAATAATGTTTATAAATTTGCCAATATATTTTACAATCATTGCTTTCTTTTGAGTCAAGGACTGCAACTCTATATTCTGATACATTTTTAGTTTTAATATAAAATAAAAACTTAATTTTTCAGCTAAACCAGTGCAATCACTTACTTTATTAATTTTCAATGGAACTTAACCATAAAACTTTAAAAATAACATAGTCCTTTCGCTTGCTTGAAGCTTTCTCCATAGCAATTCTATTGAAATCGCTCAAATTATATTATAAGTGCTTATTAATGTCACAAAACACGATCATCGAACCATGAGTCACTCTAAACACTTAACTATTTGTACTACCTAGAATAATTTACATAAATTTCAGTGAAATTGATTCAATTATATGGATTCTTGATAATACTCACAGAACCCTAAAAAATGCAACGAATATCCTTTTACTGACATTTAGTTATATTCATTGAAAATTTTATTAAACTTGGTTAAATCATAAGGGTTCTCAGTAATTCTCACAAAACTAAAAATGTATCAAATATTCCTAGGTTTTCAATTGTCTGCATTCTTCATTTCCATACTGTTTTTATTATAATTTGTTAAATTATGAAAGTTTTAGTAATCTCCAAAATTTAAAAAAATTAAACCCTTAATATTTTTATTATGAATCATGTTCCTATGTGACTTCACTCATGTGGACATAAAATGAATCCCCACATCTTTTCTATCAACTGATGATGCTGTATTCATCTTGATCCTGATCTGGGTCCTAATCTTTCATTTCAACTTAATCTAGATTCCATTTTAAGTTCCACTCTTCCAAAATCAAACCTTTGATTCAATTGCACTAAAATTATACCAATTTTTTCCTATTTGAGCAATTTTACGCAACAACCTTAAATGTATTATTATATTTATGTAAAAAGTCATAAAAATATTCTCCAGTGTTAGACGATTGAAGAATCGCCCAACAATATTCTTTTTACATATTATTTGACCATATTAACAAATAAACATAAAATTGACAGGCGACTGGTTATGCAGTAGGCTTAGTGAAATACTTTGTTCAATGAATTTGTCGCAACTTAAAAGGGTATGGCCTATTCATAAAGCCACTCCTTTCTGAAAAATTCCCCAATTGTAGTAATCACAGGCATATGTGTATTTGTGTTTAATAGCATAAAACCGAAAGGTCTGAAAGGCAAATAAAATTCTGCCTCAATATTCTAATTATATCATAATTTTAGAAAAAAATGTTTTCTGTGTAAATCTAAGAAATATCTTTCCAAGAAACTGGGTTTGTTTGATCGCAAATTAGTATTTGGGACAAAATTTAATATTTTTCTGTAATACAGTCGAACAGTATCACCTCGACACGTTAGCTTTGTGTGATCATTTCGAATCACTTTAATGTATAAAGCATAAATGTTTGTTTAGTACCATACATACTTTTTGTAGTTACCACAAAAAAATTAAAGCCAAATTAAAAAAAAATATGATAGATATTCAATAACTCAATTCTCTCCATGCGAGTTAAACTCGCACTTATCTATTTATTTTTTTTATATAAATACATACATGTAATATATAGAAACACCCAGACTCAAGATAAACATTAATTCATTAGTCAAATAAATGTTTATTTTATTGAGATTACAGTAATAGAAATAGTTGCTGACAAGAGGCAAAAAAGATTTTTGATTATAAAGCACTCTCAAAAGCATTACGAGTCGTAAAAATCCAGCTGTTATATCTGCAGATGCTGAGACCGGAACCAGTGTCTCACATTTCTTTGTAAAATTTAAATTGTACAGTATAGCGACAGGAAATACCTTGATCTTTTCAGTGGCGACGACGGCGCCGGATGCGGGCGCAGGCGGGGGGGTGGCACCTTTGGGTAGTTTGGGTTTGGGCGTGCGTTTGCCCTCGACCGGCGCGGCGGCCAGCGCCGGCGACTGCGGCGATTCCAACCGTCGTATCACCTTAGCGTCTCTACGCACGCCCCATGTCATAAAATAATATTTTTTAACTTAATTCAACCATATATATTTGACTTAACTTATATCAATTAGATCAGTAGATTTATTACTGAATTGTCAAAAATAACATCAATTGTAACCTATAAAAAAAGCACTACTTGCTTTTTGGTACTTCAAAAACAATTCAATTTTAATGGAACAATTACTAATTTCTTTTACTATACCACAACGGGCATTGCCATTTTAAAATTCAATGACTTCAATTTTTTTAATTTATATAGGAGTACACAACCCTAAAGGTTCTGGCTCGCCCCTGCAAAATATCCTAAATTCCATCTCAATCAATATAATGTCAATATAATCCATTTTAAAGAAAACTATAAATATATATTATTCCTATGAAAAGCTTTTCACCTTAATACACACATCTAATTTGTTGGGTCATGGCTCACCTGATAATTTCTTTCTCAGGGTCATCAAGACCAAGTGGCTCTTTGAAAAATGAGAAGTTCTCCAATGCAAAACCAGTACCACTCAAATTTTCTGCTATCTGGAATTATAAAACCAACAATTAGTCATAAAGATAATTTGTGGTGCTATGATATTAATGGAAACTACACATACCCCATATGAAGAATTCACACATATATGTATGATAATTATCAGTTCACAAAATCACTGTAAATATTAATTTTATTTCCTTTTTATTGCAAAACTTCTTCATAAACGATATTTTAAGTATATATATATATATATATATATATATATATATATATATATACAATATATATATATATATATATATATATATATACACAATATATATATATATATATATATATATATATATATATATATATATATATATACAATATATATATATATATATATATATATATATATATATATACAATATATGTATATATATTGTAGATATATATCTGTCATCTGATACAATTTCACTTACTTCGATGTCTTTCTGCTTAATTTTCTAGTGTTCATTGCCTAGGCATTTTATTTTATTCGTTTTGTAATTATTATGTAAATAAATCATTCAATTCGATTTAATGAATCAAAATTTATTACAGGTATATCAATTCGTTTCTACTTTTGCACACTGTTTATAATGTTCTTCTTTTTGTTGTATTTCGTTATGAAGCTCAAAGGACAAATCAAAGAAATATTTGAACAAAAAATTTACCAATCATTAATCATGTTGACGTTGTTTCAAAATTAAAGTCGTCAGATGATACCATTGCTGTATTGTCTTTTTACTGACCGTCAATTATGTTGACGTTGTTTCAAAATTAAAGTTGCATAAGCAGCTACTTAGTTTCATAGTTAAATAAGAAAAAAGTATTTCTAGGGGGCACTCCTACATGTAACAGAGCTGAAAAAAATTTTTTTCAGCAAACCATCGACATGTTGCACATATTTCAACAGTTTTTTTACAAACATATTAAGTTTTCTAAGCAATTTTTTTTAATTACGTGAATGATTTAAAAAATAATCGCTCTGAAAGTTACAGAAATTGTGTGTTCCCTCTATTTATGAATATGAAAAAAAATTATTCATATTTTTGTTATTTAATAAAGGTAACACTTAATAAATATTTTTAACAAAAATTATTTTGAACATGGTAGGATATACTGTTTTTGAGTTATTGCTGTAAAACTGAGCTTCTCAAGAAAAGGATGTAAGTGCCATGAAGATATGCTCTTTCGCTGATCACTTTGGTATACACTAGTTTAATAGTAATAGTCAACATACCTTCATGTTTTTCTACTTATAGCTGACAGACAGACCATAATGCAAATTACATAAAAGGCCATAATCAATATAATTAAAAATGAAATATGGACAAAGTAATGGTAACCTTCAAAGTGAAAATGTAAACTCCCTAAACACATCTAAGAGGTACAAGCTTTTTTTAATACAACAATTTTAAATTATATTTTAATAGTAACTGTATAATTATTCAAAGATAGATATTTGATATTATGCAATAAATAAACATGTGGAACAAAAGATTGTGTATTCGAAAATTATAACACAATATTTCTGTGCGATTTAGTTATGAGAAACAATCAGTGCTCACCTCTCTGGTTGAGCGCAGTTTCTTGCCGGCCGGCGTGTAGTAGTAGATGTCGGCGTTACGCCGCGAGTGATGGTCCAGCGTGGCGCGGTACACCAGCTCACGTCGCCAACCCTGTTCCAGTGGCGCACGTAGCAGCGCCGAGCTCCAGTCGGCAGTTGGACGTCGTCGTCCGCCGCCGCCCGCCGGCGACGACGGAGCTGACACCGCGTCCGAGCCCAGAGCCGAGACGTCCGACCGCACCGACAGCGCCGAGCTAGGTCGCGACCCCTCTGCATATGATATGAGCGAATATATTCATATACCGCGAGCTGATGCAGTCATTGGTGGAGCAGTATCGGGAATTGTATGAAGCTTTGCATTATTAGACTTTTTACAAATCGCCGGGGCTGTTGCATGTTGCATAGCGATTTGTCGAAACTCGCGATAATTTACTTTCACACAATATCATTCATGTGCTGTGAAAACACTTGAACTACAATCTACAAAGGTGGGATACAGTATAGGCTAACATTTACCCAGTTTCATAGAATTAGGCATAGACATTAAGAAAATTTCTCCATTTCAATCCAAAAACATCTTTACTTTAAAAATCATTACATGAAACTAGAAATGTATCACTGTATTAATAAAAGAATCACATTGTCACTCAATTAAATTAGATTTTTTGCAGTATTTAATTTTTATTAATGCTGGCTCTAGGGATACTTAATTTATACAGACAATATTAAAAATAGTGTTGTAATATAGTAATTCCCAAAAACTTTAATAGAGCAGTTTTTGTTATATGAGATTTTAGGGAATAATCATATAAATAATTTAACTAATTCCTCGAAAAAACACTTACAAACTGAAAAACATATTCGTAGTTCTTTAGCATTGCACGAATTTGGCATTAATAGAATTGAAATTTCTTTAGCGAACTCTTTCGAGGCATATAATAAAAAAATAGAACGAAACCGTAATTTAATGAAGCGATTTATAGACACCATCATTTTATTAGGAAGGCAAGACCTATCGTTTCGCGGCCATGACGAAAAATTAACATCAGATAATCGTGGTAATTACATAGAAACTTTGTTGCTTTTAAAAAAAAAAAAAAATATGATTCAGTATTAGATATGCATTTAGAGCAATGTTCCTCAACTCAGAACTCTGTGTTCTCTGGTCTCTCGAGCGATATTCAGAACGATTTAATAAAGTCCATAGCTCAGGTCATGATGATGATGAAATTAAATCAGAAATAAACTTTTCGAAATTCGTGTCGGTTATAGCCGACGAAACACCTGATATTAGCCATCGAGAGCAAATGTCTGTCATATTCCGCTATTTGACTAAGATGGGGATCGAAGAGAGATTTGTAGGTTTTTTCAATGTTACTTTAGAACGTGGAGCAAATCAGTTATCGCAAAGTATATTAGAGGTCATAGATCAGTTTAATTGTAAAGAAAAATTAGTCGGTCAGTCGTATGATGGGGCCGCTGTGATGTCGGGTGCTCAGGGCGGCGTACAAACAAAAATTAAATTACAATGTCCAATGGTTGTCTTTATTCCTTGCTATGTTCACGTACTTAACTTAGTGTTATCTCGATCTTTATAAAATATTCCAGAGTTAAAACAATTTTTCGGCCACATCAATGCATAATAAATTTTTTTAATAAATCTACTAAACGTTCGGGTCTTTTAAAATTAACGTCAGATCGTCGTTTGCCTGGTGTCCCAGAAACTCGATGGCAGTATCATTCTCGTATTATTAATGTCATTTGTAACTGTAGATCCGACATAATACAAACATTTAATATAATTATAGAAAATCCGATGGATTGGGATTCTGAATCAATTGCCATATCAGAAAGTTTGTTAATGAAATTAGAAGATGGGGAATTTTGCTTTTTTGCATACTTTAGCTGAATTATTTGCAAGAACAGATATTACTTTCGCTTTACTACAAAATAAACAGAGTGATATAGACGTCGTTATTCGCGAAGTTCAATCGCTATTAAATTGGTTTGAGAATAATTTCATTAATAAGTTTGACGAAATTTACGACAGTGTCACTGATATAAGTGAGCCTCCACGAAGACGCCGACGTCTATTTAGCTCAGAATCAGACTTAAAACGCGAGTATAAACGTATTTTCATCGAAATTGTAGATAATGTTAAAAATCAAATTCAAATCAGATATAGTTCACTAAGTAATTTGTCGTTTTTAGATTTACTAAGTAAGTCGAAATATGATTTATTCGAACGTACATTTCCTGAGGATAAACTAAATAATTTAAATTTATTATTTCCTCGAATTTTGACATAAATGCATTAAAAATGAGTTAAAAGTATTATATTCGTCTCCCTCCCTTAAAGGATTAGATATGTACGAGTTATTTTTGCATGTACAAAAGATATCTTAAAAGATACATTTCCTCAAATTTTAAGCTTAAGTAATATCTGTTTAACCCTTCCGATAACAATTGCGGCCGCGGAACGATCTTTTCAGCTCTCAAACGCATTCATACGTACCTCAGGAATAGCCAGACAGAACAAAGGCTTTCAGATCTCGCGTTGTTATCTATAGAAAAACATTTACTGTTGCAAATCAAAAGTAAGCCAAATTTTATGACTTGGTATTAGCTCATTTTCTCAAGAAAATCGTAGATTACCACTAGAATTTAAATAGCTTTTTATCTCATTTAATTCATTTATCCACTGCGCTGCTATAAATTCGACTAAAGGAAACTACTTCATTAGCTTTTTCAAAGTTGCTTTTATGCATGCTTGAAGTCTTCCGTTTGTATTCTATCGTTGACTTCAAGTATGCCAAAAGTGGCGAATGAAATATCTCCGCGTTATACCAGAGGGCGTTACAGAACTCGGTAAGTAATAGTTATATTTTTATTAATAATATTTAATGTTGACAATTTTTTAAGGTTCGGCTTCCCTTTATATTTTTCTCACCCCTCGCCACTGCTATGTGTGATGATATTTGTACTTCATATCACATAGTGTCATTTGCTGTTGAGAATCAATAATAGCAACAATGTAATAATTATTTTAGAATGTAAAAAAATAGCACTAAATAAAGGAATGTTAAAATTCCTTTTATCTCATTCTTTCAGGAAAGATACCTGATGTAAATAGTTGTTAGAACCTATAGAAAAGGTATTTTAAGATAACCATGTATGTACCTCACTCAAAATAATAAAATTCAGAAAGCAGATTTCTTTCAAGAAGTATAAGCAACAAACTTAAGGGTAACTTTAAAAATATGTGTACAATCACAACTGAATACATGACTATCACTACAAGAACAGGTTGTTTCTTTTTGTGATAGTTTTATGTGAAAGGTATGATAGTATATACGATGGTACCTGCGTCACGATCGCGGCGAATGCGTCGGCCAGCAGGAGCGACGCTGACGTAGCGCACTGGCGTCAGTGCAGCCTCGTCGCAGGCCAATTCTTCCTCCAGGCGCTCTGTATCATCATAAAATCTAATGATTATATATTTAATATTCACATTTTCCTTTCTATAACCAACAACATAACCAGCAACACTTCTTGTAATTTTAAATCTTATTCATTAAGAATTATAATAATGTTAAACTATATAATATTTGCTCTCCGAAAGAGATTATAAAGCTAGACAAAAAAAAGTTAAAGGTTAATTTTACTTTACTCTCTAAATGATCATGAAACAAAATGCCTTTTACTGTATTGATAGCAAAGATAATCGGTGTGGCATTAAGAAGTACTTCCAATAAAAGGAGAAAATCCAAAAGAGGATTTTTTAACATTCATAACAATCCTTTCTGAGATTACATTCGATACTGTTACGTTTATTCCATTCCAAAACTTGCTTTACGAATGTCTTGATCTTAAAGGTATTCATGTACGATGTCAAATTGTACAGAAGAAAATACACTTGAATCCAAGATATCTAATAACTTAAGTTTCAAATAAGGCTCCGAAACAGTATCATATTACCTAACACTCGTCTGTAGTCCAGTATGGAATTGTCCATTTCATTTTGTTCAAAGCCCTTGAAATTGTTCACGACAACAGGTGCCAGCACATCGTCACTCGCCTCAGGTGCACAGGGGGTGTCGGTCATGCCTGACACTCTCTCAATAGTGTTTGAATCCAGTTCACTTATTGTGTCATCTGCGATTACACAAAAGATTGGGTGCTAACATTTTTTAAAATATATTTATAGATGTGGATAATCTAAAGCACAGTAATATCTCATTAAATAAGATCTAAATTATTACCATTTTAAGAAGAAAGTGGTGCTACCATGTTCTTCTTAAAATGGTAAAAAGTATTTTAGAATTTTCATTATTTCAATTTGGATTTGGAAAACATCAATTATACTTTTATGCTTCTGCTACATAATACATCAAAATTCCATAACTGCACCACCAGTTGCTGACCATCAAAACCTTATGAGAATATAAATTAACATAGAAAGCTAAAATCTATATACAGTCTGCTTTTAAACACAAAAGTAATAGAAAATTTTTTTTTTCAGTCTTCTACAGCATAGTTCCTAACAGTCTATAAAATCATCTGTTATTATACATAACACTGTACAAGTTTAAACAACTATTGTTTTAGTTTAGGACTTATAAGGATTAAGTTTGCTCCTACTTTTAAATCATGTAACCTAAAATTGAGAAAAACATGGCATTTAACACAATCTATAATGAAATATTTTTATTTCTTTTAAAAATTTTTAAAAGTACAATGTTTCAAATTATGTATGTGGTTAACTTATACAAATGAGAATAACTAATATCGGTCATTGTTGCACCTGTGTATTTCTAATCAGAAGATGTCCTAGTAAATTACTAGGACATAGTAACTGAATCCTATCAAGTGGCTATTTTCATACATGAAAAAGCTATGCAAATGTGAGTAGCAATTGCGCCAGGGCGTGGAATTCAGTTTTTATGAAAACCTTAGGAGGTTTCAGTACAAACTTAATTCTATATGTGGGTTTAGCATCAACTTGATTTTTTATGTAAATGTTTCATCCTTTGAATCATAACGATTTTTGCTTGTTTTCGATATTGATATTGGCAAAACAGTGGTTCCAGGAATACTGACTTTTAAATATATTTTCGAGTTATAGAAGTGTTAATCAATTTTGATACCTTTAAAAACACTGCAAAAAAAAAACATGTGTGCAGTTCCCGTGTGTTAGAAGTGAAACCTTCAAAGAATTAAACTGCGAGAGAATGAGACGAATGCAGTATCGGGTGTGAGGTATGTTTATTTGAATATCGGTATCGAGTTTTAAAGCTATATAGGTTATATTATTTAGACTTGCTGTTTTCAATTTTGATAAATGAAAATACACAGGCACATATAAGCACACAAATATCTCTTTAACTCGTGTTGTATCTCATCTCATATTTCATCTCATTCTCTCGCTGATATTCTGTTTCATCATATGTTCTATCTTATTCTCTAGCAGGCTAAATTCTATAGATGTATATATTTGTCTCCTTTTACGATTGCTTTTTTGTTTCATCGAGTTTCAAATAATAACGGCGCTAAGGAAGTTTTCACTTTAAAAAGAAGAGGTTATAATTTTCACACAGTGCTCCAAATGTCAATGACATGTTTTAAAAAGGCTCAAAGAAGTGAGAATGTCATTAAGAATGCTAACTCTTTCAGTCTTGGTGGTTAGTGTCACTAACCCGGCCATGCCATGGTTTGAAGCTTGTTTCCTGTATTTGGTAGGATCAGCAGGGTGTAATTTATTATAAGCTCCTTAAATCAAATGAGACTACCATGGGGGATCACTATCGACTTCAATTGATGTGTTTAAGTCGATCCTTAAAAGAAAAATGGCCGCTATACAAGCGAACACACGACAAAGTGATTTTGCTATATGACAATGCTCGGCCTCATGTTGCTAAACCGGTTCTATGCCACCCGCCGTATTCACCTGACATAGCTAAAAAATGGATTGATTCTTGGATAGCCTCAAAAGACATGTCGTTTTTCCGACGCGGAATTCATACACTGGCAGAAAGATGGGACAAAGTGGTCGCTAGTGATGGGCAATACTTTGAGTGAAATGATTATGTTCCTTATAATTTAGATAAAGCTTTTATTTTGTAAAAAAAAACAGTGAGAACTTATTCAAGGTCTGATACATAAAATTTATGCATGTTAATTTAAGTATCTTTTTTGTATTTGTTACAATATGTCACAACGGCTATAAGATAGAGAAATTGCAGTTATTAGAAGACATTTCTTCGGGTACCGAGAATATTTGTAGTGATGAGGACGAAGAAAAAGATAGAGGACATCAGCAAAATCTGCTGGTGTTAGGGGATTTGATAGGAGAAGTTTAGGTAACCGATTATGACAACTTTTATTTTGATGACGACCTCTCTTTGTGTAACTTAGCAGACAGCTCGAGTCCTGATTCTACAGAGTCTAACAAATTCAAATAGATCAAGTATAAATGCTCCAAAATAGAAGAATTATAGAATGGACATACCTGGTGAGTTTTCTGAAAGTGTGGGAATAACTGATCAAATTCTTGGCATGGAGAATGTTACACCTCTTTTAATATTTCGCCTTTTTAGAGAGAGCATTTACAGAACACTTACATTTTCAAACTAACCTTTACATTACTTAATCTAGAAAGCCTTATAAACTCCCCACAACAGAAGGACTTGATATTTTCATTGCTTTGAACTCGATGATGGGTTTAAAAAATTGCTGAGCTATGGAGATTATTGATCTTCAGCACCTTATTTGCATGACTATGACTATGTTTAAAAGTTCATGAGCTTCAATAGTTTGAGTTGGCTTTTGAATTATTTGCAAGTAAATGACAATAGTGTAATGTCCAACAGAAATTGACCAGATTTTGACAAACTTTATAAAATTAGACATCTGCTCAACATTATACGAACTAATTTTCAAAAAAATTATGAGCCAACTGAAAAAGTTGCCACTGATGAAAACATGGGTAAATTCAAAGGCAAGAACTGCTTAAAATTTTGAAAGACGAAAATCATAAAGTCTATTTAAACATTTACTTCCAAAGTTACCCTATACAAGTAATATTATGAGAGGACAAAATTATCGCCTGTGGAATGATGAATTTAAATAAGAAGTTCTTGCCAATGCCAAAAGAAGACAAGCATTTACAGAGAGGCAAATATGATTACCAGATCAATGCCTCAAAGTAAATTTGCTGAAATGGAAAACAAGAGATCTGTATTCATTTTGTTAATCTATCATGATCCTAAGAATGTCGGAAAAGTTAGGCGCAGAGTCCTCAGGAAATTGGTCTCGTTTGTGGTCGTTATCAACCTGAGAGAAGCACTTTGTGAAAGATGCTGTAAATGTAGCACGAAAATATCTCCAGTGCGAACTATATGGCAATGCAATACATGTAAAGTACCTCTGTCTAAGGAAAGGAAAAACCTGTTTTGATAACAAATAGTTTTCATGTTAATTTTGAGTAAAATATAATGTAACTGGTAATAAATAATACACGTAATTCATAATAGTTTTATTTGTATCAACAGTCACAGTGGTTAGTGTCATTAGCCACCTCATTCCTCAAAAGCCTTAAAATGTAATTATTTTCCCCTTCCTTTTATAAAATTTCAGTTCTAAATGATCTTACAACTAAACCATAAATGTTCAAAATATTCTTAATGTAAAAGGGTGACGGAAAAAGTTAAACATGATGCAGCAAATGCATCAGCAAAAGTAAATATTGATATTAATGCGTTTTGTGGTACATGATATAAAATAATGTTTTGAATACATGGGATGAAGCTACGAGTCAGCTTTCTGAACCTATGAAGTCTACTTTAATCAACCTGTATGGAATCTAGACAAGTCCTGAGCTGTAAACATTGCTTGTAGTAATTCAATAGATGCTTAGAAAGTAATTTTGTGTGCGAAAACAAAACTTAAAATGTAAACTTATTGCTGAAGCTGAAAATGTATTAATGTCACTTTTACGTATAAATTTAGGGTTTATGACACAATTAATGAAAAAACAAAATAAAAATCTGAAGTTAATACATTTATAAAAAACTTTTGTCCTAAGTTGTTGAAAGCAAACATTAAAGCTGAAATTTTGGTTTTTTGTCAAAAATTTGTGTCCATAAATTAAAAAAAGGATTGCAATGAAGAATTTCCGAAATTACTAGCATTTTAAACGGAAGTTGGAAAAGCTTTCAAGTAGTTATCTCTGAATTTTTAGAGAATAATAAAGCTGAAAATCACCAAGAGCTAGTTGAAAATATTTTAGAACACTTTAAAACCATGGGTTTCGAAATCTCTAAGTGTATGTATGGTGCATGTCCATGTAGATAAATTTGAAAACATGGATGTATACTCGGAAGAACAAGAATTCATCATGACAATATGAATTTTGAACAATGTTATCAAGGTCAATTCACAAAAAAAATTGGAGTTTAGTCGGTAAAAGTTTTCTTTCATGTTCGCAAATACATGAACATGAAAGAAAAAGTAATGAGGTTAATTTTAAAGTTTTTTCAATTATTCTGTAAACTAATATGAGAGTAAAAATTGATAAAAATATATATAAATAAAAATGAATCATCAAAATATATGTACACGCATCACTTCCAAACAACTGCACCAAGTTGGATAATTCTTATTTTGTTGTGTTTGATGTTACCAAGAGAAGATTTGTATGAAAGAAAATAACCCTTTGTATCCATCTGTCTGTTTGTCTGGGGTATCTTCAGAATGGCTAAACAGATCGCGATGGGACTTTCACTGGAAGGTAGAGGAGATTACTAAGTTAGATTTAAAAGTACTTTTTATTGCGATAATTATTAAGATTCCTGTGTGAATAAAACCCTAAAAATGGGATGATTTATTGAATTTGAATAAAAAGCAGAATCGCAATCAAAATCGGGAGCAAAACTGGAATCGGGATTGGATCGAAACAAAATCAAGCACAAGAAGCGGGATCGGGATGATGGTGGACACAGCGTTATCATTTCATAGAAAAGAGAGGACGAAAATAAGTGTAAAGACGGGATCAAAATTTAAGTTGTAAGCAGAATATTTCATGTTTTGTATATTATGCCTACTAGGGTTCATCTTTGGATTCAAACAGTGTACTATTTAACTGAACTATTACATAGATTCTAAAAATTAATTATTTATAGAAAGCTACTTTATTATCCTCAAGTAATATTGGCTATATTTAATTTGGATACCCTCGGATCAAAATCGAGAATCAAATCAGAATCAAAATCGAGATGGAGAATAGAATCGAGAACCAGATCAGAATCAAAATCAAACACAAAACCGGAACTGAAAATGAGAAAGGGACGAGGATCAGAAATGAGTGTGGGGACGCAATCAGAATCAAATTGTGACTAGGATCAGAATCAGAAACGAGACCATGATCCAAATTGACATTGATTAATACAAAAAAAAATATATTTCAATCATTTCACGTCCATGCAGATGTAACTGTAGGTATTATATGGGCAAGTCAACTACAAGAAAATGGAGAACATCTGCCGGGCCAGCTAGGGATTGCTTCAAATTTATAAATAAATTAAAAATATAATTGAATAAAATTAAAAATATAAATAAATTAATTAAAATTCAAATTGATCAGGAAACTACATTATTATGGAGTCACGTGCGATCCCTTGGACTTCTAAGAGTCTTAAGTGATAGAATTTAAAGGTTGTATTGTATGAGGTGTTAATTCGTGGGAATCCATGGTAGGCGCTTGCCTGCAACATGCATTAACATGCAGCATGCAACCCAGCTGACCTCAGATCTCCTCTCCCTCTATTCAAATGATTGAATATTGATTCCAGAGGATTGACGAATGTCGAACACCTAAGCAAGTGTTATTTATTATTATATCAATTCCAACTATTAAATTGTTTAGTTCTCGTGCGTTTCATGCCAACAAGGCACATCTTCAAAAACCGACAGTCATCCACCGGTGCGGCGTTAAAACAACCAACACCCTTTAGATGGGCTGTCGATTGTTTGGCTCGCTGGCGGATGTGACTTGTGTTCGAAACTGTTAATAACCATCTTTAATAATAATTAATAATCACTGCTTAGGTGTTCGATATGTCAACCTCTGGAATCAATATTCAATCACTGGATAGAGATTCTAAAGTGCAATGCAATGCTGCTGCAAGAATTAAAGGGTTGACATTAATGGTAAGAGGTAATCATTATGTGTCAATATGGGTGTGCCACAGGGTTCAGTCCTTGGAACATTACTATTCCTAGTTTACATTAATGATCTACCACATCTTGTTAAAGATGGGCATGGGATTGTACTGTTTGCTGATGATACTTCTTTACTTCATAGAGCAAGGGGTATTATACTAGTATCTGAATATGGTAATGAAAAAAACCCATGGATTGAACTGCTCAGCTATGAGGTTGCTTTATGTTATTACTAAGTGTTGTAATAAATTATTAATTGAGGAGCTAAATTTCAAAAGGGTATCTTTTAATTTTTTTTCAATATTGAAAAAAAACTGTTTACTTTAAGGTATAATTTTTTTATATATATATGCATAGTGCTTCTAGTGATGAAGCCGTGATTCAATATTTATTGAAAAAAAATTATAATTCTTTGTTTAAATAATACTAGCTGGGCGACCGAGCTTTGCTCGAATTATTTTTTGGATACACTAAGTGTATAAAACACTGTTAATATACCAAGTTGTAAAACTAATGTCACTTCATTTCGCATTAAAAAACATTCCATTATCACCAATAAAATATCAAGTGTCGTAATATTAAAATTATAAAATATGATTGTCTGAGCCGATTTTAATGTTTCCAAAATATTTTTTTAATGATTTCTGTGCAATTTGTAATATTCGACATATTTTACTACTTACTTAGTGCTACTAATGAGATTGTACTGAGATCTAATTGAGATCGTAGTTTTATCTTTTAACACAAGATGGCACTCGTTTCCCATTGAATGGACCTCAACTAAAGACTGACACATTTTCAAATTAATATTCCAAAAAACAATCATGAAAATAAAAAAAACTAATATTGAGGCTATTTTTGATAAAATTAATTTTAAAAAAAGCAACCGGGAAATGGATCAAATTTAACTTGCAAGATAAAAATGCTTGTCATAATAATAAAAATTAAAAGAGCGTGATAAAAAAAAAGAAATTAAAAAAAATCAAGATGCACCCCAGGCTCGAACTTGGGATCTTCTGCACAGGAAGCATTCGTGATAGCCACTGCTCCACGGCAACTGTGAAGCCCGTGGCAAAATATCTATATACATTTAGTAAGTAAGCATTCATATCCCGGTTTTTTTTTTCTTGGAAAATCACATTTTCCCGGAAAAAACACCTATGTAGATGAACTTGAAACACTAAACTTTATCTAAATATAATTTTTTCATGAAATCAAAGTGATAAAAAAGTACCTTTTTGATTTAAAGTGATAACTTTCACAAGAAAAATTGTTTTACTGATGGTTGTTATTCTTTTTGCATTTACAGACAAAACTGCTTGAAAAAATTTTTTGCAAATGCTTATTAGACATTTATTTTTTTTTAATAAATAAAAATAGTTACTAAACAGTCTAGGCTTTGATTTATTTGAAGCAGCTACATAGTTGATCTGGGTTGGCTTGTTTGGACCCATAAGTCTGGTTAAAAACATGTCTTAAGCAACTTTAGTATTGTGATTAAATAGAAGTGTTCAAATATGTAAAATTTCATCAATTGTCAAACTGGAGCATTTAAATTTACTTTTCGTAGGATGATGACATGGCGATTCAAAATCATGTCCTATCGGTTCTTATCAGTGTATCTATTAATAAAACAAAAAATTAATTATAGATTTTGTGAAAATAAATTATATTAAAAAATATCATTTAATAAAGATAAATACTTAGTATGTTTAGTCAATGTTAATCAATGAGTCAATGATATCACAATATAAATAAATAAGTCATCTTCCTAATATCAGAATGTTCCAAGAAGTAAACATCAAGATTATAAATTCAAATTGAAGTGGTTGAAAATAAGTTATGCAGTTTGTAGACAGGAAAGTCGAGACTGCATGAAAACTTATAGTATTGAAGACAGCCGTAAGTGGCGCTTGTGAAGCGCGCGAAAGTAGAAGTTCAGATTTTAGAATTTTTATTTTATAAAATTAATATTAATGGTAAAAAGATTAATATTAATTTTCATAATAATTTTTAATTTTAAATTAATATCAAGACATAAATAACATTATAATATTAGGACTTGGAATTAATTCGTAGCGTTTTTTTAATTAAAAATAATGATTTATTTTGATTCGAGTACAAAAAAATACCTCATTCAAAATATTTCCCATAGCTTTCTATTGCTTTCTGCCATATTTCTGGCAAGAGATGAATACCGCGCTGGAAAACTTCTTGTCTTTTGATGAAATCCATAAATCGACCCATTTTTGGCAATCTTCGTACGAAGTGAACTCCTGGTCAGTCAGGCCATGTGCCATCGATCAGAATAGGTGGTAATCTGAAGGTGCAATGTCTGGAGAGTACGGCGGGTGAGGTAGAACGTCCCATTTCAGTGTTCCCAGGTACGTTTTTACCGGTTTTGCGACGTGCGGATGAGCATTGTCGTGCAGCAAAATGACTTTGTCATGTCTTTTGCTGTATTCCGACCATTTTTCTTTTAATGCACAGCTCAAACGTATCAATTGTAGTCGTTAGCGATCCCCAGTTATGGTTTCATTTGGTTTCAGGAGTTTGTAATAAATCACTCCCCTCTGATCCCACCAAATACAGAGCAGAAGCTTGGATTCATGAATGTTCTGCTTCGCCACTGATGTGGATGGCTGACCGAGCTTTACCCATGACTTTCTGCGCTTGGGATAGTCATAATGGATCCATTTTTCATCACCAGTGACAATTCGGTGCAAAAAACCCTTTCGTTTTTGTCGTTCAAGCAGCAATTCACAGGTTAAAAAATGTCTCTCAATGTCTCTCAGTTTTAATTCATATAGCACCCAATAACCCTGCTTCTGGATCATTCCCATTGTTTTTAGACATTTTCCTACCATTAATAAATCAACTGCCAATGATGTAGCCAATTCTTGAAGCGTTTGACACGAATCTACGTCAAGCAAGCCCAGTAATTTTTCATCTTCAAATTTTTTTGGCTATCCAGGTCGTTCTTTGTCATCTAGCTCGAAATCACCACTTTTAAAACGCGCAAACAACTTCCTACACGTTTGCTCAGCTAGAGCATGTTCATTATAAACTTCCAACAGAATCCGATGACTTTCGGCAGCGGTTTTACCCATATTAAAATAATGGAGCAAAACTCCTTAAAAAACACTTTATTTGGCACAAATTTTGACATTTTAATTAATCACAAAGTGTTGTTGTTTATGTTTTTAAAATAAAATAATAATGGCGATGACACCTGATATCAGCTGGTTTACAATAAATAAATTATTGTTGGTACGAAAGGAATACAGTACTACCTACGCCATCTGTTATTAAACGCTATGAATTAATTCCAAGTATGTATAATAAAAAATACATTAATATTATTTATATAATTTAATAATAATGATAAATACTGAATTATTTATTTAATTTTACTTTAATAAGATCTTTTGATCCCAAGCGTGAATTAAATTATTTTTTATATGTACTCAAAAAATTTCAATTCATAAAATTTGATGAAAAATATCAATAGAGTTTAAGATTTTCTACCAGATTAAAAAAAAAATATGTATTGAAAATTTATCAAAAGATGCCCTTTTGAAATTTAGCTCCTCAATTATTCAATATTTTGTATCGATGAATAAAAAAGAGCAAACCTTGAGTTTCTTGCCCATTCTTGTCATGGTGAATCAGCATTTGGAATGGGTGGTAAGGTTAATGTGGAAAACAATTATTTATGACGCATTTCAAGTGTATTTCTATTACCTATGAAATAAAGATATTTTTGATTTGATTTGGTTACACAGTTGAATAAAAAGACTGTGGGCAGTCACGTTGAGAGCATAGATAGTTATCTATGGAGTTATCAGTAGTTACTGAACCTACCCCATGCAGGAAACTTACTTAAATCACCCCTTCATGTCATAATTGGTTTATGCACATTAGAGAGATTATTTTTTCTATGAATGTAATAAGCAGTGGATAGTTAAATATACAATATCTAAGATTGAGCATATATCAGATTCTTAAAAAGAGAGAGTGAAAAACTGATCAAATAAACATAGTAATTGAAGTCCCCGATACCCTTAGCATGTGTGTGTCTGTATTTGGGGCCATCCATAAATTACGTCACATGTTGGGGTGGGCGATCAACGAAATGTGATAATGCGCGACAACTAGCAGGTCATAAGTTTTGTGATGTCAAATCCGAAATTCGAAAACGAAAAAAGGTTTATGTCTTTTGTTTTGTCCAACATTTAAAGTATTTTGAACAAAAAAAATGTAAATACTCCTGTTTTTATTTACTGTGACCACCTGTGATAAAAACGGGGGACCGGGGACAGGGTCAGGGGGGACGGTATGTCAAAAACCTTATAGTTATAAGGTTTTTATTTATTATATAACTAAACATTGGAAAAATACTATGTAGTGCAAAGGTATACTTTTGTTAATGTTTTTTGTTAAAACACTTACCTAATATCAGCCAACTGACTAATAAATACTTATAATAAAATTTAATTAAATTGTCAATGACAATTCTACATTTAGTAGTTGTAGTTCATAATTTTTTTAAATATTTGTATATTAGGTAGGGGAAAAAGTTTTTCATATTGTATAAGTAAAAATAGCAGTAAAATCTCTTTGGTTGTACTGTTTGTATCTGGCTAGTTTTGATACCATTACACAGACAAAATCTTAAAAAATGGGTCAAGTGTGAAATGGACTCATACATGAAGAGTTCCACATACCTCCATACAATGTTTTGAAAATAGTTCAAAAAAAAAACTCACCCTTTAATTTTTAACTTTCTTATATTTTTAGTATTTGGTGTTATAGTGGCCACACTAATCCATAACCAATTAAAATTTCAAGTCTCTAGTTAACACCAATATAAAGATCGAGTTAAAAATGCTGAAACAACACGTTTTGTGTACAAAGACCTTTAATTTTTAATTTAATTTTATTTTTAGTACTTGTTATTATAGCATCCACATTACTACACAATTGATGAAAATATCAAGTCTCTAGTTAATGCCTTTATAAAGATCGAGTTAAAAATGGTGAAACAAATTTTGTGTATGACAACCCCGTTTAATTTTCAACTTTATTTTATTTTTAGTATTTGTTATTATAGCAGCTACAGTACTACACAATCAATGAAAACTTCAAATCTCTAGTTAATGCCATTATAAAGATCGAGTTAAAAACTGTGAACAAGTTTTGTGTGTGACGACACTGTTTAATTTTTAACTTTATTTTATTTTTAGTATTTGTTGTTATAGCAGCCACAGTAATACATAATCAGTGAAAATTTCAGGTGTCTATCTATCACGGTTTAAGAGATAGAGCCCTGTGAAAGACAGACAGACAACGGAGTCTCAGCCATTTTTCTATTGTTGTTTTATCCACCAAAATGAGTGAATCTAATTTAGAAAAACTATACATTTTGAAGTTTTATTACAAAAAAGGGAAAAAGGCGATACAAGCTGTGAAAAAAAATTTGTGAATTTATGGATCTAATGCAGTATTGGCAAGAGTAGCAAGCACAAAACTGGTTCAAAGCGCTTTCAGTATGATAATTTTGATGTCAAAGATGAAACTCGCCTGGTCAAGCTGTAATGAATAAATTGGATGCGATTTTCAAAAAAGTAGAGCAAAACCGTTATGTTAGTTCTTGTGACACAGTTGAAGAACTGGGCATTGATCGGAAATATTTAAAAAAGCCGGCTATGCAAAAAAGCTCGTTACTTGGGTCCCACATACGCTCACTGAAAGAAAACTAATAAATCGTCGATTTGCAATTTTCTATTGAAATATAATGAAATAAAACAGTTTTTTGAAAAGATTGATCATTGGTGATGAAATATGAATTACCTTCAACAATAAGGTTCAAAAAAGATCATGGTCAAAAGGCAAGCAAGCTTTACAGACTATAGCAAAACCTGGATTAACTTGCAATAAGTTGATGCAATGCCTACAGTCAGATTTGAAAGGCATTACTCATTATGAGCTTTTACTGCCGAGTAAAACCATCAATTAGCCAACAGCCAATGAGCCTCAAACAAGTAGAGAAAAAACGGCCGGACTTAATCAACAAAAAGGGTGTGGTTTTTGATCATGACAACCTCAGACTATCCACATTTTTATCCTCTCAACAAATATTGAGAGTTTGGTTGGGAAGTGTTAATGCATCCACCATATGGCCCTGACCTTGCACTTTCAGATTTTCACCTGTTTCGGTGAATTCAGAATTCTTTGTGTAGTGTTAGGTTAACGTAAGAGAGAATGTAAATAAAATATGATGAAACATTATCTTGAACTTGTATATAAAATATGAAAAAGTTTTTTCCTGACCTTATATCTTTATTGTGAACATTTTATCAGAGACATTACATATTTTCAAATGATAAGATTTGACTATACAAATTGATTCTTATACAACAGCAAAATCTGTATAGGCAGAATCATATTCAGTCCCAAATTATAATTATGAACGTCATAGATATTACGAAATATATACTCTAAATATGAATGCTCTATAGATACAATGCCGTCTCAGAACATAACCTCAAAATGCATATTTTTTGTAGTAACTATTTTTCTATGATATTTTTATATTACATAAATTAGATATTTATTTATGACTGAATCATATTCATTTTAAGCCAGAAAAACAAAGAATAACAGCAAACAAGTGCAAATAAAATGTGTACCCTAAGACTTATGTATAACTTATCGATCCAGATCTTTCGTTCTGATTGTTTGTCTTTTTCTAAAAAATTTATTAAATACACAAATTTTTGAAAATACACATTATCTAAATGGGAAGTTAGAAAATGTTCACATCAATCTACAACACGATCTATATTACAACTGCATATTTTTATTCGTAATAACAACTAAAAATTTAATAATAATGACATATCTACAATTTATCGATCTTTGGATTTTTTTCATTATTTCTGCTATTAAAACCTGCTTTTTGCCAAATTTTATAACTCTAGGTCAACAAGAAATACCTTATAGGTTTTAATTTATTTCAGAGTTTCAAAATTGGTAATTTTTTATGATTGCATTGATTTAGAAGCTTTATATTTTTTACAACTTTAAAGGACCATACACCTAAATATTTCATATTAATTTCAACTTAATACCCCAACATGTTCCCCAAAAAAGGATCTTAGTCGACAAACAAATGATAAATAATAGGATTTTTTTTAACATACAGAACCCTAAAAATGGGCAGTCTTTCTTAAGATAAAAATTTAGAAATTCTTTTATAGCATTTTAGAAAGGCAAATGAGGATATCAACCACCAGAGAGTAGGTGGTTCACACCACCCATGGACGCTCACAACCCCAGTCGCCAATGCATTGCCAGCCTCATCTATAGAAATAGGATATATAATAAAGAAGGGTGTAGGGTGATGGCGGGGAGTGTGGTGATGGCGGGAAAGTGCCGTGATGGAGGGAAAGTAAGACACTGGAAGTCGCATTCACTGAAAGAAACACAACAATGGAAACTGACACTTTATGTTTATATTGTAAGAGCATTTTATCACACTCTGCACTAATTTGACAAAAGCAAAAAAATTTAGAAAATAAGATATAAATACTAAAATCTCATTAAAACAATTTTTTGTTGGTTTTTCAAGTCAGATGCCTTGAATAAAGAATGTTTGTATGAGAAACTTGCAAACAGCAAAGAGCTTACAACCCATCAAGCGGGGTTTGATTAATTGTGGACATGCTCCGAGAATACCATTTCTGGTTACCCTATTAGAACATTCATTGATAATATTTCTGTAAAAATCCTTTTAATATATTTTGTTTGTTATACATTTTATCCCTTTGGGTTTATTACAAATAAATTAGTCATGAAAATAATATGTACTTTAATGATTAACATCTATGGGTGTTCTCATCTATGTGAATATCAATATGAATATTTAGATCAAATAGTATTATACTTTTACTACTAGTTTTTGATTTAGTTAGTAAATACCAATTCTAAGAAGCAATTGTTTCCCTTATGAATCAAAAGTGAAAAATACTCAATTATAATATGTACATGTTCAAAAGGTAAATAATATTTTAAATATTGAACAAACGATGTTTTCTTGATTACTCTTCTGAAACATTATAAAAGTCGTATTTAGTAATTAAGAAGTAGATAATCTGATATTCCAGAGATGAATTATAAATCATTCCGAAATACAATTTAGGTTATGTCGGTATTAACCTGAAGGCTGAGAAGTTACGGTTGCCTCATCGTTAGCGTCCGTACCCGATGGGTCGTCAGCTACGCCCGGTGCTGTCTCGGGCGTCGGTTCGCCGTTCACACGGGGTTCGTCGCCACTGTCACCGACCTCTTTGACTGGCATTTCTTCAGACATTATTCAGTCCAGTACAAGCAAACGGTAACACCGCTATCAAATAACAGAACACATAACAATTTTTACGCCTTAATAACTATTTACAACTATTACCAAGTAAAAAGCGTTCACTAGCGTCACGACGCACTTTTCCCGCTATATTCTTCGATAACAAAACATAGATATCTAAAAAGTCCACAATCACACATTGAATACTTGTACTAACGTATAAGATCTATCACTGAATTGTGTACAAAAATTAAAAGTGTGAAACTTAAAAGTTGAATTATGTAAATAACAAATCATTTATTACAGTCCACATCGATACCACCAAGCGAAACGCCCATAGACTACGTCGTTCATGAAGCTCATGGTACAGGGGGGTTGTGTGCCATGCGACGCTAGCTACATGTCTATGGGGTTTTAGACGGTGTTGCTAATTTTAAGTCTCACCGAATCACTTATAATGCATTCGTTAAAAACTAATTAAGATTCAGAACTTTGAATAAAAGAAGATTAAAATTTATTTAAGATTACATTGTATCTTCCATGAAAACTGTACCGCTATAAGAGACTGTGATAAGACATTCGGTTTATTCATATATCAATAATAATACATTTGATCATAATTCTTGGATGAATTATAAATACATAAAGCGAGATGACCTCGTAAACGGCACCAACGATTGCTATGAAAATTTTTATTTAGATAAAAGTTTACTCACTATGGGTGTGTTCCTTGGAAAAGTTGAACAAATGTAATAAAAAAAAATATCATTTTATTTAGAACTATTCCTGAAATTTTGAATTAATTGCTGTCTTATAGGTTCTCAACAGTAAATGGTACCATAGAATATAAGCCACAAATGGCACTATTTAAGTAAAATACTCAAGTGGATTTTGCTATATACCTATTTATTGTTGGAAATTAATATTAGTAACTTATTACTAATATTAATTTCTAACTAACAGCAAACAACAATACCAACAGTAATTGCGCCAACGAGATATTGGCATCTCTTTTTAAAAGGCAACATAGGAGTTGCGTATAAATTTTGTCTCTTTAAAAATAATTGTTTGCAGCTATCGGTCAATATTTAATAAATCGATTATTGCTTTTAATGTTTTTATTCGACACAGAAATAGTTCACACCAGGGAATGAATATGGGGTACTGTCTGTTTGTCATAATAGTCAAACTAATTTTAATGAACTTCAGTGCACTAATAGAGCACATCATTTTTTTAATATATAAGCCATTATCTGTGTATCTTTCAGTCTTTTTGTTTGATTGTCTACTTATAACTGGACAATGTCATAATAATCACTTTTGAACTCATTGTCACATACGATCGAGGTCTTATAACTCCCGTATGTTATAATTTCATTTTTTGTACTACGTGACTAGTGGCATCATAGATGAATATGAATATATAGAAAGTGGCATCTAGAATTTATTCTACATGAAATTACAAAATTTTTAGTGACATCTAACAGCATTTATTTAGACTACATTTCCTTGTATTACCAGTTTTATAAAGTGAATGGAGAATAAAACTTTAACATTAAGTTAATTTTATATTTATAATGTACTTTTGTTAAAATTTAAATCCTGAAATAAATTGTATAACTTTAATTTCAGCAAAAAACAAAAGTATAATACAGTGGAATCTCAATAACTCGAACCTCGTTAAATCAAAATCCTCGGTAAGTCGAAAAAAATTGCCATTTGCCTTCCGATGAACCCCTAAATACGCGGTATCTCGAATTATTTAGACTTTGTAACTCGAAAAATGTTATGTTATTTCCCTACAAATTATTGATAATACATATTTATACTCTATAACTCGAATTTCAAAAAGGAGACTCCGTAAGTCGTAGTTGGTAAAATATAATGACGTCTTATTTGGAATTCCCCGAAATAATAGCAATAAATACCAAAATGAATGTTCGGGTTTGGCGCTTCTAATATATTGTTTTTGTCTTGTACACGTGCAATGAATGAATGAATACATTAATGAAGCTTTCTAAGTAAAACAGCTGTGAACGTTATGTTTGTTCCTTGTCGACACAGTATCTCGAAGTTCTTGTTAAGTAGAAAACTCGTTAACTCGAATTTTTTTGCATTGCTCTTGACATTCGAGTTATTGAGATTCCACTGTACATACAAAAACTTAGAAAATTTATATATGACTTATGATTGTAAATTTTTAATATCGCAATCTATGCCAGTTTTGCTGCTTTAGCCAATTATTGGCTAGATTTAGTCACATTCAGGAAATAGTTAACAACAAAAAATAATTATAGTAGGCAAATTTTTTAGCCCGTTTTTCTAGCTACTTTTACTTATATTAATAAAGGTATAAAATAATCCAGTTTATAAAAATGTAAGTAATCGAAAAATAATGTTTGTTGGGTCAAGTATACAACTCCGACTTGAAGTTTGTATATAATCAAGATGAATTTCAATTTATAAAAACGCTACCGAAGACTCTATATAAGAAGATCTTTGTGAATTGGCTCTAACTACTTTGTCATTGTCACACTCAAATGCTGCTGTTGAAAGACTATTTTCCATAATGAGCATTGTCAAAAATAAACACAGAAATAGAATGGGTTTACTCACACTAAATTCTATATTAACAAACAGAGATTTTTTGAAGAAAAATAATGAAGCATGTATCACATATTATATTCCTAATAATATATTGACAGAAAAAGGTCAAACAAAAAATCCCAAAAAAAATTGAAAATGAACTTGGGTTTTCAACGTCGGAGAATAATAAAGATGTTTTTATTGATATTGATGATATTATTATGCATACATGTATATAAATTGTAAAAGAAAGAAAAAGGAATGATTAAAACATGATTTCAAAACACGACATCACGTCATAGTGATGCAAATATGTACTTTATGATATTAATAAATTTAATTATAATATTCTTTTGACAAAGGATAGGATGTCCCTATCAAATTATTTTATGCAAAAATTTCTTAAGTTATGAACTTTTAATATACATACTACTATATTGTGTAATAGGGTAGAATCTAGTTCTACGTGAAGTTTGACGGCGGCTCGGTTGAATCTGACATAGGGCAGAGTTTTGCGAAGTTAAATGGGCAGCTACAACATAAAGAAATCCTCGTTCCTTTATGTTAGGTGATAAGAACGAACAGGGTTTCCTCATCAATAATGGATTTGCAAAATTGTTTTTATTTCATTTTAATACAGATGATAAAACTAATGTATTAAACTTAATGTAATTAACTATAGCATAGTTAGAAGTAACAAAGCATAGTTAGAAAAAAAATTAAAAAACCGGCTATGTGCGAGTCGGACTCACGCACCTAGGGTTTCGTACAAACCTATAGGTACATAAGTAAAAGTTCACCCATCACAACAATCGAGTCATAGTTATGGTATTTTTATTTCAAAATGAAATCCATAACATTACAATGTGGAAAGCTAGAGGCGTGTAAATTAAAGACAAAGGTCTCTTTATCATTTCAGTAATTCTTTATCTTATATTAACACATATTATTTATTTTATAATATAATTGAAACACCTAATCTAGCCTTGCAGCAGTCTTGCAAAAGTTCTTTTATCAAAGTTATTTATTTACAAAGTTTTTTGTCTCTATTTAGAAATTTGGTTCAAAAATACTAATTAAGTATTAAATTTGAACCAGATCTTTAAATGGTGACTGAAAAAGGTATGAATAGTACCACATTGAACATTGGAGCTCGAAAAAATGTTATTTATAGTTATATTACTTCTTGTAGAGCTATTGTTTATTAACTGAAACATGTTTATGGATGAAAAATATGTGGAAATTTCATTTTGGAGATTCATTCTAAAATCGATATTGAAGTCTCCTATAACAATCAGACGAGAACATGAAGTATACCTATTGAGGTTGCTGACGTATATTGTTGTATTTAAGCATTCTATTGCAACATTAATTTGACATTGTGGTGACGCATATACAGTTATCATTCTGACAATAAACATCTCAAAATGCAAGCATTGGCAATGGCCGTTTACAGCGCCTGGGTTATTTAAATTGTCTTTTACACGACCCATCTGTCACGGCATCTTTAAGATTGTGCATACGCGATAAAATGTTGTTCTCTCCCCATACTTAGAGATAAGTCGCGGTCAATGCGGTAACTACCATTGTTTATAATTTTTTTTCACAGCTTAAAGGAAATTATACCTAAGTATTTGATATGAATTTCAACTTGATACCTCTACGCGTTCATGAGGAAAAGGATAATAAGTTCATAATTATTAAAAAAAAAAATTATGTGACGTAACTAAAAATTTATGGTTTTCGCAATTTTTCCTTCATCTCTTCTATAAGACGTTGCTTCGTACTAAATTTCAAGATTCTAGGTCGACTGGAAGTACCCATTAGGTTTTGATTCCCTGGCGAGTAGTTGCGAGTTTCAAAATATGCGGCTTAAATTGCTTTTTATTTGATTTTGTTATAGCTTAAAGGTATTATAGACCTGAATATTTGATATGAATTTCAATTTAATACTTCTATGCATTCATGAGAAAAGGTGTAGCTAATTAAAAAATTATAAAAAATATTTTTATTATATGATGTTGTAGCAACATAAAAATAAATTTTATGGTAATAAAAAAATATATAAAATAATAAAATATATAAATAAAATTATGTAGAAACAAACCTTCCTATTTTTTATATATAATGAGATTGCGCCTACGCAGGAAACTGGTCGGCCGCGCCGCCGCACCGCCGGCGCGGCCGCGCGGCGTTCAGGTTTCAGTTTTTTATTCAGTGGATCGCAACGTAAGCCACGAATCGCACGCCGCCGACCGTCCGAGCGTTTACCTTTTTTCGTACCCTTTTATAACCCTGAACGTAATTGAAATTCTCGTATCATATTGTCAGTGTCGAATCTATTTTAGTATTAAATTCTAAGTGTATTATTTTGAGAGTGATGTAATAAATAACTGCCGTAGCAATTGATGGTTTTTTTGCATCTCTTCCCTCCAACGATAACCACGCTCACTTCAATGTAACTAAAAATTTATTATTTTCGCAATTTTTCCTTTATCTGTGCTACAAGACGTTGCTTTGTATCAAATTCCAAGATTCTGAGTTCACGGGAAGTATCCCGTAGGTTTTGATTCCCTTTCGAATGCGAATATTTGCAGCCTAAACGGCTGTATCTTTTGATTGCGTTGGCTTAGAAGTTTGAGTTTTTCACAGCGCTAAGGGACAGTAGACCTGAGTATTTGATAAGAATTTCAGCTCGATACCTCTACGCGTTCCTGAAAAAAAGGGTCTTGACAGATAGACAGACGGACAACAAAGAGATCCTATAAGGGTTCTCTTTTTTCCTTTTGAAGTACGGAACCTTAAAAACACCAAAACAGTCCGTAGAAGCTATTGCTTCTTTGCCATTGACATGCCTTGTCCATTGATTACAAATAATAATAAAATAATATAAAAAAAAACATTAACTTGTAATTATTTTACAACTCTGCTTAATTATACAATAAGATTATTTCTTGAATACGAAATTTCTTATTAAGGGCATAGATTACTTCAAGTGAGTAAATATAATGCTTATATATATTTGTTATGGATGACGACATCATATCAAAATGTTTAAGTCGTATTAGTTGGATTTGTATAGATGTAAAACGATTTTAATTGAGAATGTAAATATAGGTTTAGTTCACATGGGGATAGTGATAGGTATATATGTGAGTTATAGGCGACCGTGTCCGTAAAGTGCATTATTATTGTAATAACGTAATAGAATCAAAGATTGGGTCGTATGAAAATTAACAGGAATGCACATAAGAGATATGCTTGATGCCATAGCGCAAAGTATTGCATCATCCTCTAATGAGCGAGACGGATAATACTTGACAGGTAGAGTGAGTTTAAGCGATGCGGGCACCTATGACAGATTTCAGGCAAGCAATAAATAATCGTTATTTTTATGTGTTTTCATTATCCCTGAAATGTAGAATGAACATATTCGGTTCATTACAAGTCCTGTAGGCTGTCAGTATGTCCTATGACATACTAGATAGATATATCTGGCCGTTGGTAGCAGCCAGAATCGTATAGCTGTTTGACCCCAGATTAGGAGTGTTAGGTATTTTTTTTTTATTATCCGCCCCCGTGGCATGGCGACCACGGCCCATAAATACCATTTTCAGGTTCATGCAATCTCACATACGTCCATCTCTTTCAGTTATTAGGGTGGTAAGGTAGGGTTAAATAATTTGTTATTTGTTTTATTTATTTATTAATTTTATGTTCTTTTTTTTTCTTTTTATTTATTTATTAATTTTTTAAATTTTTTTTTATAACCCTCTTTAGTATTTTTATCTCTTACATAATTTTGTTAGTCTATTACATTTTGCTTAGCCTATTCTTATAATATTTACAACACATTTCCCTACCATCCCTATTTTCCATTTTATATTGAATCAAATCTATTTACTTTTGTCATTTATCTTTACTCTTATACACTTCCTTCATTTTCAAGTTCTATTTAATTTGAGGTTCTTTCTATAATCTTGCGACAATAATCAAAAACTTTTCCCTTTTTGGTCGTCTCTAATTATGGTTGGAAATTCCCCCCTCCCGACAACGACGCCAATCTCCGTTTCCAGCGCCACACGCTCCCGCAGGAACATTGGACATTCCTCGAGAACGTGCAGCACGTCCTGGATTTTAGCGGGATCACAGGCGCAGTATGGCGAGTCCTTCAGCTTGAACCTGTGTAGGTACTGTGAGAACCCGCCATGTCCCGTAAGGGTTTGCGCCATTTGGGACGTCATTTCTGTTTTTCGGAGGACCCGGTACGCTTGTTCCACTCGGGGAAAGAAGCATTTGGTGATTTCGCCTGTGCTTCCCTCGGCGTATCGTTCTTGCCACTCTTCCAGGCTCGCCGCCCTGATCACCTTTTTCGCGTGCGACAGCGGAAACTTGTCATATACAGCTGCCGTCTTTTTGGTGAGGGCGGTGCGCCTGGCGAGCTCGTCCGCACGCTCGTTACCCGCCATTCCGGCATGCGCTCTAACCCAGAATAAGCGCACAGCCCTGCCTTCCGCAACGATCTCGGAGATGTCGCGCCTAGCTTCATGAGCCAGAGGGTGATAGGTCTTAGGGCCTGTCAATACCTCCAGAGCTGACCTGGAGTCGCTGAATACGTTGACCAGTCCGTCTTTACTCTTTTTCACTCTCCGTATCGCTCTTTGCAACACGACCATCTCCGCCTGAAAGACCGTGCAGAAGGGATCGAGTCGTAGCGTCGAGTACCACGTCTCCTCTCCGTCCCGCCATTCCGTCAGGGCCGCACCGACTTTGCCCTCTATTCGGCTGCCGTCGGTGTAAATGTGCGGCCCGACCACGGCGAGACGGTCCACTATCTGGGAGTCGAGGTCCTCGACGCTCTCGTACCCGATCTCGGGCACGTGCGCAGGGTGAGGCAAATCGCCGAAATCAATCAGTTACTGCCCTTTCGCCTGCACATATTCCCCGACCACGTACTGCCGCCTGCTGGGGGCCGCGTTTCGGATGCGCCGCTTCTTAGTGCGCGCATGTTTCAGCCCCTCTAACTCGGGACTCCACCAGGGGGTTTCAGTCCACGCGTCTTCGAGCTTTTACGTGGAATGGCAGCGTCGCAAGCTTGTCGGATGCACTCGGTGTAAGTCTCAACAACCTCGTCGAGTTAATCGCACGAGCCTACAGATTTCACCATCTCGACGGTCAGAGTCCGTTTGTTTAAGGCAGCATCCATTGCTGTTCCAAACTCCGACCATCGAGCCTTTGCCGTATTGTAGACTCGTGTACCAGAGAAAGTCCGAGGGCCGGGTCGTCCCTCCACCCGCACGGCAAACGTGACCACGTTATGGTCCGAGGATGTTACATCTCGGACCACCTGCCATCCCTCCGCTCTATCCAGTAGAGCGGAGCTGCACGCAGTCACATCCACCACGCTCTTGAGGAGACGATCCCCCCTATACACCTCGAACGTGGGCGTATTGCCCTCGTTCAGGATCTGCAGCCCCTCAGAATCGAGAAAGTCGCAGAGATCGACACCGCGCGCATCATTGCGTTCGCTGCCCCACCATACGCTCCACGCGTTAACATCGTCCCCCAGGATGATTTTGTCAGTCCCGAGTTTCGAGCAGACGTATCGCACGCGATCGAGGTACGGGCCGATGGGCATGTCTCCTTCGAAGTACACCGACACGACGCCAATTCTGCAGTTTCCGGATTTAATTACGGCAGCTGCGACATTTTCGCCGTTGAGGGTTTGATACTCTTCGACGTCCACGTCGCTGTTCAGGATTATGATGGCGGCCTTGACGGGTCCCCTTCGCGGAGCCGTCTTTTGGACGACTGTGCACCCCGGGTACCGTCTCAGCTCGCCGATATTCCCAATGTAGGGTTCCTGAACAAGGGCTACCGTAATTTTTCGCCTTTCAGTCTCAACGAGCAACTCAGTAGTGGCTAGCTTACTTCGCTGCAAGTTGGACTGTATAAACCGCAGAGATACGCGGTCAGTGCACCCTTCGGTCGACGATCCCCCGGCCGTGTATGTGCGGTCTTGGGCAGCCTGGGTGCCCGCTGCTAGCAGTACGCCACCTTTGACCGAGCCATACCATCCCATTTTGCTCGGACTCCGCATTCGGAGCTAAATGCCCCATGTGCGGTGTCCTCGCAGTCGGCCCTTGTGCAGTTTATACATTTCGGGGGCTCTCCTTCCTTTCGGGCCCGGCATGTTACGCCAGTGTGCTCCCCGCCGCAGTGCACGCACTTCTCGGACACTTCTTTACAGAAACGTTTTCCGTGTCCGTATCCGAGACAGCGCGAACACTGCACTAGCGAGGACTGGTCCCATACCGGGCGCCTTTGGAGCGCTACATACATATAGCCGGCCTTCATCATGCGATGGTATAGCTCAGCGCTGACCTCGAGCACCGGATGGCACTCAAGGTCATTGCGCGCCCGTCTCCGGTAGCACACTCGGGCCCTGATATAATTTGTAATGGTGTAAATAAATGATGGGGCAGATCTTTCGCGGGGGGCGCTAGTCGGCCTTACGATGGAGGGGATAATACATCTCCAACTATATAAGCCGGAACACTTCCGGCTTTCATTGTCAATTTGAGTGCAGCGGCCGACGGAAGAACTCCGAAAAGAGGGAAAACAGCGCCCACCGAAGAGGGTGAAGCCAGTGCCGTACAACGACGACAGCATTTTACTCCGAACCATTTTCTCGTGGAAGAATATTCGTCCTGCACAATATTATACACAACGAAAGATTGAAACAATTAAATTAGTCACAGTTTATTATTTCTTAACAATAGTTTTACCCGGAGCTAGCTTGTTGTTCGTTAAAAACAAACAAAACGTAAATTTTTCATCATTTTCTAATTCTGTTGAATTACAAAATAGAATTAATTTCTTCATACGAAATTTTTGTTTAAAGATATAAATAATTTCAATTGAATAAATAAAACATTTATAAACTCAACATAAAAACACATTTTTTTAATCATATTATTGCTTTCTGCTTCCATATAGTATTACCTCGATTGAAAAAAACTATGTAGTGATACTTGAAGAATAATCATAATATCTTATATACAACAAGATCCAATAAATAGTCGTGGAGCAGCCGTTCTACTATATCCACTACACCACACTATATTTAAACACTTTACAATAACAATAAAACAATATCATTTACGCCGTAGCTACCATGTGGAATCGTACAGTTCGGTTGTTCAGCAGTAACTTACACACACACAGTACGCGCATACTACAGGCTAATTCGTTAGCGATTTACTCATTGCGACTTACGCTTATTCATTCGCGAGCTCGCTTCGGCTTCGGCTTGACTTGCTCCACTCCGCCTCCTTCATTCGCTAATACTCTCTCATTCACCCTACCTGCAGCGCTAGAAATCGTGCGGAGTGGGAAATTTTATAGTGTCGTTTCTTCCAAGTTAGGTGCAGCCGCCAGGACCGGTGTAAGAAGCATAATTTCAATAAAACCGATATTTTCTTAACCTGATGGATCAAAATATTCAAGGTAATTAAAACAAGGAACTGAATATTGAGCGGTTTATGTGCTCTGCTGTGTATTATTTTATTACATTTTACGGTATATTGGCCTTAACCTTAGATACATTTCAGCTTTAATTTGACATTGTTTATTATCAAGTTACCAACTTTTTCAGCAGAGAAAATTTAATGTATGGCTGGTTTTTAATACTAATCCGAAATAATTTAAAACCTAAGAAAAGAATAGGTATTATGAATATTTGGAAAATCCAAAAGTGCACGACTCATTATGTTCATTCGTTTTTTGTTAATAACTATTAAACGACACAAATCAAGTTAACCATTTTCAATACCAATCTCCGGACAGTGGATCTCAAGCTATTAAAAAGAAAATGGATCAAATTAGTGAATTTTTACGCTCGCTATCGTGTCCGGAACGAAAAAAGTGTTGATTGACAGGAAATTTCTTTTGACTATTTTGATAGTTTTTTCTAATTGTATTATGTTAAATCGATTTGAACCAGTGATAGAATTAATCTTCATTAAATTATCTATCAAATAGTGCACAGGTTAATAAAATTACATGAATTATTAATCGTGTTATTGATGAAAAAAGTTACGAAATTGAGGAAAAAAAATTATTCGTTCGTAGAGCACTTCTTAATGCTTCGCATTATGAGTCGTGCAATAGTTCTGATGAGCGGGTTATTGAAATAGCATGTGTGGAACTCGAACGGCTAGTTATGATGACACTATACAGACGCCCCATTTCTCTTATTAATTAGCTTTTCGAAGCTTCCATTGAACTAGAGGTCCTGGGCCTGTGCTCTGCGTACCCTTATAGTTCTGAGACATAACTACTGTACACCGTATTTATGGAGCGTAGGATAATTTACAGGATACGATTGAAAAAAATTTGCGATCTTTCCAATACATTCGATTGCGTTAATTATAAAACTTTGATCGGAGAAATTAAATCATTATGGAATAACGAGCCAGATACTCGACCGTCCGAAATCATAAAATAATATTTGAGTAATAGAGTTCAGTAGGTTGACGTCAAGGGCATGAGATCGTCAGGACCTGTAGTCCGCATGAGTTTACGACAGATCATTTCTTGGTCCGTTTCGGTTCTAAGTCTATATAAACGACTTATATAGCCTTTTCAAGGTTGCTCATGAGGTAGTACTATTCGCAGATAACATCTATTTGTTGTATAAAGTTAAAAGACAAAAGCCCACTTATGATGATGTAAACAGTGCTATCTCTCCAAAGTAAAGAAAAGGTTAACTACTTCTTAATGAAATGAAAACAAAATTAATAAAAATAATCACTTCCAAATGTAAAATATGGATCGACGATACACACACAAGACATACCGAGGCCTATAAGACAAAATATCGCAAAGGGTGAGTATTGTACGTGTAGTGCTTCACTTAGATACAATTGAATGTTCAAAATGTATGTGCGTGAAGTACCTTACTCGGTAGTAAAAGCAAAGTTGCCATCTTCAAAAATGTCTCTCCAGGTGAATTATTTGAAATGACAGGTAAAAAAAATTTAAATGTGTATGGTCAATTTATGAAATAATAATAAACTTCGTAAAAAAAAATAATTTCATAGAGTAAAGTCGATTCAATTCTAAAATAAAATTTTGAATTGTAATAACTTTGTTATAAAAAATGTCTCTACGATTCATTATTTTCTGAGTCATTATTTTCTTAAATTTTATTCTGAGATATGTCATAACAAAATTCCATAGGTCGTGAGACTATGAAAAAAACAAATAAACTAGTCTCGTGGTGCTTTCATCCGTAAGTCGCCGAATTCTTTTCACTGCATATGCTGCAGAACCAAACCTTTTCGCAAATCTGGTAATATGACAATTCCAACGCAATTTAGCATCTGAAGTGAGACCAAGGAATAACGTCATGTCTACAATAGTCAGTATCTCGTTCTTGACCATTCGTTGGAGTTGACCGGTTTAGCGCTGGTCAAGGAAAATTGAACACGTTTTGTTTTCCTCTAATTGAGAAGAAGATTATTAATACTAAACCACTCAACTACTTCAGAGACAGTACTGTTTACTTGGTCAAAAGCTGGTTGTTGCCTATTAATCTTAAAAAGTAAAGAAGTGTCATCAGCGAACAGTGCAATATTATACCGTGCCCATCTTTAGCAAGATGTGGTAGATCATTAATGTAAACTAGGAATAGTAATGGTCCAAGGACTGAACCCTGTGGCACATCCATATTGACTGCAGATTCTGGCAACCTCTCACCATTAACATCGACTCTTTAAATTCTACCCCCAGGGCCGCCGCCGGCATCCGCTGTCGCAGGTTCATCGTTGTTTGGAGGAGATATCCAAACGGTGATGGCCGTTCTCCGTGCGGTATCGAGTGTAGGAACACGGAAGAAAAACTTCTCGTGTTGGTTAGGTACCATCACCTGATGGTAAGACTAGAATCCATCTAAATGTCTACACCCGGGTGTAGCAGTTTTCCTCCCTTAGGTGGACGCCGAAACCAAAAAAATTTAAAATTATTATCGTTTAACGCGAACGGCCTACCGAAAAATATTCCTGAACTGACGAACTGTATGTTGGAGTACGGGATCGATATCGCGCTCATTCAAGAAACCTATTTGAAACCAAATAGGCCTAGAGCTTGCGCCATCGCAGGCTACGTACAGCTACGAACGGACAGGACGCACGCTAGAAGAGGCGGTACAGCCCTTTACTATAATCGCTCGCTCCATTGCTGTCCCATTACAATACCCCCACTAGTTAATATGGAAGCTACGGGATGAAGACTTGCTATGACGGGTCATAGTACTATAGTCATAGTCTCGGTTTACCTCCCGTCTCCAAAACCGTTGCTCTGGAGTGACCTTAGAGCCCTCCTTGGCCTAGGGGATGCCGTCATCCTCTTTGGCGATTTTAATTGTAAAAAGCCCAGATGGGGCTGTGCCGTAATGGATGAAAATGGAGAAAAACTAGATCGACTCCAAGACAGACTTGAGTTCGAAATCGTCGCGCCCTCTACTGCGACCTACTTCCCTCATAACGACACTTATAGAACGTCAACTTTAGACATTGCTTTGACTAAAGGAGTCGCCTTAAATTTGAATAGTATTGAGCCTCTTCATAAACTCTTATCAGATCACCGGCCGGTATTGCTAAAAATGGTTCCTCCCGACGGCGGGAGGCCTGTTTCCACCGTCAAAATTACCGACTGGAAGAGAGTGTCGACCGCGTTCGAAAAAATCGACACTCCTCCTCTCAATAGCATCCGTGACGACATTAATACGATCGAACAGATAGAACATGCTATAGGTGCTCTTACCAGCCACGTCAGGACAGTGGTCGAGAAATGCGAGCGGGAGGTTCCGGCATCTTCGAATCGCCGGAAGTTTCTGCCTGACATTCTCGAATTGATAAGAGCAAAAAACGCAGCTTTGCGCCGCGCGAGCGCATGTCCTACTCCTGAGTATAGATCCAGAGCGCGAGCTCTCCAACGCAAGTGAAAGCTCGCGTTCAGGATTCGAAATGAGACTTGGAGCGACCTCATGGAGGAAATTAGGCCGTCTCATAAAGCGTTTTGGAAAATCACCAAAGCGCTTAAAACAGAGGGTATACCCCCGCTTAAAAGACCTGATGGTACAACTGCCCTTGACGACGCGGAGGTAGCGGAGTGCATTGCAGACTCTATCGAGACTCAATGCTCTCACGTTTCTCCTCCGCATGACATAGCTCATATCAATAGTATCGAGGAAGAGGTTCTTCAAAAAACCTCCCTCGAACCTAAAGACGATCTGACTCCTGTCTCACTCAGCGAAGTCCAGTTGCTGGTGAAATCACTCAAAACCAGAAAGGCACCGGGCCTCGATGGTGTAAGTAATAAAGCAATTAAATGCTTTTCCCAACCTTTGTTAAATCTACTGGTCGCGATTTTTAACGCGTGCCTTCAAAATTGCTATTTTCCATCTGGAAAGAGGCGGAGGTAATCGGCATCCACAAGCCAGGGAAGCCTCGCGACCTCTCTGCCAGTTATAGACCGATCAGCCTCCTGAGCGGTCTGGCCAAATTATTAGAGAGAGTTCTTAAAACTCTTCTCAGCAATCACCTATTCGGCAAAGGCCTTATCATTGATGAACAGTTCGGTTTTCATCCGGCCCACTCATGTCCACAGCAAGTCCTCCGTCTAGTCGAATATATCATGGAGGGCTTTAAAACTAAACAAAAAACCGTAGCTGTCTTCTTTGACGTAGCTAAGGCCTTTGACAGAGTATGGCACGCCGGTTTGGTATATAAATTATATTCCCTCGAAGTACCAGATCGTCTCATATTCATTATTCAAAATTTCCTCTCCAATAGGTATTTTACGTTTAGGCATGAGCGTACTCACTCGACCAGACGATTAATCAGAGCCGGAGTTCCGCAAGGCTCCGCCCTCTCTCCCCTCCTGTACTCCGCGTACACCAACGACATACCGCGCCCGACGTCCGGCGTCCAGCTCGCGCTTTTCGCTGATGATACCGCGCTCTTTTTTAGGAGTAGGACTAGGCGCTCCATCTTCCGCCACCTTCCGAAGGCCATTGATGAGCTAGGTCAATGGTTCCGGAAGTGGCGGATCGAGGTAAATCCGGATAAGTCGGCAGCTATACAATTCAAGTATAGCAAGAATAGGTCTCATCTTGTTGTCGACCGGAACACTCCCAACCTCAAAATGTTGAACGCGAGAATTCCGTGGCAACGGTTTTATAAATACTTAGGTGTCACGCTCGATAAGAATCTCCACTTTCGAGAACATATCGCGCGTGGGAAGGCGCTTTCTACACAGCAAGGCTCGGAGCCATGCTAGGTAGGAAAAGCAAATTATCTAGGCGCAATAAGCGCACGCTTTACAAAATGTGCATTAGGACGGTGATGACGTACGCGTCTCCAGTATTCGCTCACGCCGATTCTAAAGTACTATATAGGTTACAAGTAGTACAGAATAAATTCTGTAGAGCAGCAACGGACGCACATTGGTGTGTTCGTAATTCCATTCTCCATAGAGACATGGAACTCCCAACCCTCACTGAACATGAAGGACGCATCGAAGCGATTCTTCGACATCGCGGGATCACATCCCAATGCGTTCCTTCGAGCGGCGGTTGACTATCAGCCGCCGCCTCCCACCAACTTTCTCCGTAGGCCACGGAACGTACTGATAGATCCACCTGACGCTCTTACATCGGCAGTTGATAGCCTTAATGACGTCAACGACACGCATGACTGACTTAGAGTAGGTCAAACCGATAGTCAGGTCATCAACCTGAGCTCCCTTACTCCACCCGGCCGCCGCAGACCGCTCCCGGCCGGGCAGGAAGAACGGGAACCGACCCGTGACGGTTTCCGGTGACATCCTATGCCGAGGCGACACCCCTCAGGAGTCGTCCATAGGGCATGTCACGCGCCGCCGGCACTCACACGTGCCGTCCGGCCGCGCTCGGTGAAGCTATAGAAGTCGTCCGACCGGTCGCCAGACTATATAGCATAGCCGATCACCGACATCACTTTCAGGGGAGGATTTTTTTAGTGGGTTTCAGTCCCACACTACCCACGCGTACGGGCGCGAGGGTGTGCAGGATAGACATTTTTTACCCCCTCCACGTTGCAAGTGGGAAACCAAAAAAAAAAGAATTCTACCTCTTAAATAAGACTCTAGAAGTGCAAGTGATCGACTCGTGACACCATAATGATGTAGTGTCTTGATCAATGTGTCACGATAAACGCAATCAAAAGCTTTGGATAAATTACAAGAGACACCGATTTTGTCCCGTGAATCCTTCCAAACATCAAAAATCTGTCGAATAAACTCAACACTCGCTTCAGGTGTTGAGCGACCTTTTGTGAATACGAATTTTTCATTAAATTATTATTATGAAAATACCGCAATAATTGATTTAAATTATGCTTTTTAAAAATTTTACTGAGTGTCGATAGTATTGATATCAATCTAAAGTTAGAAGAGTCAGATATAAGTACTATCGGATTTAAATAATGGAATAACTTTAGTTTGCTTCATTAGATCATAAAACACACCACAATCAATGCAATCATTAAAAATCATTATTAGGCATGGATCAATGCAGTCTATCATAGAATCCATTATTTTTACAGAAAGGCCATCAAGATCAGTGGTCTTCTTCATTTTTATACACTTGAATAATGTCATTATAGTTGACATGAATAAATTCAAACATAATGTCATAAGTATCAATGTTTCGCTTCATCAGAGATTCAGCGAGTGTGGGCGATGATTTTCAAACTTGTAAAGATGAAACTGGAATGCTAGTAAAGAATTTTTCAAAAGCAAAAGCAATTTCTTTGTTTAAAATATCATGAATTTTTAATTGAAAATCTGATATGACGGTGTGTGTCTTCCAGTTTCACTATTGTTTATATTCCAAGTAGTTTTTATCATATCAGTGCTATTTTTTATTTTATTACTGATAAACAGACTTTGCAGCTGCACATACACGCTTAAATACCTTGGATTTATTTTTTACGTAATTGACAAAATTAATCGAATTGTTACGACTTTTCCTCATAAAGTGCGTATAATCTACGCCAGCTATTATGAATGCCCACTGTCGCCCGATCACTAAATTATAAAGTACTATTAACATTAATATTAATAGATTTAAAAACATTGTTGCATTCAGATCTGGTTATAGTCAACAGTGAACCATACAATTTATTTGGGTCCTTACAATGTGACAAGTTAGATATTTTTTTAGTTTGTTATTTCTAAAGTGCTCAAGACGAGCAGTGTTCACAGGCACAATTTTGATCTTATGTTTTATGTATTTTTTAGAATTAATTTCAAACGTAACCAGCTGTCCACAATGGTCAGATGATAATTTATTTATAACGGACTGAAACTCTGGTTTAATATTTGTGAATATATTATTGAGACAGGATGACGAAGTAGCTGTGAACCTAGTGGGTTCAAATATACTTAATTCTAGTGCATATATAAGAATTTTCCCATAAATTTATATTAAAAACTCCGCAATTAGCAATAAATCCATTATTATCACTTATTTTGTACAAAATATCATCCATTACTTTTTCGAAGACGTCATACGATGACTGGGGGTATGTATCGCTTAATACAATAAGCCGCTCTAGTTCTATGCAGGCCAATTCAATAGTTCGCTCAACAGAGAGGCTCACAATATCCTTTGCTGAAGGAACTTGCTACCTGGTACATATTGAAGTTAAACACGAACTGGTAACCTTTAAGTTAATATTGTTATACATAATACGTTAATATCATAATAATTTATGAATAATTCAATTTCCAGTTCCTTACTTGATCACCTCTGTATATTTTGAAACACCAGATTGAGTGTACATTTTTTATTATTAGCATTTTTTTGCTCATTTATTATGGGTAGAGTTTGATATGCTCGTAGAATATTATTATTTCCATTTCTTTTCGAGTTATTACAATTTTGAAATACTGTTGAATAATTGCAAGAGGTATTCTCTATTGTCTTATAAACTAATTTAACTTAACATTGAAGCCAATGCTTCGATAGAAGCACATAATTGTTTGTCCATGGCACTGCACATGTTAATAAGAAAATAACTTAGCGACTCCGTTAATTGTTGTAAAATAATTTTTGTAGGAAAATAATCCCTTTGTCAAAAAAAATATTTATCAATAATTTTATTCGTGTCAATGAAATGAAATTTATTGGAATGACGAGATGTCAATGTATGGATAATAATATTAAATTTATGTCGATAATTATTTTCTTTTGTGATAAGTTTTGGCTGAATGGAAAAGCGAACAAAATTACTTTACTTATATTTTCCATAATGTTTAGTTTTGAGAAACAATTAACGACATCTTTTTTGTCAGTCTTTTACCTTCTACCAATTATAATTATAATAAATGATATTCGAATGGAAATTTATTTTTTCAACAATTTTCTCCATTATATTATGGTGTGAAGCCCTCGGCATACAAATGTTGAGTATATCTTTTCCGGCTAAGCGGCGGCTGAGCTGCGAGCCCATCGTCTTTCCGAACCCGTCGCTGTCCATTACACCTCGGCCCGCCGCTCGAAGCGCGTCCTGACTGCGGCGAGGCCCGCGGCCGGCGCGCGGCGCATCGGCGTGGACTGCATTGCTCATCTGTTTTGTTGTGAGGGCCTCGTGCAATCCGAACTTCCATTCGGCAAAATATCATAGTTTAATTAAACATCCAAATTGAAATTTAAATTGCACGACTCAACCTGTACCATAAATGCTATTAAATTACTTTGCAAACGTTGCATTTGTTGCAGTAGACTTTGACATTCGGAATCCTTTCCATTCAATTTTTGTTCATACCTTTTATATATTTAAGTAATTCTAAATCTTGTTTTTTCAAATTAATCTTTTTATTAGGTACTAATATTCATTTGTTTTATAATGTCTTACGAACTTATTAATATTCAAATATTTCCTATTTTTTTAGCAGTATTAAAGTTAATACATATCTTCTGCGTGTCAATCCGTACCCAATTATTCATCATTGAGTCGCACAATTTGAATGTTTCGTCCACTTTGCTCAAATCTAACTGGTGTTGTAATGCATGTGTTCTTTTTTCTGCTACCGTGCAGCTCTTCCCGCAGAGCTTGTACTTGGAGAGTGACCGCTCGTTCTGATCCCGACAGTCGTCCGTTTCATTCACCGTCTTTGCAAGCGATGGTGAGGATCATTCAGGTCATCACATTTAATATCAATTTCGGTCAATTCACTTTTTCATTTAGTGTTCATAAATGACCGACCGTATTTCAGTCTCCTGGTCATCGCGCTCGTCAATCACACATTTCTTTGGACGCCTACAATTTTAGGAGCGCAGCCTGCAATTTTTGTTTTAAATCACGAATGGTAGGTCTACGGCTCATGATTTCCAAAGCGAATGAATCAGAAGGTCAGCTTGTCACTTAATTAATTATTACAATTATATATATGTGCACTGTTACTGAAAGTTCAGAAAACTTCTATTAAAATGAATTCAATAATAGTATATTACAAAAATAAAATTAAAACCAAATGCCCTAGCTTTTGTTTTTTTTAAATTTGCAGTTTTCACCAAAACTACTTCACAAATACAATTACTTTATTATATATATGTATAATGTGATTTATTATTAGTTCTTGAAATAAAAACTTAATTGAGTTTCTCTGGAAAAGTAATGTTTTATTACAAACAATGTTTTACATTCAATATTTCACTTCACCATACAATTTTACATAACTAAAATTACTAACCTGACAAAGAAACAACATTTAAAGTTATTATTTCGTTAAAATTGATTCGGTTCTCTTTATTAAGCGTAACGGCTTCTTCAAAAATTGTATCTCTTTGACAACTTAAAACTTAAACTTCACATCTATCTGCTAGACTTTTTGAAAAAATATCGATACATCAATATATCGATATTATTTTTTCGATGTATCGATATTTTTGAGCGATATTTAATGTTTCGTTATATCAATGTAAAATTCCAAGTATCGAAAAGGTATAAAAACCGATATTTTTTATGATTAAAAAATCCTAAAAAGGAATACTTTTTTATACTAACATTTTTTTAACAAATTATATTTTATGTTTTTGGTCGACTCGGCTTTTTAATTTGGTACCTATTTAAGTTGGCAACTCCGTCTGACAGACAGTCTATTTCAATTGTCCGTCCGTATTATTACCATGACTGACTTATATATTGTAATCTCAACGCACGCCTATTTCTGCACTTGAGTACCTACCTAGATCTCAAACAATCAATAACCAATTCACGTAAACAAAATAATTTGAGCATTGCAGTGGATTTCTGTTTTATAATGTCTAATGTTGTATGGAACTTTTTCAAAAAATAAAACGTATCATGTAATCTGTGTGGAAAAACATATAAAACCAGTGGCAATACGACGAATTTAGCTGCACATCTAAAAAATAAGCCACCATGCGTTTTTGTTTAGTATTTATCTAGTGATGTACGATGATTGAAGTACATTAGCCCAAATAAATTAATTTTTAGAGCTCCAATATTCTTTGTCAAATCATACTGATATATTGATACTTTATTGTATTTCTAACATCCCTACTATCTGCCATAGAGCAATCGAATGACATGAGTAAATAAATGCGCGGAAAATTCAAATTAAATGAAGTTTCATGATCATGTCCTTCGTTTACATATTTTTTAATTTTTGCGATATTGGTTAACCGAAAGAAATAAATAATGTGTGTGTGTCTGTGCGTGTGCGTGCGTGTATTTAAAAATACAACGTTACATGGAATCAATAATGTTGTACGTTAGATTAGATAAGATAAGAAATTTAAAATTATTTTCCTCATGTTCAGTATTTGTAAAAGTAGATATATTGATTAAAATAAACACATTAATTAATATATTTGTATAAAATTTTGGGTTATGCATAACGTGACCATTTATTTATTTTGTCAGACCGGGACAATGCAGAAATATGTAATAAAAAAAGTTTTTAGTGTTTTAGAAGAATTTGAGTGGAAGGGATTTATCTGTCCTGCTCACACGCGTTGGTGCAGCACCGGGCGGGCGGGCCGGCGGCGCGCTCTTCCGTCATCTGCCTCCCGTGCGGGGCATCGGGTCACGCATTTCGAGCGGAAAAAATAAGTTTTGAACTATCGTTGGGTCTGCTTGCAAAACCGTGACTATGTTGGCTTCGCTGGAAACATCGGTACAGATTGCCTGAAACTGGGACTGTCCTGCCCAAACTGGGACGTATGGTCACGTTAGTTATGCACTTTGTAACGGACCAGGCGCACGCATATGTAGTGCTTAATGGCCCGTTTTTGGTTTTTTTGGTCGCTTGACTATTTCGCAGGAGCGGCGTCTCGCTAATTTAGGCCGTCGAAATAATACCTCTCATTACTAGGTGTCTATAGAGGTGCAGAGCTTCATTTCCGATATATCGACACGTATGCTATGTACTATGGTGGACTGTAGATTAGGTGCAGTAGTGCAGTGGTGCAGGTTGAATGTAGCATACAGCTGCATTTTTATACTATTTTTCACTATTCTTGGATTCGTCTTTCAGAGAGCGACCAATTAGACGGGTCGAATTTAGACCAATTACATCGAAGCGGTCCGTTCGTTCATGGATCTGCAGTTACGGGACGGAGGACTTACTCTTGCCTCATGCCCAGGCGTCTTCTCGTCGAGGATACGGCCCCGTCGGGTCCAGGAGGGTAGTGGTCCCTTTGAGGGGGTCCATTTGGAGTCCCATCTCTGATCGACTTATCCGGCCAGGTTTTACCGTCGGGTTGAGGGAGGCGTCTTGAGGAGTTCTCTTGGGAAGGGTCGGCCGCTCGGCGATTCTCGTGCATTGGTGCAATATTCCGGAGGAATTCATGGGAGCCATGATCGGCGATGTCATACATCCTGCGGGCAATGTGTTGGATGAATTCTTCTACGGATTCGATGCAGAGGTCGCGAGCGATTACATCATTTAAGACGTACCGTCCCGCTCCCGCGATCATCCGCAGGGCTTATATTCTCTTCCTTTGTTACGTGGAGCATAATGCGTACCATGCTGGAGTCACGTAAGTAAGCCGGGAACGGATGTAGCTCTTATACAGGGCAACTTTGGCTCGGAGCGGTAGGTGCGATCGGAGGACTGGGCGCAGCATAATCCGCGCGATTCTGCTCTGGTGGATGACATGTTCCACCTAAGCGGCCATGCGCATGGAGCGGTCGATCTGTACGCCCAGATATCGCCTCCTAGTCTGCCATTCTACTTCCTGTCTCCGGAGGCTCAGCTTTGGTGGCATGATACTCTGTTAGCCGATCAATAAGACGGCCGTCTTCGTCACGTTTACAGCGACCTACCATTTGTCCAGCCAGTCTGGCAAATAGATCGAGGACCCTCTGGAGCTTAGCCACAGCCAGGTCAGCACGACGAGATGATGTTAAGTATGCGCTGTCATCTGCATACATTGCGAACACGACGTCCTCCTTCCAGTCCTGTAATTGACCTGCGAGAGTGAAGATTTCATCCGTATACAAAGCGTATAGGCACGGCAATAGACAGCTGTCTTGTCGTACTCCGGTGTGGATGGGTTGTGGGTCTGAGGTCGCGTCCTCGACTGCAACGAAAAAGCTGCGACCTTCCAGGAACGACGCCACTGACCGTATGAGCGCAGGCGGGATTTGTGTGTTCATTAATTTATACAGCAACCCGGGGTGCCACATTCGCTCGAACGTTTTCTCGATATCGAGGAAGATTCCAACGGTGCGACGACCCTGGTTGTGTTCGGCGACCATGTAATGAAGAACTCGTGCCAGTTGGAGCGTAGTTGAATGCCCATTGCGAAACCTAAACTGCTCCCATCTAGGTGTCAGGTGGCGGTGTAGGCGTCGCAGTGTGATACGCTCGAACAGCTTGACAATGTGGGACAGTAGCGTGATCGGCCGTTGGCTCGACGCGAGTCAGGGTCCTTGCCAGCCTTCGGGATGGCAATGACAAGGTTTGTCTTCCAGCTTCCTGGAAAGTGTCCGGTCCGGAGTATACCATTGAAGAGCCTGGTCATCGCCACCATGGCTCTTCTAGGCAGCTGTTTTATGGCTGCGGTCGAGATTCCGTCGGGTCCCGGAGCCTTCCGTATAAGCAGTCGGATGATCGCTTTGACAGTCTCCGCCGGGGACACGAAGTAGTCCCCCAGTAGCGGTGACCGGGGCCGTCAGGAAATCTTGTACGCGGCGTTCCACTCGTGCATGGTGTGATGCGGCTTCACGTGAGTTCAGTGACGGGTGGGGAGTAAATTGTTCCTCCAAGAACTCCGCTAGAATCTCCGTTCGATCCTTAGTGGTATAGCGGCCTGTCCCCATTCTACTGAACAGTCGAAACACCGGGGTTGTTGCTCTTGTTAGACGGCGGCATAGCAAGTAAAGAGACTTCCAGTCATCGCCAGCCTGTTCAATCGTTTTTTTCCAGGCGGTGCCCCTAAATGTCCATAACGCTTGTTGCAGTTCTTGGGCAGTGTAATTTAGATCACGCTTGATACGTGGACAGCGCGTCCTGGCCCACAACTTTTGTGAGTTGTGTTTTTTCTGGAGCGCAAGTTGTAAGCGCTGCGGGAGGTTCCATCGGCAACCTGTCGGCGCCTGGAGACGTGTGGTTACGCGGTCTGGATTTTGTCAGTGAGGTGTTGCGCGGCCAAATCGACGTCCTCCGGGCAGGAGAAGGACTTGCCTATGTGGAGCTCCTCTAGTGTGTGCTTATACGCGCTCCAATTGGTGCGATGAGTTGGTGGGCGAGCGGGAGTCATGTGAGCGATGCTACCAAGTGTGATCAATAACGGAAGGTGCTGCGTGTCCATGTCGTACAGCAACTCAACGTGGATCGGGTATGGGAGCTGGTGGCAAAGCACGACATCCAACACGTCGGCTCCGAACGGGAGTCGGTCGAAACATATGATGGAGTATCTAGTCCGACGACCTTATAGCCATGGTCTTAAAAATCCTGCAGTATCTGTCGGTCGGCCGGCGAGATGACTCTCGAACCCCAGGCGGTGTGCTTGGCGTTAAGGTCGCCCGCCAAGATTGTCGGGATACTGCCATCGAAGATTGTGTGGATGTCGGAGGAACAGAAGTGGGAGCCGTGGAGTGGGGCGATAGGCGGCGAACACAGACGCAATCCCGTTCCAGCCGCACCCACTCTTAATTTTATGGTCCTGGTGTCTGTGAAGTCCGGCTGCTCCAATACCCCGTGAACGATGTTCCTCCATACTAATATCACTATACCCCGGTAAGCGATTCCACGTGACACCTCGGTACACGAAGAAATTGGATACGAAGCGGCCCGGATCTCAAATTCTGTCTTCGATCGGAAGCCGTACCGTCGGGACAGCTATGCTGTTTTCTGACATCGATCCCAGGCCGTACCGTAACAGGCGCCGTGTTCGATGTATTTCGGAAGTGAAAATCATATCTCTATTTACAAAGATGAATGTATATGTACAAACTATATAAAAAAGGTACACTGACTATAAATTACGCGAAAAAGTTATGTTTTTTTATTTACGAATGACACGTACGTATCTAAGATAGATGTTTACGCAGTGTGTATGTCGGAACGCTTTCGTCGCGAACACATTTAATTATTAACAAAATAATTAAATTTACAACTCTCTCGATCAGTTGCGAAACAAGCGTGAATACAGGTAGGTACGTCTCGCACGGCAGACAGAGCTCGAATCAAGTGTTTTGGAGATTCGGGTCCGGCTTTAAATTTTGATCGCAGTACTGTTTTTCATACAGATTCTGTTCACATTTTTGGTTCTAATTTTGATCCTACATTCGATTTTAAACTTGGTCTCGACTTTCAATTTGATTAAAAACGTAGCAATTGCTAGTATATAAATAAAATCTGGGGTATATTACTCGGGGATTGTGTCGCTTTCTGTGCGAAAAAAATTATAATTGTTAATGGCAAAAATATGAAGTTAAGGTTCTTTCAGACATCTTCTCGTTATTGTATACAACATATAGCTAGTTTCATAGCAACCGAATAAATGGTTTAAGCACGCAAAAAAAAAACACAAAACATAGCGGTTTCCATTTTCCATAAAATTATTCATCCTTTATTTCACTCTTATAAAGCTACTTTTCCGAAAATTGTGGTAGGGCCAGCTGTGTTCAACTTAGCATGTGAATGGGCCCGCTTGATCAGTGCGACCACACTTTCACAGAATACAGGAGTGAAGTAACAATTTCTGCTGTTGCGTTTCATCGAGTAAGAGAGTTCCAGTGATCCACTCTCTCTCCATCATGTATACTATTCCTATCCAAGAGGCCGGCAACGTATTAGTAACTCCAAAATCACGAGTATCCATGGGCGACAGTGATCATCTATGCTCTGGTTCGCATGCTCGTTTACCCCTTGATAACGCTAAAAATAACAATGTGCGTCGTTATTTTTCATTTGTAATAAGCAGCTAATATATTTTGTTGTCAATAGCTTCAGTGGTTCCGATTTTTCATACAATATTTCGCACTCTATTTTATTATCTACAAGGTTAACTAAAAAAAAAAAACTATTTTTTTATAAGTACCTAAAAAAGTTAATTTTAATAGCCGAAGCTTCGATGGTTAAAATTTCAATACAGCCGGATTTTACTCTTTTCACCCCTTTAGGGGTTGAATTTCCAAAAAAACCCTTTTTAGTGTTTGCCTATATCATACCAGTAACCTCTGAGCATAACTTGCAAGTCTCTAGACCCAGTAGGTTGCGTTGTGCGTTGATATATAAATCAGTCAGTTTACTCTTTTATATATGTAGATAGATTTTGTTGCAAAAAGGGCTGTTCGAAGGGGTGTCCATTTGATTCATTCACCTATGACCCTTAGTTTGCTACTCGCCAAAGTAAAGCCAGTTTCAGCTGCCTATTTCGAAAAGTTCCAGATAAAAACGCTTGAAATTATATATACTACTTTTCACGGTAGATGACGATGATATGCGCCGCGTTGCTTAGCCAGCATGGTAATAGATTTTTTTTGTATCAAGACTGGACGCCGTAGTTGACATATACACGAGTTGAAAAAAATTACTAGCGCCAAAATATTGTCCATATTTAAATGTTAATGTATACCAACGTTCATGGCGATCGGATGAACGGTGTAAAAGTTGATGCACGGTAGGGCCATTTAGTAGTAAGTTATAGGAAAATTGATAGTATAAAAATATTTTTAATATTCATTTATATGCAATGCTAACTTTGATGGTAATCGTTTTAACGGTGCAGAAGTTCAAATGCTGCAACTCCATCTAGTGGCCGATTTACAACAAAATGGATAGCATAAAATATTCCATGAAAGAACCATTTTGATGTACTACTTTCTTTACTACAATTTAATGTACTAAACTCCAACACTATTTCGTCGATCATCAATCACTACTTTTTTTTATGCATACGGATTACACAAGAACAGCACATAGTATTGAAGTACAGTGAAAACCATTGCTTATAAAAACATAATACACTAATATATCGTTCGTTGTATATACTCGTATGTAGGCGCGACTGGAATTGGCCAGTATTCATAAAAAACTTATTGGAAAATAATATTTTTGTACATCTGAAACTTCTGAAAACTTAAATTTTCTTTTCCTTTTTTTCTCAATGAGACATTAAATTAGGTTTAATTCACATCCAAACCAAACAAAATAGTAAGTTTCCTGAACAGAAATGTCAGTACCTGTCAAATTGATAATTATCAATCTTTCAAGTGCCAAAGGAGTAATTACAACTTACAGGATGTAAATGTTTAGTTCCTTCAAATTTAGCGCAAAACTAAATTAAACATAGAGAAAAACAATCAAAAGGGGAAGAAAGACTACTAAAGGTTTTTGGTGTTTATTTTTTCTTTCGATTACTTGTTTTAGTAACAGTATTTTTCTTTACAAGCATCTTCGCTTTATGCGATCGCCCTCCGTGTTGTAAGCCCTTTTGCGCTTTGTTGGCGTCGTAGCGCAGGCGTTTGGCGGTAGCACGCGACGTGTCCGCTAGCTCGGTGGCGAAGTTGCTGCGTCTCCTGGGTCCCGCTCCGCGCGGGCCGACTCCCGCGACCTCCACCGCCACGGCTCGAATGCGACTTTGTTTGTTCTTCCTTTTCGCTATGCGTGACTGAAGTAAAGCCACCTGTAAATAATGTCACTAATATATGTTAGTGTATATATATACACACATTAGTTATGGTATACATACAAATGGATCGGAAAGAACAAACATTATTAAAAAATATGATAAGATTGTTAAGGGGCGAGTGAGCATGTGAGCTAAGTAATGTAAATAGTCACCGCTATCCATGAATATCCGCAACCTTAGGTGTTCTTTTTTTAGAAAATTAAGACATCACATTACATTATCAGTTGCAAACCAAAGTACAGTAATTGCAGTAGTACATGAACATGTGCTAGCCTAGTGTTTGAAAATTTTCGTGAAAAGCGTATTAGCAGCAAAGTCATCTTTCACCTTGACGCATACAGATAATCTGCTAAGGTAATAAATGAGTTTGTGAAAGCCCCAAAAGTAGAATTAATAACGATCAGTTATACAGTCCGGTATTTGTGTTTTTTCTTTTATTTCTGAAAGTGTAAAGATAAGGATAGGAGTAAACGATTATCAAGTTCGGATTATGAAAAAAATGGCAAAGTTCCAAGAAGCCATTCAAAATGTTCCTAAGGAAGACTGGACCAATTGCTTTTAATGATGAATCCAAAGAACACTTCCACCGAGGACCTCTGTGATTATTTTCTTTATAAGTACCCAGAAACACTTAGATAGTGTTCTTACTTAAAAAAATCCAGTTTCAATTTAACTTCAATTTGCTGTTCAAATTGCTCAAAAACTTCATCTGACAATAGCTACATGAATTTTAGTGATGAGGAGACGCACCCTCTTCCCTTCAACCCACCCCATCTTTATCTGGCATGCAGGATTCTGGCAAGAGCGCGGAGAAGGTATAGGGGTGAGGGCAATACTGAGGATAGGGTCAAAGGAAAGGCAAAATGATTACAATTAAAAAAAAAACTTGTTAGAATCAATACATGAATCAAGGTCAGGTCTCCTCCCCCACCTTTCTTAATGGTTCCGATTTCGCCTATATGGGATGAAAATATGCTAACAAGATATAGAAATCAAAGTCCATTATTAGTATGCACGTCCATTATTAGTAAGGTGGGGTAACGTATGTAAATAGTAAGTGAATATACTTCAAATAATGATAACTATACCATAAAGATAACTGAATTATGTTTAAAACATCATAATAATATTGTGAAAATTACTGGATTCCATTAATAATACCATATATTTTGTGGTATCATTAATGAGAATCCAGAAATTTATAGAATTACCCATGTATCAAAGTTCATTCGGTAAATATACAACGCGATGATTCTGTGATTGAATATATTGTACGCGCTTTAGTAGAACGTGTGCAATTTTGAAAAGCAATTTGAAGTCTACATTGTTGTTTGAGGCTACGAGGCGGTGGATGGACTCTCAGGAAATCGATCAGACGCGCCGAACACTGCTTGTCGATCCTCCGTACCTTGTCCATGTCGCGACGCACGCGCTCCTCGGGTGTGTCCTTAGCCTTGTGTTTGTGTTCTTTTCGTTTTTTCGCGTTTGGGTGTTCCTCGTCAGAATCATTGTTTTTGCGCTTTTTTCCTTTGTCTTTTCGTTTATCTGTAAAGAGAAAGCAACCATGATAATGAGTCACCGTCGGAGTTCACTGGCGCGGAGTACTACCAGGGTGAAAGGGCCGGACTGTAATTTTTAAGGCAACTTAATAAAATTAAATCACTACCTATATCTCCACTGAAAAAATATTGCAATATCTGATCGGTCTTATGTGTGAGCGTTTGCATTTGTAACATAACAAAACATATTTGAAGTAAGTGCTATTAAACTTTAAAATATAAAAAAAAACCCTAGGTTTTTTTTTAATACACCGAATGCCAAAACTATCAAGACATTTTTATCATGATGGGGAACATTTTGGGTTGAGTACTTTTTTATAAAATAATTAAACAAAATTTAGCTTCATTTCATAAATGCTTAATTTCATAAAAGCGGAATTCACTATTTAATTTTTATAATTACTACTATTACATAATTGAGGATTTCACATTTTTGGTTTTTTATTCATAGATCAAAGTATCATTACGGAAAAAAAAAGGACGGGTTGCACGCCGGGAGTGCCGGCGGAAGTGAAAACATAAACATCAACGTGCATTTTTTAATATTTTGGAATGGTTAGGGAAAAATTTCGCACGAATTGTTTATCAGTATAAAAGAACTATCATTTATGTGATAAAATACAATATTCATTTATTGCGCTATCGTAGACAAACATGACAATTTATATTACATAAAACATTTAACACTACAGAACTATTATAATTATTTTACATCAAAAAGTTTATTTCTCAGAAAAATCAACTTTCACCCATAATTTCAAAGAATCTTTCACCATCATCATTACCAGCATCACCATCGCCAATCTCTAAAACTGAAATAATAGGTTTATGGCAGCTGAAGTAAGAAATGAACAATTTTGATTCGAATCTATTGAAATGTCTTATAAAGACCGCATCAACAGTAGTTTTGTATTTCGTTGTGCTAAGATTGCGATCATTTGACATTTTTAACCCAAATTAATTATTTAAAAATTCAATTAATGGTTGATTTTTATCATATGCAAAGTTCATGTTGAAATCTCCACTCAAAATCATTGGCAAATCAGCAAACCTTTTCCCAATTTTTTTTCAAGCAGTTCAGATGCATCATGAGAATAAATATTACCACCATTAAATTTAACTTAATTTAAATATTTTCAAAAATCAGCTGTCTGCTACATTCACACTCATAATATATTTTACATACATATGAAAATATATTTTAGAGACTAAAGTAACATATTTTAATCTATGTATAGATATAGAATAATAATTTTATTTTGGATAAAATTAAATCTTAGATTGAGAAACTCGCCCTAGAGATTACGAAAATCGATTTTTACAATCGATTGTTACAATTTCAATTGTACAACTATAAAGTGGATTGAGAAAAAAACTGTTTTTTCCTTAAAGTTAATTGAATTTTCGATTAATTAATTGTTTGAAAATGATTAATCACCTATTAATCCACCTGAATCAATTGTATAGCTTCGATTGTGCTCTATTGTAAAAAATCGAATCTTAGAATTCGATTTTTACAACTTACAACAAGCTGGAGTACAAACTATTACCCCCTCTCCATCCGTCTTACGCTTTTTCGATCAGGCTACGGATCTGATTACATTTTAATGCATAATATCATATTAAAAGATATGTTTAAAAAACCTCACTAACTAATAATCAGAATTAAATTTGGTCTATGCGGCTTCACCCTCATAGATTTGTAAAGCTAAATTGATTCTAAAGATACTTTCACAGATAGAAAGATAACAGTAAAGCAGAGTAATATAGTTAGGACGTAGTTCATTTTGATAGTAAGATTTGTACAAATCAAAACTGTGATTATACGTAGTACAATCAAAATAGACAACGGAATCGAAAATGGGACTCGATAACATGATCGAGATCGGAATCAAAAACAGTATCAGGATCGAAATCGAAACTGAGGCCACGAATGAGATTAATGGCAATATGAGCGATGTAAAAAATGAAGAAATTCATTTATTTCTACATAGATAAAAATGTATATTATATATGCTATAGGCGCTCACTACTTAACAGAAAAGTAGAACAATGTCTACTGGGTCAGCTCGTACTAAATAAAATAAAAGCGGTCAAAACAGTTCAACTAGCATTTTTGGTGTATTATTAATTCTATTTATCGCAATACTAGCATTCGCTCACAGCTTTGCTCACATATATAAAACAATGTGTTTTTACTTTTTATGTTCTTTTTATCTAGACCGTTTCAATCTTATCATCAGTTTTAATCACGACCTGGGTTCCACTACTGATACGTGTTGCAAATTAGATGCCGGTTTCATTCCCGTTATTATTCTCAGTCTTGCTTTCTCAATTCTGTTTTTGCTATTTAGGGTTCTGATTTTACTGATGATTTGTGTCCCTCTTTCATAAGTAACAACTTATCGTTGCCTTGTCTGACAAACATGAAAATCTACTTTGTATTAAGAGATAGAATACAATCTGCATTAATATTTCAATGAATTTAATTTTTTATCGCATAATTATTAAGCACATTTAATGTTGTACGCAACAAATCCAAAGGTTTATTATATGACAACATTAAATGCGCTTATAAATATAGACAATTGACATAGACTTTGACTTTTGATACCATTGACTCCCCCCATCCTGGAATAGCCATTTTAACGTAAAAGTAAATAATAAAGACAGAAGTTTTTATTATCATAATCAAAAGTTTTGGTTTATTTTCTTTATTGAAGCTATAGCCAATATAAGCAAATGATTTTCCCAATTTAATAAATGACAAATGCATATTCTTATTATTTCCGAGACCTGACTTCATTTGCAGTTCATATCCTTTTAAAATATACATTACATATACATTGAAGAATTTTATATAAAGATGATTATTATAAGAAACAAAGTATTTAGTTTGTTGTCAATGCAAGCAGTCACAGATAAACATTACTTTTCAATGAAAATGTTGCAATTTACAAAAAAATTTTTAAAAAATATATTTATTTTGAAATGATTTACCCAACCACAAGAATAAAATTGGATAAATAAAAAGGTTGATATTTAATAATATTAGTTATCTTATTAACCTAAAACCTTTCTCAAAAAACTTTGTTAGTTAATAAAATGTTTAGTTATTTTTCACTACTTTATATATGTACATTATATCTGCCATTAATTATTATTTATTCCTCGTCAATTATCCATATTTTACTAACAACTTTCTCTGTACCTTAGAAAAACAAACTTTTGGAAAAAATGTGGGTTTTTTTGTACAAGCGGGGAGAAAAATATTAAATGTAAAGAAAAAAATGACAATGAGAAATTCAGCTCATAAATTTTCTTGGCAATACTGTGAAAAAATATATATTAAAGTGTAAATAAGAAAGCTACCTACAGATTATCATGAATTGCTGAGAGCTAAAAATGCAGCAGTGTCGCGCGAATGCTTTCCACTCCTGCAAATAGGTTTTGTGTGCGTGCCTTTCAACAAAAAGTGAGAACACAAGTCCATAATAAAAACTGGAACAGTCCTATGGAAGACTCCACCCAACCACAAAGTCTAATGAAAAGTGGTTGATAGCCTTAACTTGGACGAGTATGAGTCCATTACTGCCTTAAGGAAACCTTCAATACTCGCATTTGAAGATCAACAGAAACAGTGTCTAAACAATAGTGTCGAGCAGCAATGCTTGCACATTTCTACACACATTTTCCAAATGTACATTGGGTGAGGAAGAAGTTCAATAGAAAGCCTCTTTCGATTCGCAGGATGACCTGGATCCCATCATACTAGACGAAGGCCACTATCATGTTAAAAAACTCAAAACCTAAAAAGGCACAGCTTGGATTGTATCAGTAATAAAATCAAGAACTATTACTTTCCAAATACTTGCAAAGAAGCAGTCATAATTAACATTCCAAAAGCAGAGAAGCCACATAACCTCTCTTAAGTTACAGAAGTATCAACTTCCTGACTGGTTTGGACAAATTATATGTGACAATCTTAAATCGCGATTAAGCGATCATCTACTAAGAAAAAGCCTGATTATAAATTGCAAATTCGAAACATATTTGTGATATACCAGCATAGGCAGGATGTTGTGTCAAAGCCAGGCGTTGCTTTTCTTCTCTTTTCTGTTTGGGTGTTTGAAACCATGAGTGCGATCGGATCACTTCCGGCACCTTCGCCACCGTATCTTCGTTATCCTCTTTTTTGAGAGCATTCTCCAGTTTACTAGCTTGTTTTTCTATTTTGTTGAGTTGTTTTTCTGCATACTCTTCATCCAAGATGGTAGCTGTCCGAAATAATTTATAGAATGGTTAATAAAAGAATTTTATTTGTAAGCGATAGCGCCGGTGCACTATGGGCGTCAGGTATGTAAATACATACAATAATTTTGTTTTTAGAGACAATATGTATAAATTAGTAGTATGAAATGAATTTGATGAAATAATGAATTTAATGAAGTCATAATATTGAAATTACATGTTTGTATTTATACAAAATGAATTAAACTCTTCTTATATGTAAAACCTTAGTAATTTTAGTCAGATTATAAATATCATGACAAAATAATATGTACCTTAAAATGCCCTAATAATACGATAAATGGAGGTACTAAATACTAATTAATTGTTAACAAATTTAGCTTATCTGTTAAAGAACAAAACTTTATTTTTCGGCACTTAGCATTACAAATTACATTTTGAGTAAGAGTTTTAGTGATTTTGCTGATTTGACATTTCTAGCTTCACAAACATAACAACAAAACAATTTTTGATGTTTTCCACTTGCTGCAATCAAAAACAAAGCGGTTCGAATTGGATTGATTACCTATCTGTGGTTCGAGGCGAGTTAATTTGTCGCGGTATTTAGCAACGATTTCAGGGGGCACCTGGCGTGCTTTGACGCCGTTGCGCGCACGCCGCACCACAGCTCGCACAAGCGCGCGCTCCGTCTCGCCCGCCAGCGACACCGAGACACCGGCACGGCCCGCGCGCGCCGTGCGCCCTACGCGATGTATGTACTGCTCGAGTGTAGCCGGTAGCGTGAAGTTGAGTACGGTACGCACGCCAGGGATGTCGAGACCGCGCGCAGCTACGTCCGTCGCTACTAGCACGTCGACCTCTTCATCGCGGAAGCGGCGCAAAGAATCCAGGCGCTGCGGTTGCGTGAGAGCACCGTGCAGCTCGGCTACGCGCACGCCTAATAGCCCCAGAGCCACGTGTAAGCGGTGCGCTTGTCGCTTCGTTTGCACGAACACGATAGCGCGGTGCCTGAACGTGCGGCACACGAGCGCCGAGAGAAGGGCCTCGCGGTCGCTCTCACGTCCAGCGCGGATCCTGTACAACACGTTTAAGGTTTAACGTAACAAATAGTTATTCTGCCATGGGTAGGTGTGTCCTGTGTTTGCAGATTTACCAATTAGAATTGAACAAAAAGTTAAGATAGGCAACCCATTATTAGAAGTTAGTAAATATCACAATATATGAACTGGAAACATTGATGCTGGAACAAATTTAACAAACTTTCTTATGTGCTTGATTGCCTTAATAATGGAGCGCTAACTACTAAACTAACTTAAAAACTATTTCATTTTACATATAAACATGGTAAATTGGCACCTAACTAGTGCTAATACTCTACTTAGGAAAATCTTTATGTGCACCCAATTCCAATTTGAAATGGTACAATAAACTATGGGAAAGTAGCTATCTTGAAATTTTGTTCCATACAAATTTAAATATCGTATTTAGCGAAAATAAGAAATAATAACAATGTTTTCCAAAAAAAATACTTTGAAGCATTTTCCATAAAAGTGTTTGTTGTTTTCTATGTATTTATGCAGAACAATTGTACTGCTTACATAAAAATAATTTTTTTGCACTATTTAAAATAAATTTCGTTTTATAGATATTCTTTTGAGAATCACGGTTTTTTCGCAAATTTCACAAAATAATTAAAAAAATACAATAATGCTTATTTTTCAGTTCTGTAATAAATGAACGAAATTTTGAACAACAAATTACTCCACTAGATGTTTCTACAAAAAGAAATGGGTCCAGCAATTAAAGTTTACCTGATTGGCATACCCTTGGCACTTTTTTAAATCTTACTCTTGATGTAGAAATGTATACAGCCTCCATTTTTATTATTATTGTAAATTAATTATCAAGGAATAAAAAAAATATAAATATAACCAAAATGTTATTTAATGCATATATTTGTAATTTAGCAAAAGCGTAGAAGGTACAATTTTCTGTATCAAGTTCTTTATTCTTTATTGAATATTTTTTTTCTATAACATTCTCTTGTAAAAAGTTGTACTTGCGTTTAAAGCAAAGAATAACAGTATTCTTAAAAGTAATTTGTTATTATGATAAAGGTGATTAAACATCCATCACCATTAGAAGTTAACATGCCTATTTGTTTTTTAAGTCATTGCAAAATGAATTCAATGAAGAAGATAGTAGAAGTTTCATCGATAAGTAAGTGATAGGCGATATTAATTATTTGGATAATCTTGGTCCCATAGCTGCAATTATGACATCTGTGATTATTGTTATGAACTACATCATACTTCTGATGTTTTAGCATTTTTATTGTTGCAATGGTGATTGACATATATTTAGTATGTGAAATAATAATATATATTTTCGTATTACTTGACTATGCAAAGTCACTAATTCATTTAAATGGCTCTGTGTGGATGTTCAGTAGATATAAAATATTTACCCTCCTATGAAATGAAGATGTTTAACTTTCTTTATCGACAAAGTATGACGTGTGTAGTTTAGACGTCACTATACGAAAGTTCTCTTGTGGTAAGTTGTATTGTTATACACAATGACGCGTAGACAAAACATTTTAAGTATCATTTTTCCATTCTCTAAAGTTACTTTTTAGTTTTGGGGCAAAAAGCAAATAATTTTTTATTCATGTGTGTTATAATGGAATATTTCTCAACCTCGAAGAATGTACCTAACGAATTCTTGACGAAGATTGAAGGCGACCTCCTTGTTGGAATCTACAAAGAGTCGCACCGGTCGTGTCAGCGACACGGCCGCCAGCTCACGCACGTCGTCACTCATGGTGGCGGAGAATAGCATAGTCTGGCGTTTAGGCGAGCATGACTTGATGATTTCTTTCATTTGCTCTGCAAAATACTCGTCCAGCATCCTGCCGATATATAAAGAAAGATAAAAACATATATTACTAAGGACTCATATTTGTTTATATTTAATTAAATATTTTTAGAAACTGAGTTGATGTCTTTTTAATTGACTTAAATAAAAAAATCTATAGACGTTTGCCTGCAACATGCATTAACATTCAGCATGCAACCCACCGCTGACCCTCGAATCTGCCTCTCCACTACGAATCTCTATCCAAATGATTGAATATTGATTCCAGAGGATTGACAGATATCGAACATAAAAATAATAATAATATGCTCAACGACCAAATTGACGTTTATAAATCGCCATTATTGGACGCTTGCCTGTAACTATTTAGATAATGTTGATGGTTAGTCTGTGACATTTGACAGACATGTCTATCGTTGGTTGTCTGTGGCTGCCTTAAGAATGTTTTCGTCACTCTTTGACCATTACATGACAGCGGCCCGCTTAACGAGGTTGTGTTGGTTGTTTTAACGCTCCTTGCACCCTGGTGGATGTGACTGTCGGCAATTCCTGAGGATGTGCCTGGTTGGCATGAAACGTACGTAGAATTGACAGTTTAACAGTTAGCGGATAAGATAATTATAAAAATAAATAACACTTGCTTAGGTGTTCGATATCTGTCAATCCTCTGGAATCAATATTCAATCATTTGGATAGAGATTCGTAGTGGAGAGGCAGATTCGAGCGTCAGCGGTGAGTTGCATGCTGCATGTTAATGCATGTTGCAGGCAAGCGTCTACTATGAATTTCCGCGAATTAACACCTCACACAATACAATGTTTAACAAAATCTATGGTTAATTTGTCTATGGATAGGTTTGAACTCGGTATTTTCTGATTTGAAGGCTTATCAAGAATGTCAAATGAGTGTATTTTCTTTTTCCGTACTTTTTAGAATGCGATTTTCCCGTAGTCGAGTTTCAGTTCTTAGGCTTATTTTCTATTTAAATTATTTTGGGGAATTATTTTCTAAAAAAAATTAGTACTGTTTTTTAAAATTTTTTTAGTTTGTTTTATTTTTTATAATAATTATATATAAGTTATATTTTGGAATATGAAAGAATCTTTATAACTCCTCAAGAGACTGAGAATCCTCGATCTCTTGAGGAACTGCTCATTGTGATCTGGCTCATGATGAACTGTTCCAGTCAGTATTTTTTTGTAAAGAACTAGATGGCCCGGCAGACGTTCTGCACTTTTTTGTACGTGACTTGCCTGTGTAGTTAATGCCCGCAACTGCACCAACATGTACGTAGAACTTTATTTTTCTTTAGTATTGATCAATGTCAATTTCAATCCTGGCCCCATTCTCGATTCTTTTTTCCATCCCGCTTTCAATTCTCATTGATTTCGATTCCGTTTCACGTCCTTAATTTCGTTTCGATCTAATCTCAATTCCGATTTTGCTCCCGATCTAGATTGTAGTTCCACTTTTTGATTCAATTCCAATAAATTATCCAATTTTTAAGAAATTTCTTTTTTTCATGCAGTAACCCTAAAAATATCGCGATAAAGGGTACCCTAAAAATGGCCCCGTAAGTTCCACTCTAGCTTTGAATGAAAGTCGCATAGCGATTGACTTAGCCATTCTAAAGATACCCTGACAAACAGACAGACGGACATAAAAAGGGTTATTTTCTTTCATATAAAATTTGTCCTGACAATTATGAACACAACAAAAAGGAATCAACCAAATCGGTAGAGCTGTTCTTAACTGATGCTCTTCCATACACGTGTGAATTGATTTATATTTATACAGATATTCGAGGGGAAACGAGCAGGCGAACAATCAGAGAATAGATGATCACCGCTGCCTATGGACACTCACAACCTCAGAAGTTACCAGGCTATTGCCGACCTCATGGCTAGGAATAGGATATCTGATGGAAGAAGATGGAGGTAATGGAGGGGGAACGGGCCACCGGAACTCTCAATGACGGGATGAAATAGACAGGCGGAAACTGCTATTGCAAATCCATATTTAGTGAGTGTGGTATTTCACCAGTCGAGCCAGTCCATTTTTGTATTGCAGCCAAGTTTAGCTCTACCACAATAAAATTTTAATTAATTATATGTTCACTATAATTTGAAATTTGGGGTGTTCAAAGTTCAGTGTAGTATTTCTATATAAATGATTGTTGTTTAAACAAGCCAATTTAAAGCTGAAGGGATTTTATATAAATTATCTCAATATTCCCTTACCCTGTCAACATTTTGCAAAGTTTCAATGACAACAGGTAGACTACACTGTTCAGTGGACAAAGTTCCTCTACTTGTATAGTGAAAAGCACCACCTGTCCTGTAAATTATTTTTGCCCAAAATGGTAATAAGTGATATGGCAGATCTGTATGATCTTATTAAAGGTTTTGGTGTAAGATAATTCACTTATGGATGTTTGATAACACCTCAGTTTTCATAACGATCAGTACTGCCATGGTACTTTTAAAATTGAATCTTAAATAGTACACTTTTAATAAAGTCGTTCATAATTGTGCTTTTTGTGATTTAAAACAGGTGTAGTAATCTGTTATTCTGTACTTGTCACATGGGAATAAAAGGTTTCCAATACATTGTTGAATAAATCTTAATTATTAAATTGCAGTAAACCTACATAAAGAGATTTTACTTTCTTTGCTATAGGTTACAGTAAAAAGAATAAAATCTTCAGTAGAGTGCAGACATATTTTTCATTATGAGCATTGCAAATCTATTATATCCATAAAAGACTTTCGACTGTTGACATTAAAACTCAATGAGAGCATTAATAGTGCCAAGAAAAGACTTTAACATTTCAAATATTGTCGCCTTTTTTTTGGTCAACATAACTTAAAAATTATTTTAAAAAATCACTTTTGATTACCAAAATACACAATTTTCCTATTTATGTTACAATCTTTATGAATGGGAGTAACTAAAATTAATCAATATTTGAGAATAATTTTCTAACTAAATTTAATGTCAATAGAATTGCTTATAATAATAACCCTTTATTCAACCCTCATTTGTTCTTTTTATTACATTTGTTTAAATTTAATCAATATTGAAAAAACATAAAAATTAAGATGACAAACATGATTCACATTTACATAAAATTTACAAGGGTAACATGAAAGCTGCTACCAAATAAATAATTACAATTATTTATAATATAATTACTTACAACCATTTCTTGTTTGTTTTTTCCATAACATTTAAGTTTGACTAATAAAATAATCTTACACAAAAATAAATACTTCAAAGTTTTTTCTATTTGCCACTGACATTTAAAACTGTAATTGAGTTATAATATACCAACTACTGATTGAAAATCTATTGTACATTATTATAGAAGCTTTGTATACCTCAAAGTTTTGGCAACCTTATAGGTGTAAGCAGTATAGATTGTAAGTGGCAAATTGTTGTTAATTAGCCATCTGATAACATTGATTACAGAATTCAAATCTTTCATATTAACTTTAGTGTAAGTAAGTTCCACTGTATAATTATATGATTAATTTTAGTAAAGTCTTTATATGAGTTTCACATATAAAACCATGCCTCAAAAACGAAGATATGAAGATGTAGTAGTATATTATAATAAATATAAATAAAAATGATTCACAAAAATGTATGTACACAGATCATTTCTGAACGACTGCATCATATTCTTTGTTTGTTGTGTTGTTATTGTCAGGATAAAGTTTGTATTAAAGAAAATAATCCTTTATATTTGTTTGTCTCTCTGTTTGTCTGGGATATTTTCGGAATAGTTGAACAGAGCATGATGCCGTTTTCACTAAAAGATAGAGGATCGTAATGGGTTACATTTAGGGTACTTTTTACCTCCATAATTACTAAGATTCTTGCGTGAAAAAAATTCTTACAAATGAGATAATTTATTGAAATTTAATCAAAATTTGAACCGGAATTGAGATCGGAAGCAAAACCGGGATCGGGATTTGATCGAGACGACCTTTTATATCTGTCTGTCTGCTTGTCCAAAGTATCTTTGGAACGGCTGAACAGATCACAATGTGACTTTCACTGGCAAGTTTCTAGGAGCTTATTGGGATACATTTTTGGTACTTTCTATTGGGATATTTATAAGGGTTCCTGCATAAAAAAACCCATAAAAATGGGATAATTTATTGAAATTGAAGTAAAAGTGGAACCAGAATCATGATCGGGAGCAAAACTAAAATCGGGATAAGATCGAGACGAAGATAAGACGAAGGACAAAGAAGGGGATGGGAATAATGATTGACCCAGCATCATCGGTCGATGTAAAAGATGAAGGAAATAATTCTATGTTCATAAGAAAAAAGCCATAGATGATCATTATTAATGTAAATGAAAATAATGTAAGTATATTTGTCCTCGTGTATATGTACCTCCATTGTATCAATGTACCTCCATTGATCTGGTTACAATGAACCTTAAGCAACTTAATCAGCTGATTCTAAAAATCCTTTCACTAATAGATATTTGCACTATTCTTGCGCAAATTAGTCTGCTAACATTTACTCCTGGTTTACTATTGACATCATGATTTTATACTCTTAAAACGATTTTAATAATTCTTTATTTCATAAAAAGGTACTCTACCCTAGAGTGATTTATAGAAAAAGATTTTTTATATTCTACATACAAATTCCAGATTCTATTTCATTACATTTAATTTAAGAACTTGTTGCCATTTTGTTAGTACTGACGCGATCCCGTAGTTGTAGAAATTTCGAAATTTGTAAAAAGTTTATCTGGGTTTCCCTATAGTCTGTGAAGCTCGCTTGCTTTTGACCATGATCTTTTTTGTACATTCTTGTTGTAGGCAATCCATTTTTCATCACCAGAGATTGATCTTTTAAAAAATGGTTCAGTTTCATTGTTTCAATAGAGAATCGCAAGTGAATACTTGATTCCTTGGATTTCTTTCAGTGAGCTCATGTGAGATCCAAGTATCAAGCTTTTAAAACGAGTTTAGAGACAGGGTCAAAATTTAAAGTGTGACTGGGATGTTTCATGTTTTGTGTATTATACCTACTAGAGTTTGTCCTCAACTACAACCATGTATAGGTATCATTGAACTGAACTACTACACCAATTTTAAAAATTCATTTATTCATAGAAAGCTGCATTACCCTCAAGTATCACAGCTTATATTTTATTTTCATACTAAATCCTGGCTTTGTTCAAATTGAAACTGTGATTGATAGAAGAATCACGATTGAAAGGCAACATTAAGAACAGGATCAAAATCATAATAAAAACGGGACCAGGACAGAAATTGAGAACGAGATTATGGTCGAAAACAAGTGTCGGGATAGTTTCAGAATAAAGCGTGACTAGGATCGGAATCGAAAATGAGACCAGGATTGAAATTGACATAAATACAAAAGAAGAAGTAATTCATCCTACGTCCATGCTGGCACAGCTGCAGGCGTTCATTATATGGGCAAGTCATCTAGAAGAAAGTGCAGAATAATGTTTGCTGGGCCAGCTAATAATAACTAAACAAGATAGAATAAATAAAAGTTTTCTTATAAAGACATCTCTAATGAACACAACATTTTATAAAGACTTGAAAAATCTAGATTAGTATATATAGTAGATTCTATATATATAGGTCTACTACCACTTATTTAATACTAATATGCTAGTTGGGACATCCATCAGTCCATACAAGCACACACTAGTCTCATTTAATCTTATATTATAGTTTCTTTCGATTGCATGAACAATGTTACCTATCAATGTACCTCTAATCATATGGTGATTATGACTGGTTGTAACCTTATCAATCATGATATATTATAGAATGTTTGTCACCTAGTGTACATTTTGGAATCACTCTAATTTACTTTAAAACCTTGCACAGGTCTAGAAAAGTGCCTTTTTATTGTTGTAAATGCTCATAAAAATGAATGATAAATGTATGGAATTTATGTTAATTAACAAAATGTTACATGATCTAGGGATTCTAAATTTAAGTTTTGTAGTCAAATATTGGTAACATTAAAGCGTTAGTGTTTGTAGAAATTGGAACCATTTGCTACTTGTCTTTGACTGCTGGGCTGAATCAAGACAATTTCCTTTGAGGCTACTTCGTGAAAGAATTAATCTCAAAGAATTGCTCTCTCTGAAATAAATTGGTCAGTTGTTGCCACCTTGTGTTTCAATACCCAACTGAAGTAGAAATGAGCCTGACCAAAAGGAAAGTGAACTTTTTCCTTGTTGAATTATGCAATGCTAATTACTAAATAAATAAATAACCTATCGGCCTCATCAAGCACGAGCACTTCAACAGCATGCAGTGAGAAGGAAGGGGTGTTGCGTAGGTGGTCGATGAGTCGCCCCGGAGTCGCCACCACTATGTCCGGGCAGCGTCGCAGCACACTTTCCTGCGCACACGTTAACCGTATTAGCGTAAGATAGTGTAAGAAATGTATGATTGTTGCTGTAGCTGATGCGGGAACTCACTTGATATTTTACATCGAGTCCGCCCACCGACAGGCCGACGGTGACGTTTGTAAACTGCGCTAGTTGGCGAGCCACGGTATGCACCTGTGCGCCAAGCTCGCGCGTCGGCACCAGTACTACCACTCTGCACACATTCAGATTATTACACGAGCACGACTGCTTCGCACGTCATGGGAATAGTACAAAGGATCAGGTAGTGATACAGTATTGGCTGTAATAGAGGGCATTCAATAAAATTTCGACAGAGATATGAAAACAAAAAATGCAGGTGCTGTTTTTATCTATTTTCAACTTAGTTCCATCTATCTAATACATAATTAGAATTGACAACAAATTTTTTTAAATCTATATAAATGTAATTTTCAATTTGTTTCTCTAAATTATATATAATAACAGCGACCTTTAGTTCTTTATCATAAGAAGTAGCTGCTAGAATTCATGACTGGACTATACAGCAGGTGGCCCATGAAACTCACAGTAGGCTTTGCAATTTGAGTGGTGTGAATTCAAGGACTATCATGGAGAAGTAGCACACATTTAACCAATTCCTTAATTTTTTTTTATTGTTGCTCTTAATTGCCTTAGAATATTGGACGCTATCTAGATATGGAGAACTATATTCTCATATTCTACTAATAGTATCCTCTAGTAATTCCAAAACATGGTGGCCTTGTCCTACTGAAGTGAATGAATTCACTCGAGTTTCTTGAGATATATTATTTCTCTAATGTGCTATCGCTAGGAAAGCTAACATACCCCGGAGACCATGCTACTGTATCAATTCTTGCTTGTTAAGAATCTACACAGTGACTTGCCTTGCAGGTCGCAATAAGCTTAAATTTGATCTCCAGTAACAAATGTTTGCATAATCTTCACACTGTTTAAAAACTGTGAGCAACATTTCACCCGTGTTTATTTCTGATGTAGCATCAAGATCTGTGCCTCCCATATCGCTGTCAATTTTGATATATAGAATTCATAATGAACAATATTATGTGTGGCACTAACAGAAAGGTTATCTATCTCAGCTCCTGCTTTGACCTTTATTCCACTGCCCTCCAAGATAATTTTCTCCATTTTTTCACAATTTTCTGTGAAGAAACTTACACAGGCCAGCCGGCATGAGGATTGCCTTTGATACTCTGCCTATTTAATTCACTCCAATACTTTTGAACAGCACATAAATAAAAGAAAAGCTCCCCATAAACAGAATTTATTTCTTCTTTAATGCAATTTTGGGTTTTATCCTTTCTGGTTAAAAGACAATAATAGTGTGAAACTCAAATTTCCCTGAAAATGTAAAATTGCTGCTAGCGGTAGCATTTTTGTTAAAACTTTCATAGATAAGTTATATTTCTTATTGCCTATAAGTAAGTGTATATAGCCAGCAATTAAGTACACAAAAAGAGGTTGAGACATATCTATATCGAGATTTTGTTGAACACCCCGGATGTAAAACCTTCAAAACATTAAGTGAGAAAAATATTAATTATATGGTGCTACAAAAAGGAAATTACAATTATCAATACAAGCTGAAAGATAATTGTGTTAAACGATTTAGGGCTTCAAGGCTGAATTCACCATACAATATGTGATATGGTAAACTCTCTATGAGCTCAATTCGAATGTGAATGAAACATCAAAAAATACATGAAACATGTACATTTAAGTACACTGCAGTAGACATCAAGATGTCATTTTATAAATGTAATAACTACTTATTTTGAATTTCTTTCACTTTTCTAGATTCAAATACATTCCAAATTTTTCAAGTGATATGAGTGATTTAAGGGTTCATTACACTAAATCAGATGATAAATTTTTAAAATCAATACAGGCAAACCACATCTTATATAAATATGATATGATACTGCTGACCTGATTTCAGACAAGGTTAGAAGTCCACTTAATGATACATGAAAGTGTAAAATAGTATAGCATATCATACATATCTGATTCAGGTAATATCCGTGACTGTAATTCTGATGGCTAGTGATTCTGTCGCTACTTTGATATCAATTAAACAAATACGTAAGGCCCACCTTTGGCTTGAAATAATAATTTGAATATGTACTCTTTAATAATGCACATTTATTATAAATTTCTTATGAATGAGTAATATTTTCTGGATTCTAAATGTGCATGTTTGTAACTTATGTAGCGATTTTTGTGTTGATAATACATTGAAATGTCTCAAATATGTTCATTGTTCATAAAATGAAAAATTGCAAAAGTCTATTTATTGAATGTTAATGCTTAATGATATTAAAAATTTGTTGCTTAAACTGTACACCTAATGAATGTGACTATAACTAAATTGTTTAAAAATGAGATTTTGTCTCTGATTTTCCTAACCATTGTCTTATTCATCACCTAAATTTGAAATTTGTTATTCGAGCTTAGTGATATTTAGTGAGAAAGCTATTCGAGATAGCATGGATGAGGGGCTGTGTGATACTTACCGTGTGACGCGGTCTCCTCCTACGGCCTTGTACAGCAGTCTCTCGAGGATAGGCAGCATGTAGGCGGCGGTCTTGCCCGTACCTGTTGCAGCGCATGCACACACATCCCTACCTGCCATATACCAATTTTTAATAATTTATTAATTAACTACTGAAAAGAAATAAAATCCTAATTATATTTGATTAGCATTCACTTTGCAATTAGTCTTATTAAGCATCATAATTTTGTTTATAATGTTTTAGTTAAATGGTTAAACTTTAATGTTAAAAGTGGCCATTCTTCGATGAAAATACTATTAATTTTAGATCCAAACTAAAGATAATATAAAAATGTCACTTTGTAACTCCAATCGCTTCTTCATTTACATGTCAAATAAAATGACATGCAAATGGGAATCATCAAAGATTAATAATAGTTATTGGACTACACAGAGCATAGAGACAGACAAACCCAACAGGTCGTAAATTAGCTGTGACGGCCGCTCGTTACTGAACTTAATATAGGTGAAATAGAAATTAATAAATCAAAAAAAATGTGTCTTCCTTCTCTATACCCCCATTGGTGACGCTGGGTACCTGCGAGTGCGACTGGAATGGTGGCGGCCTGCACGGGCGTAGGATGCACGTAGTTGAGTGCACTCACGGCCTTTAGCAGCGGTCGCGACAAATTCATGTTGTAGAAGGATGCATGCTCGTCGTAAGTCGGCGGGTCCTCCCACTCCACACCGCTCCCCTGATCTGTTTCCTCCTTCTGCTCCTGCACGTTGTGGTTTACAATAAAACAAATCTGTATACAAGGAGTGAGATCTCCATCCACAAATAAACACTTTGATTTTATATGTAGACTTTATTTTGGCAAAAAAAAAAAACAGCCATTTAGCAAAATTTTAAGTTGATTAGTGTGGAAGTTTTTTTTATGAAAGAATAACTAACAAATAATGTATAATGTTTCATATTCATACATTACAAGGAATACATATTACCATCATTAATATACAAATATTAATTATTGTTGTGTAATACAAATTTATATAAAAAATAGTAATTGTAGTTCCTAGAAAGTATAGTATAGGTACTGATACTTAATCATTTTCTACACCAGGCTATTTTTTCTGTAATCAACAATTTTTGAACTGGATATTATTGATTACTTTTTACTTGAATAAAATGGAGAGGTTTATGAATTGCATATGCTATTGTACATATGTGAAATAGTTTATGACCTTGGACAGCTAAAATTACTGGATTAATTGGAATAAATAAGGGTTTCTTGGAATTGTATTGATCCATAGAATATTTGAGTAATAAAGCATATGAAGATATAATTTGTTACAATCGAGAAAAACTTGAATTCACAAAAAAAGATTTATCAATGGAGCAATAAATGTGATGAGGAATAATGAGTGCCAAGTTGAAGCAAAAAACTATTAATGAAAATCACATTAAATTCAATGACACAAAAATTGCTCATGATTGATCATCGAATATAAAAAGGATTGACTCTTCAAAATACATATATGATAGACTTCAACAAGCTGGCAAAATCACTGAAACCATACTTCATTATGGAATGGAATCATATGGCATTGTTAATCCTCTGTTTCTCTACCTAAACAAATAAGTTAGCAGCACTGCATCATGACTTTCAATCAATTTTAATTGATTCTTTAATTTCCATAAAGTTCTTAATTCCTCTACCGATACAGTTTATATTCGAATTTAAGCATTGTACTGGTCTTCACTAACAGTCTACCGAATTTAATGAAAAACAGATCAATGGTACTCAAGTTATTTTTGAACATACATATATAGAAACATAAACGTTGTCACATTTCTCTTAAATCTCGCATTGCACAGTCTACTATTATTCTTAGAACAATAACAAAATGTTACCATATAGTGTTCTGTAGAAATATTTCTGAGAATAATGGTGGCGGTCTAGTAGTTAACAGCATCACCTTGGAAATAGAAAGTATGGAGTTCGATTCTTACGATAGATGGATTGATTAATGACGTTTTAAATCAAAATTAAAAATCACTCTCTCATGTTTCGGAAAGCATGTTAAGCTATCTGTCCCAGACATTGTTACCAGTGCAAAGCAATAGTGGTTACGGTCCTTAGCAGTCCCTAACCCACACTGGGTCCATTCTCAATTAAAAGAAAATTAAGAGAGAGTATACCTCAGCAGTGGGGATAATTAAAAACATGACACAACACTCCTGACAAATTTTGTCATGAGGAATAAAATATTTTTCGATTTTCCGTAACCAGTGTATGCTGATACCACAGCCATTGTTTAAACTTTGTGAGTTTACAAGTCTACAGCACTTGTGATTTTTGAGTTCAATTATTACCCTTGAACAAAAAATGTTTTAACCTGAGATCTGATTAAGGTATAGAACTAGTAAACAAAAAAAAATATTTCAAAATCATAAATTAACATTTCAATTTCATTTGTTGCATCAATTTACTGATAGTCCATCTAACACTGCTCAAATGAGATAGCATGTTTAGAGGATGCAAAGGAACAAAATATCTGTGGATTGAAAAAAAAATTGAAAACTAAAATCAAACTATGGAAAACTATAGAACAAAACAACTAAAAAGTATAAATAAATTAGAGCTTTCTTTGACAGGTAATAGTTACTGAGTTGTGAAGTAAAAGGTGGTGTTCCCTCTAAATGATCAGACTTTTATTTAAGCATTAGTCCTTATGTTTCAATACTGATAATTACCGATGGTCTCACAATTCAGTATCCATTACTTTTTAATGAGACACCTAGCTTGTTTTTATACTTTTGGTTTTTTCTATAGTGTAGATTTATTTTTCTAACTCTTTTTGGTGCTTGATGAATGCTTTCATGATATAGTCATAAAAGCATTCCAAACTCATAGAAGCTAAATTGGGTTGGAAGATTTCATTACATACATAGATATTAAATAAGATTTATTTTATTTTAGTTATTTGATAACAAACTCGATGAACTTGCGATTTTTACATTGTCGCTTAGAGTATTATGTAAGTAAATAGCCATCATGTTGTCGGGATTAATATAACATCACATAATCTATGATATGAGGACATATAAGACAATGTTAATGACACACAATTTGTCTGAACAAGTAGCGTAAGAGCCACATGGGAACACATTAATATACTAATACACCACCTAGATTTGCTGAAATCAGATTCCACAGTTAGGTCAAAATAAAGAAATAAATGTACAATATTAATTCAAAGGGAACTGATTAGCAAAAAGTTCATACACCTTCACAAGAGAGAGTTTATAAGCATAAAGCATTATATGACAAAAATTCTGATAACCACATTTTTCAGTTCAGATTTATTCATGAATATTTATCAAGTAATACTGAGAAGTGTTTGATATTATTACTCAAAGTTTCTTTTTCTCGTTTAATCTATCATCAAATTGACACTATTTCAACAGTAAACTAAGTAAAACAGTAAAAAAAATGACCAAAAAACATTCCAATATTGATTTACTAATTAGTAGAATTCTGATATGGAAATGAAGCAACCAAGTATTTTCAAAAAACACAATTAAAATCAAATATTATCATTTACATCAACTATATATCTACAATACTTGAATATTAACAAAAAAAATACTTAAGAATAACATTCCCACAGAAATTATATTTACTACTCTTGAACAAGAAACAAAAACTATTTGAAACAAATAAGACCAAGAACAATATTAAAAAAAAAATAAATATAAGATTTGAAAGAATACTACTATAAAACAACCCACCAGTGGTTATTAAAAATGCCAAGACACTGAGTGTATTTAAAAATAAGCTAAAGGCATACATTTTTAGTGCATACGTAGATATTACATAATTATTAGGAGTTCAAAAAAATTTCCACCATTTGGAGAGAGATGGCATGGCATGAGGCTTACGTTAGAATTCGCAGATAATAACTGGCTTGAAAATTAGGTTACTCATTCAAGAACAACATTACCCTATCATATTGTTAACTTCATATTAGCATCATATATTTATTTTATCGAAAAATGTCTAAATTTGAGCCAAATAAGCGTCATTTGCGGGAACTTTTAATTTACTTCCTTAATTTAAAAAAATCTGCAGCTGAGGCGTATCGATTGCTCATAGAAGCACATAATGAGGCTGCCTTGAGTGAGAGAAGATGTTGTAAGTGGTTTCAAAAGTTTAAAAACAGAGATTTTGACATAGAAGAAAAATTTATGAGGATGCAGAATTGGAGGAAGATTCATCTCAAACACAAAAGGAACTTGCACTTATTTTAGAAGTTACTCAGCAAGCAGTCTCACATTGTTTCAAATCGTTAGGAATGATTCATAAACAAGGTAATTACGTTCAATTTGAATTAAAGCCGAGAGGTGTTGAACGCCGATTATGCATAAGTGAAATGCTGCTAGTTAGACACAAAAAAGAAAGTTTTTTACATCAAATCGTCACTGGTGATGAAAAGTGGATACATTATGATAATTTAAAAAGAAGAAAATCATGGGGACTACCTAGCCACGTGTCAACGTCACAGCAAAACTGAATATTCATGAAAAAAACTCATGCTGTCTATTTGGTGGGATCAGCTGGGTGTGGTGTATTAGGGGCCGTTCAAATATTACATAAGCAAATTTATTATTATTTACCCCCCCCCCCTTGTCAGTAAAAGTAAGCAAAGCTCTAACCCCCTCCCCCCATGCTTACGTAAACATGTTTCAATTATAAATGTATTTTTTTTTTAATTTTATAATTATAATTAAAAAAAAAAAGAAAATAGATTTAGGATAGAGATTAGATTTCACTGATACAGTATTCAATGTAAAGTAAGGCACAAAAATATTATAATCTTACAAACATAAGAAACTTATTTTAAATTTTTGGTACACACATTAAATTCAAATTAACAGTCTTCAGTCCATGAAACCCGAATCCATGATTCTAAGTTTTCGATGACATTGGATTGCTTGGATTGCTGCTCAGTGTTGTGAGTCTGCTTATTTTCATCCGATTTTGGAATGTCTACATCGTTCTCATTGAGCCATTCAACATCATGGTGCTCTAAATTTTGAATAATGCACATCAGTTCATTAGCACGACGAGCAGCGACTCTTACAGGTCTAACCTTTCTATCAGTGTGCGTGTTTATTTTTTTTTATGGATCTTCTCGATGTGGCGATTTAGTGACTTGACGGAAGCATGATAAAGACCACACGTTTTGCATGTTCGACTTGATAACCTCAATTTTACCGTCGGACAAAAATAATCGTAGGGCATTTGCAGGAAATCTTTGAGTGAAGTACTTAATCGTAGAGCTAAATTGACTGGAAGATCAAGAAATTGTCCTCCTTCATCCAAAACCAAGTCATCAATTGTTTGTTTTACTTTCACAGGTGGTGGAAGAAACCTGTTGTCTAGTAATCTGAATAGGCCACTTCTTGGACGACAGCATTCTGTATTTCGACATTTTACAATTTGAAGCAAGTATTGGCTTTCACGCGCACATGTTCTGAATACCATTTAATGTCTGGAAAATCAGGAACATTTTGTTCACCTGCCCCAACATATTTTGGAGTAACATTATAGCCATCAATTTCCATTGAACTCCAAACTTCAGCTAATACATTTCCTGCAAATTCGAAATTAGATCTTTCTAAATGTTCATCAATTGTAATGCCACGTTCATCCAAATGAGACCCAAAATGGTCATGAGGCAATATTAAACCAGCCAGGTCCCGACTAAGAGGAGCCATTCTGCGCTCAACTCTGTTATACGCACTTCTTCCAGGAGCATTGGTAGCTAAAAACAATGCATCGAGATCATGTCGCTTAAAGTGTTGTATAGCAAACCCTATAACTTTTTGATAACGCGGATTTTCATCTGGCCCTCCATCAACTGTCATGATTACCACTGGTTTTACTAGTCCATGGTCAGTTTTAGCTAATGGTCGGAACTCTTCAAGTTTGAGAAGGGTCTCGAAATCTTGAGCATGAGTATTAGCAGTAGATGAACTATGCTTTCCACTCCGAATAGCGATGTATGTTGGTCCAGAATATCCAACGGCTTGCGGTTGTTCTAGCATACTGGAAGTGATTTTCATACCAGCATAAACAGATGGTATTAATTTATGACGCTCAGTAATTACCCAATCGTGGTCAGGCAACTTGATTCTATATTCTATGTGCATTAGAAGAGGTGCTTGCTTATTTGCCGCAGTTACGCCAATAGGGACTCGAGCTTTATCATCTTGAGATACGAAAAATACTTGAGCTGGTCCAAGTATGGATGTTATGTTCTCTAAATAATGGATTGATGTTTCAGCGAATTTGCTATCTAAGTGGCTCTTGTGGTGATCAGTTTGATCTCGAATGAGCTTAACAGGGACTGTCGATACATGTCTTCATCCCTCTACAGAATTAGATTTTCTGGGAATCAAACGAAGATATGTCGCACTGCGACTAATGTCAAATCCTATTTTACGTAATACTTGTGTGAGTTCATCAAGTTTTTACGCTGCGAATAGATTCCGTTCGTCTTTTATCATTTGCTGCACTCCCAAATAAAGCTATATCCGCAATTGTTTTCAATAGTGATGGTTGATTGCTTTCAAGATTAGGATGTCCCACTGAATCTTTCAGAGATAGCCTTTTTTTTATTTCTGGTATTTCATGACAAATATCTTGAATGAACTTTCTTTTCATTACATCCCTATGTTTTTTCTGGGCAACTGCGTTTTGATTTTTCCTGTTTAAAGACTGTTTTGCTGTTTTTATTTCCTCGCGCAACTTAATGATCTGTTTATCAACTTCAGCACGGCTTGGCATAGTATCTCTGGCAGAATACAAAGCATTCAGATTTTTTTCGAGTAGAACAATCTTATTTTTCATAGCTTCCTGAGAAGGTTTAGCTCTCTCTTTATCTGGATTATCAATATTTTCGCATTGCTGTTGTGATTCATTACCAGGTTTTATTTTATCTTCTTCCTGTCTAATATTTGAAGCTGGCTGTATTATTTTGGCTGTTTGTATTCTATTCTAAAAACTTTCTATGGGTTCTGCTAAAGATTCTCTTATTAAGGTACATAAATACAAAGTATGCAATATAATACTGCATTTAAAGATTATGGCGATATGGCTTTAAATAATTTTTAAAGCCCGGAATCGAACCCAACACATATAGAAAACTAACACTCTGTATTTTGTGACCAACTGACAGGGTCAATCTTAAGAAATAAATCTATATAATGAATATTATTTCTATACTTAAGATAGGCCATAATATTTTCTAATCATAAAAAGTCTAAATTATTGTTACAAAATGTAAAGAGAAACTTTTTGGCGATTTCTAATACTTCTAACTCATAGGTACCTAAAATGATTTCGTCACTTACCTTGGAAAAAAAATGTAGTAGATTGGATTTATTCTTGGTTGCCACTTGCAATTCTTCTTCAATTCTCTTAGATACAATAATATCTAGTTCTTTGACGGACTTTGCTTGTAATTTATACTTTCGCCACACTTCGTTAACTAACTTTTGTACATTTTGTACTTTCGTACTTGTATGAGATTTTTTAAAACTTTCAAATAATTTTTGGTATAACTTAGATTTGTCTATTTGAAACGACATCTTATTTAAACGTTAAACTTTGGCTAATGGAATAAACGGTAACACAAATGTTAACTTCCTTTGCTATGCTTACAATACGTCTACTCGCTATAGTATCCAAACGAAACAATATACTTACAGAGGAAGGAAATTTAGACAAGTGAATAGCGTGCGGTAATTCCCCTAATCGGTTCTAAAGTGAGTGCCTAAATGTATGCATTATTTGCGGGAAGAATCCCCAAAAATGCGTTTCGTTTTCAAAACAAAGACCCCACCCCATAGTGCTTACGTAATACTTGAACGGCCCCTTACGAGTTGCTTAATCCAAGCAAAAACAATCACTGAAACTCTATACGAACATAATTGATGAGATTGAGCAGAGTTCTGAAGGAAAAAAACCCTCAATACTACTCCAGACATGACAATATTATTCTTCTACATGATAATGCTCGTCTGCATATAGCACTACTCCACCCGCTGTATTTACCAGACATTGCGCCGCTCGACTATCATCTGTTCCGATCAATGGCACATGCTCTGTCAGAGCAGCAGTGCACATAATATGTGTTGGACTATAACAAAATATAAATCTATTTACATGTTGTGAAATTTCTCTTTGTTCCTTTAAGGGAGTTCAGTACATAAACATAATGATTTGTCACATGAAGTAATATGCATTTAGTGTGTTTCAACTCCGTACAAGTTCCACATGTAGTTAAGTGCATCTCTCTAATAATAGAAAATATGTAATTGTGAACATAAACTTAATTTAGTTTTATTTAACAAAGCTCCCAATAACCTACAATAGGAAGATACCAAAGATTGGGTTGATTCATGGATAGCCTCAAAAGATAAGGAGTTCTTCAGACTTGGAATCCGAATGCTGGCTGAAAGATGGAAAAAAGTATTGCTAGTGATGGACAATACTTTGATTAAAATTAAATTACCATTCTTTCACAATAAATATTATTTTATTGAAAAAATGGAAGAACTTATTTGTATTCCTAATATAATATAATTCCTAATATAAAAAATATAGATACAGTTAAAACTGTTTACCGGATTGACTAAAATCAAAGGTTCCAGCTAAATGCTATATGACTGCCTTATCAAAAATATTGCTTTTTACGACATTGCTCACTACTATATTGCATTAAGTGACCACATTTGACTAATAATTTCTGAGAATGATATCTGTAGAACGACCTGTGTGAATAGGCACAGCATAATCATCAATGGCTATTATTGTAAAAGTAAACATAACCTGTTGAGTTATACTTTTGTAATTCTTATAAACAAAACTGCCATAAAGTCACGGCCCGCTTCTTCATATCTCTTCAGGCAGTTTGTTATTTATCTCTACATAAGACGCACCAAAATATGTTGTTAATTGTGAAACTTTTAACATGTCATAAACAAAAAGAAAATAAATTAATATTGAAGAAAAATTGCATATTATTTCAAAGCTAGTGAGCAGAATTGCAAACAGAAACTTGGCAAAAGAATATGACGTATCACACTCGAAAATTTCAACCATTTGGAAAGAGAGGGAAAAAATTCAAACCCTTTATGACAAAAATTTTTGAAAATGAAACGAGCCAGAACAACGAAGATTGAAGAAGCTTTGTTAAAGTGATTTAAATATAAAACGACAAATATAGTGTCAATAAATGGACCAATCCTTTTAACAAAAAGCAAATGAGTTTGCTCAATGTGAAGACTTTTTGCTTGTTTAGTTGGATTTAACGTTTCAGGCGATCCTGGAAACGTTAAATCCAACTAACAATGCCATGCCGATGCATGGCATTGTCAGTGGAAAAATGAGTGACAAAAATATCACCAGTAGTTACAACTATCAGTTTTTATAACTAAATATGAGTAGTCTCTTCAATGTCGTGACATATTTTGACAGTAACATATTTTGACTGTATATGTGTTATTATATATACATCGACTTAGCTAGATACCAAATATTTCAGACACTTCAGGGTTATGTACAACTGTACTATTTTTCATAATGTAATATTTTTTTAAAATAAAACCGAACGTAGTATTATTGGAACAATTTTGATGATCAAGATTTTAAATGTAGATTTCTCCTTTCAAAAACTTGTACTGTACTTGAAGTTTTTAGGAATTGTAAATTTTACATCTTTATGAACGTACAATTTGTATATTAATTCCTTTATTTTTGTATTCAAAAATAAACTGCAAATAATTTGTAATATAAAATGTATACACACCTGCTTTGATTGTTGTTTCTTTGTCAATTTCTTTTGTTTAGTTTTGATGTGATCTTTTTTCAGTTCATCCTCAGATATTTCCAGCTCACTCACATCCTCATTTTCTGTTCAACATTAAAATACGACATCAATGCCCATACTGAAGACTCAGTGACAAAAAAAAATTTTTGTAAGGTGGATTCCCATGGGAAATCAATTTGGCTGATTTATGTATCTGTGAGCAGATTGTGTATTCAGGTATGTTTGAGCTCTTGTTACCAAACCAGAGCTTTTGATATCCAAAATTTTTGAATACCTTGATCCTCTTGTTCGGAATCAGTTGCCACATCTTCTGCTTTTCCATTCACCTTTGTCTCAGCTCTCTGCCTTTCTATTTTCTCATCTAAGGTTCTCTTAACATTTCTTCTTATATATTTAGACAAATCATCCCATGTGTTCTGGAAAAAGAGTATTAAGTATTCATTTAGTTATTGTTAAGTTATTCATTGTTAATATTCAAGGATAAAGAGGGATGAATGTTTCATGTGAGAATTAAAAAATACAATTTGGCAAAATTTAAAGAAATATAGCTTTATATATCAAAATGGGTTATAATCTATAAGGATACTAAGATTTTTCTGGATTCATCCAAATCAGGACTACTACCAGTAGCAAAATTGAAATTAAAAGAAATTGAAAACAAGACAGGGAGTAGGATCAAGAACCTAGACAGAGGTTGAGATATACCGAGATAGGAATTAGAATAAAAGAGTGAGTGGGATCAGAATAAAAAACAATGCTTAGATAGAAATCGAGACGGGATGGACTAGGATTGATAGTATAATCAATGGATCTTTGACCCTTTGTACCATGATTGCTTTGTTTTACTAATCCAAAAAAAAAAAAATTCCAGTTATCAGAGAAATATATAACAAAGTACAATGATAAAAATTGAATTGTTAAAGTTTTGTGTGCAATAAATATTAATTAATTTCAATAAAAAAGATATGAAATGCAAAAATCATGGGAACTTTGGAAGCTACTGGACTTCAAAAAAATTTGTTACAAAAGGAAAGCTAACTTTCATTTGAATTTATTAATATTTTGAAACTAAACATTTTTGATTATTAATTATTATTATAATGTAACAATTGTCTGTAAACTATTCTTAGTGTTGACTCATTCTAAATATTGAATGTTAAGCAAACAACTAGTCCATTTAGGTAGTTCTGATTCTATTTAACCAGTTTTTGATCCATTGCATTAAATATTACCTTATTATATTCTTCCACAGAGGACACAAATTGAAACTTTGGGTTGAAATCGGCTTTTTTTTTCACTTTTTGCTTTGAAGGTTGAAACTGAGGATAAAAACAAAACAAGAGTATAATATTTAATCACAAATATGAGACAATTATTTCTTAATAATAAATGTATTTAAAGTTGGACAATATACAATGTACAAAATTCATCCGAAATTAAAAACTTCTCAGTAACAGGTCCTGCTTAACTCATCATGTTATTTTGACTTGCTGACTACAAAACTAATTGTTGCTGTAGAGAGAAATGAAAATAAGTCTTTTAGCATTTTAGAATACCTAGGTCTTAAATTTTCCACAGGACCAAATGACCAGTAATTTCCAGCTGATGGAAAGGGTAACTTTTAAGTTAGTGATTTTAATTTTTGAGTAATTCGATAATTTGTTTCTGTTTTTGATAGGAAAAAAAGAATAAAGGGATTAAATAATCAGAATATTCCAATGAAAAATAATAACCAATGATATTAAAACTAAACAAAATTGCTGAAATTGAGAAATTCAGATCACCAATACAATTAATTGAACTTTCTATTATAAAATATTTAATAGTGCAAATTTTACCTACATATAATTAAGAACAATGGGTAAATTTGTATGGCATTTGTTCTATCATCAGCCCGTATCATATTATATACATTTTTAATTTGCAAATATTTATAGAATGTAAAATTTATTGTGGTATATTTGAATAACAAGTAATTTAAGAGAAAATGAGTTAGAAAAGTATTTAACCCTTAACAACCCACAAGTGTCTTGCGGACACAATTTTGCGTTTATGTTTTCATAAAAACTAAAGTATTTATTTTTATGAATCGGCCTTTTATCTAAGTTATCGCCAATGTTTTACGAATCTAAAGGTGCAATGAAAATATTTGTAACATGAATAATTTATTATTTTTGGTTAATAAAAAAAAATAGTACTTCATCAATCCAGAAGTGTCCAACAGACACAATAACATTTTGTTTGATTCGAGTGTGAAGGTAGATTGTTTTTTATTTACATTTACTTATAATGTTGTGGTGTCGGGTGGGCAATAGCGGCTGCTAGACCTCTGTTTGTGTTATAATCCTCGTTTTTGTAATCGTATCACGTATCAGTGATCAGAAACTTTTGTCATAAAGTAGTCATGTTCTAATTCGTTTTTATTCAAAGAAAATAGCTAAACGGCAACTAACACAAAGTGAAATTCAACGTGCCCTTGTTGAAAGTGACGATGAAAACATTTTTGTGCGTGAGTGCGATAGTGATGATGAGAATTTTGCTGTTGACAGCTGTTCTGATAGTGAAAGTAATGTGACAGATGTGACAGATAGTGAAATTAATGTGACAGAACCAGCATCTGAAAACGATGATGAACAATTATGGAGTGAGAGTGATGATGTACCATTACAAGAATACGTCTCAATTGACACTTATAAAGGAAGAGATGGAACAACTTGGAAATCAGAACCTGACAGGCAAAGCCGAACGCCTCAACACAACATAATTCGCGGTGGTATTCATAAGGTGATTCTTCCTTCGGGGCAAACTATAATAGATCTGATACAGTTTCAGCCTTTTTTTCGATGATCAACTATTAGAAATAATAGTAAAATATACCAATACTGAAGTGCTTAGAGTTTTACAAAATCGATGGAAATCAACAGACAAAATAGAAATGCAAGCATTTCTTGGTCTTTTATTGACTATAGGCGTCAATAAACAGGGAGGTGTGGATTTTAGAGAATACTGGGACCCTATCTTTGGCAATCCAATATTTCGAGCTATAATGGGAAAAAATAGATTTGCTTCTTTATTACGATTCTTAAGATTCGATGATAAAAATACTAGGTCCCTGAGAAAGTCAAAAGATAAACTTGCACTTATTAGAGAATTATGGGAATACGTAAACCAAAACCTGAAAAAGTACCTTTTCGAGGACACGTATCATTCAAACAGTACCTACCCAGCAAACCTGATAAGTATGGTATGAAAATTTGGTGGATCTGTGATAGCAAAACTAGTTACCCCCTATTTGGTATACCATATCTCAGAAAAGAAGGACACAACAGGGCGGAAAATTTAGCGTACAATGTAGTCAACCAGTTATGTGAACCATACTCCCGAAGTAACAGAAATGTTACTTTTGATAATTATTTCACGAGTATTGATATAGCAAAATCTTTGGCACAAAATGGTCTTACAATAGTTGGAACATTGAGAAAAAACAAGACGTGTATACCTCCAAATTTTCAACCCAAGTAAACCCGCGATATTGAGTCAAATGTATTTGGATTTTATAAAAATATGACACTGGCCTCTTATGTACCAAAAAAGAATCGTGCTGTAATTCTTTTGTCTACGAAGCATCATGGAAAGGAAGATGTGAACAAAAACAACAAATCTGAAATAAACTTGGACTACAACTCCACCAAGGGAGGTGTCGATACGCTGGACCAGATGGTTCATGAGTATACAGTTCGGCATAAAACAAATAGGTGGCCAATTGCATTTTTTCAAAATATTATAGATGTTGTTGGCATTGCATCGCTTATTATATGGAAAAATATACATCCTGATTGGAACTCACGTAAAAAAAATACACTTAGAAAACTATTTTTAGGTGAAATCGCAACCGAGTTGGTAACACCTCATATATGGAGACGAAGCACGAAAGGACTATCAAGTTACCACTTAGCAGCCATGCAAGACGTGGCAGGGTCAAATCAGGAAGTTACTCAATCATCTGAACCTGCTGCGAAAAGGAAGAAGCATTGTTATATTTGCCCTTAGAAATTATCAAGGGCTTCTAAACAGTGTTGTGATAAATGCATTCGCAATGTCTGCTCGGAACATTCTGAAAAAAAAATTATTTGTAATATCTGTAAGTAAATAAGTGTAAATATACATTACTGAAATACATTATACTGTCTTTTTCAATCAAAATATCTTTCTTTTCTTTCATCATACCTTACATTTATAAAATGAGTCTGTTGGATACTACTGGTCAGTTACGTCACAAAAGCATTCTGGATAGTTAAGGGTTAAAATGTTCATTAACGGTCTCAAGAATGTGTTACTATAATGAACATGTTTAATATGAATGTGTATAGGAATAACATATACCTTCATGTAAATATTTTATTATTATTATCATAAACTGAAGCCTATTTAATAAGTAAAAATAAGTACACTACAGATTTCCCTATCTTTGTATATCTCTCTTGCTTCACTGACATCCCTTAATCTTATACAGGTTTATCAATTCGGATACCTAGTTGTATTATGGTCCTTTTTTAATAGGCCACCAATTTGTAGATATTTATGTACAAGTATTTAAATAGTCTTTGTTATGCAGAAATATAGGTTTATCACTCACGTGATTACAATAATAACTGATAATTGTTTCTTTACTGAGCTAAATATGAAAAAAAAGAAATCAACATCTATTTATGTCAATAATTTTTGTCTAAAACGGTGTTTCATGGTACTTTAAATTAGTTATTCTATGGTGCTCTTTCATATGATACTAGTTTTATTAAGGTTGCTCATGGGACAAAATGACTATTTATAAGATAAACATTACATAGGTAATAAAACTATACGGGTGAAATTACACTATTCTTAAAAAAAACATACCTCTTCTTCTACATCTGATTCTTCAGAAAAATTCTGCACTTCATCATCCTCATGAATTGTTTTTATAAAATTATTCGCCATAACGATTTCACACGAATCACACGTGCCAATGACAATAGCCACAGATTACATATAACATGATTAGTTGTTCAGTCCAATAATAGCATAGACCAGGTATAGGCAACCTTTAACATGTTGTGGGCCAAACTTTAGTGTGCAAATATGTTCGCGGGCCGCGTTCAAAAGTAACATATTTTAAAGTAGTGTTCATAATTTTTAGCGATAGATATCAGACATGAAATAATACAATGTAATTATAACACTATTTAAAAAATAAAATTTAATGAGAAATTAGGTACAACATTGTAAGTGAATCGTGAAATTTAGAATTACTACAAACTACGAAATTAAATAGTGATAGCGAAATTAATGAGACACTAGAGCTTGAATTTGGGAAACTAATCCATCGATGTTTGGATTCAACTGATACAAAGGCGTAAAGAATTTTCTAAATTATCGTCAGTCAGCGTTGTACGATGTTTTGATTTATTAACTTTCACCATTGAAAAGAACTGTTTGCATTTGTAAGTACTCCCAAACGCAAAAAATAATCTTCTTGCAAATTTTCTAAGCAGCGGAAATGGTCTTTTTTGAGGTATTTTTTTGTAAAAATCGCACAACTTCACGTCTTCAAATTTAAATTTTCGGAATGAGTTTTCTTGAATCTTGATCAACTCCATTTGAAAGTGTATTGGAGAATTGTGTACATTACTTTTTGTTGGAACAGCAAATAAATTGAAACAATCTTCCATGTTTTTGAAATAGCTAAAACTGTTCGAAAATTGCTCCGACAGTAATTTGAGTTCTTCAGTGTATTGAGCATAAACAATAATTTTATACGCAGAGAGCGTGGTGAAATAATTGTTACCAAACAGCATCTTTGCCTCCTACAAACGGATTTTGCTCTGAAACGCTTCTAAATGGCTGTACAAATCATTTACTAACTGTCCTTGTTTTTGAAGTTTCATATTTAATTCATTCAAATAGCCTGTAAAATCGACCAGAAATGCAAAGTCACATATCCATTTTTGGTCACTCAATTCAGATAGTGCTTTATTCTTTATTTGCATAAAATCTGTTATCTCATTTTTAAGCTCGTAAAACCGTTTCAGCAATTTCTCTTTGCTTAGCCATCTGACTTCACAATAATATGTTACGTCATCATATTCGGATAATATTTCATCCGAAAACGCCTTGAACTGACGATGGTTAATCCCTCGGGATCGAATAAAATTAATGGTTTTTACTACCACATTCATAACATATTGGAGTCGAATGGACTTAGAACACAAGTTGTGATAGTGGATAATGCAATGAAGAACTATCAAATCATCTTTTTGCATATTTAATTCGGTTGCTTTTTCATTCAAAGTTCCGATGAAACGTTTACGTAAGCCGATGATAGAAGGTACACCATTTGTGCATACTCAACTAGTTTTGACGATGGCAAGCCAAAACTTGTGAATGCCTCTTGAACTTTATTAAAAATGTCCTTTTCTTTACTGGTTCCTTTTAGCGACTGTAAAGCAAGCAATTCCTCAGTAACAGTGAACTCTATATCCACACCTTGAATAAATATAGCTAGTTGAGCTGTATCAGACAAATCGGTGCTTTCGCCTAATTCTATGAAAATGATTCAAAACCAGCCATACCGTCAGTTACTGTTGTTTTTATATCATTAGCCATCATTTTTATACGTGGGACAACAATTCATCTTGACAAAATATTTTTTTCAAATTCATTTTTCTTTTCAGGACACAAAACACTACAAACTTTTAACATACACTCTTTGATAAATCATCTTTCGACAAATGATTTTAATGACTGCCAATTTAGAACTAACTATAAAACTAGTTTTCACAACATTATCAAATTGTGTTCTTTTTTTATAAAACATTTGTTGCTGTTTTTCCAAATTTGGGATAAGGCTCTAGATTTTTTCTTTTTTTATTTGTCCTGTCAGTGAGTGCATCATAGGATGCTTAGTTGAGTAATGCTTCTTTACATTGAATTCTTTCATCACTGAAATGGATTCATTACACAGCAAACAAATAAGATTACCATTGTGCAAGATAAAAAAGAATTCTTCAGTCCATTTTTGTTAAAATTGGCGACCCTCTACTTTTCGTTTCTTTCCACCAGACATCATTTTCGTTTACTTTTCGTTCGATAAACTTAATAACAAAATATAATAAATAAGCACTCAAGATGCACACAAAGTAACAAAACAAATTTACGACACGAGCAGTTTGCTAGGATATCGCTTATCAAAGTTATCACCTCGATAGCTCAAATAGAGTTGAACTAAAAAACGAGCCATCCACCCGCTTATATAGGTAAAATAAAGGAATGATCTAGAATCGTCTGGTGTAAACAATTGAAAAGTAATAATCTTTTGTTGCGCCACTAGTGAAGCGGCAAACATCAAAACCTTTGGCTTTGATGTTTGCCGCCTCATTCTTTGATGATCGCCGCCACTCGACTTGTTGGCTCATTTTATTCCGTGAGTATGAGTAAAACGAGTAATATATATTATTTATTGCGTTTTTCAAAATGTCTAATTTAATTATTACCATAAAACTGTAATAAGTTTATGTGATTCTAAAAAAGATTGTATTTGTTGTATAACTACAGTGAAATTTTATAAAATATATCTATACCTAATTAATCATGATATTAATAATAAATAATATTCGCTTATTAAAGTAATTATCTTTAATAATATTCATTTTAAAACGTGATAGTCTCAATTCTCAAACTTTCTAAAAATTTATGTACTTAAAGATTGCCGTATATAATTAAATACTATTATTTTACGGTATATTAAGACCACAGCATTTATTTACATTTAGGAAACGTGGCAATATGTAAAAATGATTTCAGCTCAATTTCGTAATTAATATAGTAGAAAAACGTTGCAGTGAACTTGGCTTAAAATGCATAATAAGCTTAATAAATATGAAAATGGGCTCACTCAACTGGTGAAATACTGCTGTTTCACAGAATACAAATGTGAAAAAATACTTTCGCTCTTACATTTCGTTCAGTGAGTGTGGGTTCCGGTGACTTATTCTCTCTTTATGAATCCACTCCTCCCTGTATCAGATATTCTATTTATACTCAAGAGGGTAGCAACTAACTGAGGACTCGTTCGACGTTGCGTGGTTCCGAGGGCGGTGGTGGCCTTCTGTTCTCTGGTGGCTTGCATCCTCGTTTACCCTTCTGAAATACAAAAAAAAAATACAGAATGCTTTGTTTAATTGAATTAAATGAATAATGTCTTAAGTATTGTATCATTTACATTTTAAACAGATAAAACAAGCTGAACAATTTTATATATGACAAATGTGCACTGCTTTGTTGTCGAAACTTAGCAGTATCCTTTGCAGAGAATTTGATTGTTTGTTGGAATCAGAAACAGGAGCCTTTTTATACCTTTTTCAATAATATGTTATTTGAATTATTTTACTATCCAAACTATTACAATTTATGTTATAATAGAATTGAATCGAGAATAAAACATTTTACAATAATATTCCATGTTCTTTCAAATCAATTTGGGCCAACGCAAGCATTATCTACTATTCGTTATACAGAGTTAAGCTCCACGAGCAGATCCAAGAAAATATCAGCAAGTTGAAACGTGCAGCAACAAAAATCGAACCTTAGTTGCCATCTATTCGATTCTCAAAAAAATCAGCAAATGATACAATTTTCTACAGGTCACTTAAGAAAAAACTTTATAAAAGGAAAAAAAAATTGAAAGAGTTACAGAGTGGTTGCGTTTAGTGATTGCTATTTTTTATTAGACGGTATCATAAATTTTTATACTCATTGGATTAAAGAGAGAAAAATCTCATTCAAAGCTTTCTATTGTAATACAAAAAATACTGTTAATTATGGAAATGGGATATTTGAAAGAGAGAAAGAAAAGGCTGAATTATTAGTGAAATTTTTTCTTATTATAGAAATAAAACAAGAGACACAAAAAGACAGATGTCTGATTTTATAGATCTTAATTTCAAATCGGAAGTCAATAATCACGACAAAATGAAAAACACTGGCCAGGAGCATGTCGAAGCATGAGGTTAGGTTAGATTTTTTTATATACTCAGCTCCCGTGGCATGGCGACCGCGGCATTTCTATGTTTGTTCTCAGGTTAATTTAACCGTTTATTCATCTTTGACATTTCCAAGGACAGTATGGTAATGCATTATATTATTTTTTGTACTCTTTTCTTTTTTGTTATCAGTGTAAATTTTTTTGGTTTTTTTTATGTATATGTGTATTTATTTATTCACTTCTGTTTTTTTCGTAATCCTTTTTCTTATGTTTCAATGTATGTTTTATTCTATAAATACGTCATTATTTTTCTTGACTTATTATTATACTACTTGTTTACTTAGAACTATATTTATGTCAATATATATTTTCTTAATAATTATTCTTGTTAACGCATTAATTAACCGCGGCGATCAATTGCGGGGATTGTAGCGGTCGCAAAGCAAGGTCGCAAGGTCGGACGGCACTCTTGCTGCAGCTACAGACTCGCTCGGTTATTCGATATAAATTTTCAACAAGTTTTATAAATCTACCTAACTTTAAATTCATCCTCAATTTACAAGGATATTTTATTTATCGAATAATACACGCGAAAACATTTAGCGACCGTGACGGGAATGCCCACTTTAAATGATGTTTTGAATAAGGTTTTACGAACTCGTGCAGATATTTTAGAAACAGCACATTTTAATCGTTTGCATAAGACCGACTATAAATTTAATAACTCAGAAAATTAATCTTCAAAATTTTTTCTCACTTCTTACAATGAAATCACAAAATTTATTCCTCTCATTTGCAATCAAAATCATCAATTACACGAATGTAGCATATTTAAAAATATGAAAATTGATGATGGAACTAGTGAAGTAGTTATGCTAAAACTTTATACTCATTGCCTTCGTTAGGGTCATCCGTCATTAAAGTGTAGGGCTAAAAGGGTTATGTCGAATATGTACTTAAACAAAAACGTAATACTATTGCACAAACCTAAACCTGACTTTGGCACTGAACTTATATCTAGTAATTCTTATTCCGTGGTATTATCAACCGTTTTATTACGACAACTTCTATTGTGCACAGCATTAGTTGATATATACAACTATCAATATAATAATTTCTACCAAGCACTCGTCATATTGGATCCAGGTAGTCAATCTTCTTTTATTATAGAGGCCCTTAAAAAAGGGTGGGAATTACAAATGAGTTATTTAAGCCGTGTAATATCTTAGGAATTAATAACATCACTTTAAATATTTCTGACTAATGTAAGCTAAATATACATTCTAAATGACAATGTTTTAACTTTCAAGTGTATTGTTTAATTGTGCCGATGATAACTGGTAGTTTACCTAATATAGAAATTAATGCTCATAAAATGAAAATACCTAGTCAGTTTGAACTTGCTGAGGCAAATTACTATCGTCCTTTTGAAATTGATATACTTTTAGGGACAGATGTATTTTGGGATATCGTGGGGACTCAAAGAATAAACTTAGGTAGAAATAGACCTGTCTTACAGGATTCTAAATTAGGATGGCTGGTATCTGGTCCCATAGATCACAGTTACCGTCAACCCTGATAATGTTGTAATTTTAGTCAAAATATTCAAGAATCTTGCAAAAATTTTGGGAAATTGAAGAATCATACTCAAATAAAAATACTTTGTCCGCAGAAGAACAGTACCGTGAACTCATATTATTTCAAATATTAAACGATTAATAGATGGTAGGTTTTCTGCTTCAATACCGTTGAAAAAAAATCCTGAACAACCACTAGGTGACTTTTATACTATAGCGAAGAAACGTTTCTTAAATTTAGAAAAAGGATTGTGTAAAAATTCTACATTATAAACTGAATACACTAATTTCATCAAGGAATACGCTAGTCTAGGTCACCTGTCCGAAATAAAATGTTCTAACTTTAGCTGTTACTTACCACATCATTTTGTAAATAAGCAAAAATATGAAACTACGAAGTTTAGAGTCGTTTTTGAGGCATCGGCAAAAACTACGTCTGGTAAATCCTTTAATGATATACAGGTGGTTGGTCCCGTAGTACAAAGCGATTTATTATCAAATCTATTTCGATTTGTGTTCATATGTATGTACTTGTGGCAGACATTGAGAAAATGTATAGACAAGTATCGATAGATAAGTCTCAACGTAATTTACAGCTAATATTATGGTGAAACGAAGAGACACAATCTCTTAAAACTTGACAACTTAACACTGTTACATATAGGACTGCCCCTTACTTGAGCATTCGACGTCTGCAGGAATTGACGCGCCACAGTCAGGATGAGTTCCTGTGTTTACCTTCTGGCTCCATCATCAGACCCTGAAAGCCAATTATGATCAAAGTTCATTTAAAAAAATCCATTAAACCCAAATAAGACTAGACTACGTTGTTCTATTATGGAGTGCTAGTGCTTACTTTCCGTCTCCATCATCAGACCATGAAAATCACTCAAAGTGAGAGTACATCTCAAGACAACTCTGACAAGCTCAAATACAACTAGGATATGTTATTCCATTATGGAATTCCTGTGCCTACCTTCTGGCTCCATCATCAGATCAGTCCAATTATACCATATTATTGTACAGCCATCGGTCCTCGTTAAGTGTGCAAAGTTTTCATTTAATCTAACGCTTTAAAGTCACTCAAAATTGCGTATAAGAATAACATTTTTTATACCTAACAAGTTCGACTCGCAAATCGATTCCGGAATCGCAATCGATTTCTACTTTTACGTAAAAAGGCCCCGGGTTAAACTGGTCTCCGAAATCAGATAACTTATAATTTTTAACTTGTTTAGAATTACCTGCTGTAATAACTTAAAGAACTATAATTTCAATAACGTCTAAAATATTCAATCCGTTAGGACTTTTGTGTGCCTGCATTATAAAGTCTAAGATTTCACTTCAAAGGTTATGGTGTGAAAAATTAGACTGGGATGATGAACTTCCTACAAAGATTGCAAATAAGTGTTCAACTTTTTTTGAAAACCTAGAGTATTTATCAAGATTAAAGGTAAATTTCCAGAATATATAGAAATGCATTGTTTTGTAGATGCGTCTCAAGATGCTTATGGTTATTATGGTATGCTTATTTATGATATATTGATTAAAAAAAAAATGTTGATGTTAAACTACTATGTGCTAAAGCCAGAGTTGCAATTGGAATTGTTAAAGCTTATAACCTATAATAATTCCAAGACTAGTGTTGTGTGGAGCCTTATTAAGATCTAGACTATATTCTAAAGTCTAAGAGTTCGTGAATATTACTATTTCTAAAAGGTATATATGGACTGATTCTATAGTAGTTCTGGGTGGGTTAAGACACAACCGAAGGATCTAAAGACATTTGTATGCAACCGAGTCAACTAAATTAACAATCTGACTTCTGGATTTGTTTGGATGCATGTTCCAACTTCTGAAAACCCTGTGGACATGGTCTCGAGAGATGTAGACTCACATATTCTACGATTTTCTTCTTTGTGGTGGGAAGGCCCGTCCTTCCTTAATAGAAAAAAATCTGAATGGCCCAAGTTAATTTCTATTACATAAATTTGTCTATATTAAAAACAGAATTTGCTCCTAGATTTATTAAATTTGAGAATTATTCTAATTATTTGATACTAAAAAGAATTTATCCTTATGTTTTACGGTTTATAAACAATTCAACGAAAAATAAAATTAAATATTTGGTAAAGTCAAATGTGCATGCGTTAAGCGCTCGTGCCATACGTATGTTATTTAAATTAGAGGTTTATGATGACATATGAACTTTTCACCAAAAATTCTCTGTTTTTTTATTTTTGATTTTCCAATAGTTTTATAGTAAGCTTGAATAAAAAAAACAGCTAAATTCATATTTATTAGATATCATAATGCAAATTAAATCTAAAATAGAGGTTGAAATTGATCTCAACCTCATTTTAAACCTCTATCCGCGAAATGGCGGATCAGAACATGAATAACTGCCAGTTAAAAAATTCAATTACAGCTAATCGGTATTATATCAAGCTGTGATTTTCAATACAGTTATTCCCAATCGAGTAGTGATGAGATTGAAAAATAAATTAAGATTAAAAGTTGAATAGTTTTTTAGTTATCGTGGTTATACACAGTGTAGACGGCATTTTCAGGCGACTGTAGAAGCATACCTATGCTCGTGCTTAAGGCATGCAATATAAAGATTAATAATAAGAAGAAAACTGTTATAGAAGTGTAAGCAAAAGGGTTAAAAAGAAAAGAGAGAAATAATAATAAGTAAAAGAGTGACAGTAAGAAAATAAAACAATAAAATACAAAGAGAAACTTTACTAGGTTAGGTTAGGTTTTTTTCCCATCCCCTGTTGCACATATCGCGACAACCCTTACATACTTTTTCTCTTTTTCTCAGTTTTATTCGTCGTCTGTCACACAGCTTCTTATAATAGGTTGGCAGGGAATGTGTAATAATTGTAATAGATTGTTTTTTAATTTTATATTTTATTTATTTTTATTTTTTTTGTCTCTTCGGTGCCATGTTTTCTTTTATCGATTATTATTCATCTTATATCTACACATAATATCGTATTCAATACATTGCTCTCATTTCGTTACAAAATTATTATAAATTAATATTTATTTTATTACACTTATTGTATAGATATTTATTTTCTTAACATCTACTTATTGTCTATTTTTGCACATTTGACACTTCATTACAGTTCCATTTTATTTTTATAGATATTTATGAGCAATCCTGCACTACATCCCGCCAACCATGGGCTGTCTATTATTTTTTTCTCGACATTTTGTTGATTTAATTTGTAGCTAAGTTATTTATTATTTCCCGTATATATTTTGGAGTCATTCACCACATTGAAACATCTTTTGACCAGTTCGCAAAACTACAGGAACAACTCTCTAATTGGATTATCATTTAGGCTCGGTAAAAACTGCTTACGATTATGACACCGGTGCCGCCTCGGTCTCTGCATGCTCTTTCGCGAAGATTCTTCGGAACGTGCCGGTACGTCCCTGGATAGCGGTGCACGCTGTGGCGAACTCTTCGGTTTTAACCTATTCAGGTATTGAGCGAATCCGCCGTGTTCCCGTTAGGGTTTTGCGCTAAAAGGAGCGTCATTTGGACGTAGAGGACTTTGTACGCCTCGTCCATCCGAGGAAAGATACTTGGTTATTTCATCAGTGCTTCCCTTGGCGTATCACCTTGGCGATTCACCTTCGATTTCTAGTTGTTCTAGCGAATCAAAGGTTTTCCTTTTAGGATTTTTACTGGTACTGCCGTTTATGAGGTTTAGCAAGTCCTGGCGAAAGAAACGCTGCTCTTTCCCCATGAGCTTCCAAAGCCTATTCCTAGCCTTTCCGTGTTTTCGTTCATGAACAGTGCCCTCCCCTTGTTCGTATCCCAGGCTTTCCTGCTGTTTCTGCGCAACGTAACATTCTTTGGTTGTCGTTGCGGTTCGCGGATTCTCGGGGTTTTGTGGAGGCTGAAGTCGGCGCAGTTGGAGGTGTTTCTTCATTGCGCTTTCTGTTCATGGATCTATGTCTGGATGTGGCTTCCGGAAGGCTTTCTCTGCGAATGACAAGAATTCCTCTTTTCGGGGTTCTCCATTATTTCGTGCATTTTTTGTTTTCCAGCTTTGTCTCGATTTTGTGTTCGAGATCGTAGCGTGCAACTTCATACCTGGGGCATTCAAGGATTATGTGCCATACTGATTCGATTTTATCGGCGTCGCACTCGCAACTCGGGCTCTGTAAGAGTTTGAATCTGTGCAGGTACTCCGCTATTCCCGTGTGTCCTGTGAATATTTGTGTCTGGACCGGTGTTGGCTTCAATTTCTGATAGTTGCGTATGCTTTCTTTGCGTCAGGAAAGAATGTTTTCGTTATTACCGGTCTGGGAGGAGTCGTATCGTGTTTGCCATTTCAGAATCGTCTCCTCCCTTCTTGCTTTTACCCAGGATAGGGGAATTTTCTCGTAATCATAGTCGGCATCAGCCTTTTGGGCAGCGATTTTTGCCAGTTCATCTGCTCTTTCGTTGCCTTTTATGCCCACGTGTGCCTCAGCCAGTAGAAACGTATTTCTTTTCCTTCAGCGTTAGCGTTCCTTTACTTTCCTTATTGCGTGTGCTAATGGATGTCCCGCTCTCGGGTTGCTCAGGAGTTCCAGTGATGATCTAGAGTCACTCAAAATGTTCACCACTTTCTCTCGACTGGCTTTAACCATTGCGACTGCTCTATACAGGGCGTACATTTCCGCTTGATATACTGAGCATGAAGGATGTAGACTGAGTTTGGTACTCCGATTCATCGTTCGTCCACCAGGTGATCGCTGCTCCGACCCTTCCGTTAATTTTGCTGCCGTCCGTGTAGATTTGCGGGCCGGCAATTTTCAAGGGATCGGGATCCGATTCGTCTACGAGCTCGTATTCTATGGACATTGCTTTTGCGGGGTGTGGCCTCTCAGTGTTTGCAATGTCCTTTTCTAGCTCTTTTCCAGGTGGAAGATAGTCCATCGATAATCCTTTTTTTGCTTTGTACAGCGCCTCCGCTTCCCGTATTCTGAGGTCCAGTGGAAGTAAGCCTGCAAGGATCATAGCTGAGGTGAGTGAGACCGTTCTGTAGGCTCTACAGATCTTGATGGCAAAACCTCTTTGAAGCGAGCTTAGAACCGATCTGATCATTTCTAACTCGGTCGCCGGAGCCCATGTGTTCGATGCGTACATCATGATGGGTTCGATCACTGCTGTGTATATGATCCTTATTATTTCGCTGTTCAGACCCCATGTTACTTTTGCGCTGCAGGCTGTCGCTTGTAGATTTCGATAGACTTTTACAGACTGCCGCTACATGTGACCGGAAGTTTAGCCTCGTGTCTATTATTAGGCCGAGCACCTTTATCTCTTCGACTAGGTTGATTTGGGAGCCCGCCATCTGTATGGTGGGGTTTTGAAATTTCAGCTTTTCGTTAGCACCATAGCTTGTGTTTTTGTGGTGCGAAATTCAGCTATTTTCGGAACCCCATTTTGTGACGATTTTCATAGCTTCGTTGGCGGCGTTTTCTATTGTGGAGCTCGATTCACTCGAGAAGGAACTACATCGTCGGCAAATGCCTGACAGTGTACCTTTGCGTCGGTCAGTCTTTGAAGAAGCGGTCGATGATTATATTCCAGAAGGTCGGTCCACATATGGATCCTTGGACACAACCTTTGTTTGTGGATTTTGTGACCGTTTCTCTTGCGTAATTGACCGTTATTTTCCGCTCTGTGAGGTACGAACATGCCATTTGGTATAGATTACATTTTTGTCGATGAGCTGTGTTTAGTGCTGGCCACCATGCGTTGTCGAAGGCGCCCTCTATGGTGAAATAAGTACACTTTGTTTTCTATCTTTTTGACATGATTAACGAGGTCGTAGAGGGCATCTTCCGTGCTTCGCTGTGGCATGAACCCGTATTGCTTAGGACTGAGTGAAGGAAGCATGTGCCATTGGATTCGGCCTATCATTAATTTTTCCACTATCTTTCCTGGATCGGTAGTAGACCTATCGGCCTGTAGGATTTAGGGAGGGTGTAATCCTCTTTTCAGGTTTCGGTATTATGACGACATGTGCGGTCTTCCAGTGCGTGGGAAAGTAAGCCAATTCCAGGCATTTATTGGCTATCGCTAGAAATACTTCCATCTCTCTCTATCGCCGCTATGCAGATATCTGCCGTCAGGCCGTCTGGTCCCGGAGCCTTTTTCGGATTTCTCTCTCAGGACTGCCTTTAGTTCCACCAATGAACGGTGGATCATCTTCCGACAGTCTTAGGTCTTCTACAGGTTTGTCTTCTATCCTTTCTCTCGTTCGGATGTGGAATGGCATATCCGTCGATACAGAGTCGTCGGGGTAAAATGTGTTCGCGAGAAGTTTTGCTGATTCGTGTGGGCTCAGTGTTTTGCCCTCAGAGTTTCTCAGCAATGTGTCTGGCAGTCTACCTTTTTTATTCCTTATTACTCTGTATACTTTGTCCCACATGCTTTGCTTGTCCTGGGTCGTGCAGTACTCTTTCCAGCTTTCTGTCTGTGCTATTTCGGCTTTCTGAGTGTATATCGTCTTGGCCGTAGGTAATCTTCGATTACGGCCTTTTTCTCGTGGGGGCTGCGTTGCGGATTCTCCTCTTTTGCGCAAGACGTCTTTTTTAGAGCGCTTAGTTCCGCTGTCCACCAGGGGATTCGCTTTTGTTCCTCTGTCCTATCTTCGGAAATATTTCTTCACAGACTTCCTGGATAGCAGCTATGTATTCTCTGCTGTTCGCTTCCAAATCCTCAGGTCTCTTCGTTCGTTCGACCTTTTCGGCAATCCCGTACTTCTGAAGAGTATTTCTGAGCTGTAGACAGAATTCAGTCCAGTCTGCTTTGTTCGTGTTGTATCTGCGCGTGGTTATCGGCTCCATGGGTTTTATGGGCCCGCTTAGACGCAGGTTGAACACGATCGCGTTGTGGTCGATGTTGTTGCCGTTCTGTCCACTCTCCAATTCGACTCTACCTGTAGGGGTGAACTGCATGCGGTCACGTCTACTATACTACTGCAGATTCTATCGCCCCTATAGGTCTCGAAGGTGGGAGTGCTTCCTGTGTTGAGGATGTAGGCCCATTTCGTCCAAGAAATCTCTGTAAGCTTGGCCCCTCCTGTCTTCTCTCTCTGGCTTCCCCACCAGTGGCTCCACGCATTTATGTCGCCAGCTATGATCAGATTTTCTGTTCCCAGATTTTTGCAAGCCTTTTCGTTCTGATGATATGGCTCGATGTCCTCGTCTCCTTCGAAGTAGATCGAGATGATGCCCAGCTTCATTCTGCCTATTTAATGGGACGGCCGATTCGGTTTCCGTGACTAGTTGTGGGTCATGTAAAACCTCTACTTTGTCTCCGAAAACAATTATCGCCGCTTTCACTGGCTTCTGGCGGCCGACGGTGCACTGTATTACTTTGGTGCCGGGATTTTGTTTTAGGATGCCTTGGTTTCCTACATGGGTTCCTGAACCAAGGCTATCGATATCCCTTTCTCTGTCGCCAGCTGGAGTAACTCTGCAGTGCTACTGGATCTCTGGAGATTCGCTTGAATCATCAGAATCGTTTTGTCCACTTCTGTGGGAGCGTCGCCGGTTTCCATGTCGTTGCCATAGCAATAGGCAATGCGCGATCGGGCTATTTCATCCCATTTCTGCCTCACCTTGCATTTGTTGCTAAAGGCCTCGTGGTTGGCCTCAGTTTTGATCCCGTTCTCCCAGCAGTTCTTGCATTTCGGTTCCTCATTTTGTTTTCTACGCGGGCATTTTTCCCATTCATGAGTTTTGTCCGCGCAGTAACTACATGTCGCAGTTTTTTCCCCGCAAACAGCTTTTGTGTGCCCAAAACCTAGGCATTTAGCACACTGGACCAGAGGGGATTGGTCGTATACTGCGACTTTTTGGAGGTCGATATACAATTTTCCTGCTTCTAGGAATCTTTTGTGGACACTTGGGCTTAGTTCTAGTACTGGGTGGCACTGTAGTTGGTTGCGTGCCCTCTTCCTATATCGGCCATTATCGTCACTTCTTTCAAGTTTATGTCTTTAACCAAGTGCTTGTTTTGAGCCAGAACGTTTTCAATAATGTCCGCGTCCTTGTGGTGGCCATTACCCTTTCATGATGAGCAGGGGTTCGCCGCTTTGGCCTTCCACTTTTATTTCTTTACGGGACCTCATTTTGTTCTGGATGGCCTCCATGTCCTCTTTCGTGCTGCATTTCAATATCACCTTTTGGTTCCTGGCTTTACGGACCCTTTCCACTTTTTGCACCTGATTTCTTTGTCGATAGCCTCTCTAATTATTTG